>OU343219.1:52962683-52993045 GCA_910596185.1 Chrysanthemum makinoi | reverse complement strand
GTACGGGCTCTAATTTTACAAATCATATGGGGAATCGTCAAACAAAGGAATGTCGACTTTGCTGAACGCATTTGGGAAGAATTCGCATTGGCCATGGACACATTCATCATCCGCATGACAAAACTTCTGAATCAAGTCAAGGGAAGGAAAGCGTGACAACAAGAGGGTGATCCCTAGCATTCGGTTCTCTAAGTTAATCATCCATCACCGGCAAGAGAAATACCGGTTCAACCCAAGAAAAGAAGCGGCCATTATACATGAGGCCGTGCATGAAATTTTGCTTGGTAACTTGAAATATGTTGCCAAAGGTACAAACAAAGTGATCTTTGGGATGAAAATTCTTGAAGCTTTACTCACTGAACGAATCAAGAAGGCTGATTACTTCAAAAGATACGAAGATGGCCTCCAAAGACAACCACTGAAGACACACCTAAATCCACTTCCTCTCAACCAAAATCCAAACAATCTGAGTCCACCTACTTAAGTCTTCCTAAGAGAAAGAAGAGACTTGATACTTCAAGATTCGCTGAATCTCCACCCCAAAAGCAAAAAGGAGAAGGAAAGATGCAGGAAGGGGAAAATATGAAGGATCCATGGTTCCCCTGAGAGACGGATGAATTTGTTAGATGAAGACGAGGCTGCATTACAACAAGGAATCCAAATGACTTTGGAAACTCTAAACATGCCTCAAAGACAACCAATAGGAGGGGTCGTTACGAGAACCGAGTACCGGCACTACCGACAAATCACACCGGCTACACAAGACAAAGGCAAAGGGATTGCAGGCGTAGAAGCAGAACAAGCCGCTTATATGCTTCTGACCATCTCTTCTGCACCTCCAATAACTACTACCCAATTTGAGCTGAAGAAAAGAAGCATTGAATCAACTTCAGCTCAAGAACCAACTAGAATGGAAAAGGATGTGTCCGATACACTAGAAGACACACTTGTATCTAGTGACACCCAATCAGAAAAGAATGAAGAAAATGAATCGAAAGACCCACAGGAGATCCTTGAGCCGGATCAAGAACAGACGCCTAGAAGAAACGAACATGTCTACGGGATCTTTATCCTCACTTAAGAATCTAGATGCTGACTTCTCATTTGGTGATCAGATTTTGAATGACAAACCCTCAGACACCGAGACTTATAAGCAAAATGATGAGAAAGAGGAGGCTGAGTCTATGTACACTGGTCACCATCCAAAGAAGACACATCAACCATCCCTCCGATGTCGACGACTGATCAAACAACGCGCACTTCCACCACCCAAACTGCTCTAATAACCGCATCTTCCACCACCGAACCGCTAATGATCCACCATCGGCTTGTCACAATTAATGACACCGACACTCCACTTGTGTCGCCACCTCTAATCTTAACATCTGATCAATTGCTCGACAAGGCAGTGAAACGAATTGAAGTTCTTCTGAGGCACCTGCCTAAATCTATCAACGTCCTTGAGCGTCGTGTCTCCAAGCTGAAGAACCTTAACTTCGATAAAGGTGTTGCAGACGCCATTGAAGGCGAAGTTAAAGATGCTGTAGAATGGGCAATGCAAGCTCCACTGCTTCAACGGTTTAAAGACTTACTCATTTCAGATATGAGAGTTGTCCTTTTAGATAAAATGTATGAAGCTAACGAGCATCAGGATGAGGTCCATAAGAAGTTATTCGAGGCTCTTGAAGAATCGATAAAGCACGATAATCATTTACAGTTTCTGTAGGACATTCGAGAAAGAGAGGCAAAGAAGAAAAGGAGGACTTTGGTGTTGGAGACGTTGCGTAAAGGTCTTAAATCTCCACCACCTCCTCCTCCTCCTCCAACTGGTGGAGCTGGAACTTCTGGTACTGGTGGATCTTCTGGCACAACCACAACTACTATGACAAATCCACCAACATCTCCACCAAAACCCTCTAATCAAACCAGTTCATCCTAAGTGGTCAAGGTACCGAGAAGATGTCTACGGCATGGACCACGATTGATTCCGGTTTACACCCACCTTCCACTATCCCTAAGACCAAGTACTAAATGAAGAGTCTTATTTCATGCCAGAGTCAGAATCCGATGATGATGATGTATCCACCAAACATATCCCTAAGCCGTCTGATGATGACGATTGGCTTGATGCATACATTTCGGGTGAACGCTTTAAAACCTCTAGAGTTGCACCATCAAAGGATATGACTCAAAGTTGGATCACCAAAGATAAACCTCAAACTCCACGAACCTTCATGGTCCATTCACGAGTCTGATTCGATTATCCTTGACAACAGCTTGGGCAACAACCATCACAACCAACTATGAAGCCCCAAGAGAAGACTCTCTCGCTTCACATCACAGGGATATGGGAAGCTTTATGAAGTGGTTTTGTGAAAAGAAGGGAATCTCGTCAATCATCTCAAAGATCTTGAAGGACCATTTGAAATCATCAAAGTCTTCCACTCGATGCGGCTTCAATACCGGATGGAAGAATGCCATAAAATGCCGAAAGTGATCAAGTCAGTGAGCATATCAGTCGTTTCGATGTGAACAATCCTCTTCCTCTCGGTGGTGAACCTGGACAAGTAACTATTCAATAAGAGTTCTTCTTCAATCATGACCTGGATTATCTATGTGCTCGAACTACAGAAAGAAGACCAACTTTATCGATTTCTAAAATGAAAGATGCAACCTACATAGATCAGGGTCTTGAACAGATGGTACCGGATCAAGTTCGGATAGACAAAGAACAAGTGTATGACATTGTCGCTCAGACATTTCTCATTGGTGGTTCAAGAAGAAGAAATTCTACATTGATAGACATGGAAAAAGAGACGCTAAAGTCGCTATTCGATCCAAGCTGCGGATTCTAAGTGTTGTTAGTGTAGAGATCTTCCTAATCTATGGCTATGATTATCCAAGAAGATTTTTCTTCAAGAGCGACTTGAAAGATCATGTTATAGAAGAAAACGACTTCAAACATTTGCTGCCAAGTGACTTTGAAGATCTCTATCTTCTGAACCTTCAAGGACACCTTGACCATCTAATTGCTCGAGAAGAAGGCTCTCGCCGCCGGGCTGTCAATCTTTGGATCAGGGGCTTAGTCATTCGACAAAGAGTTGGGGATTTTCAACTTGGCATGGAAAGCTACCGCACTCAGTCAACCTAACAAGACCGCAATGGGAAGCCACTGGACATGAATTTCTTCCACGACTATACGTTGATTGACACCCCTAGAAAGCAAATTCCTCTTTATCGATAGATACGGGTCAAGAATGCTAATGAGGTTGTGCGAGCTATACAAGTTCAATGATGGTACGCCAAAATGGTTGAAGAAGAATCAACTCGAGTGAAGGAAATCAAACTTGACTCGAAGCCGTGGAACAAAATAAATTTGTTCCGAACAGATTTGAAGAGGTGTGAAGAGTTCATTGTCGCTGATCGGGAGAAGACTTAAGACTAGAAAGATCTCTCCGCAGCCTTGAAAGTTTTAAGGGTGGTAGACTACGCTGGGAAGGTCATACAAGCTACTTCAAAGAACTGAATGAAGACATCTTCCTGGAGTAGTTCTGTTATGTATTATGATTTGTGTAATGTGGTGACTGTACTATGAACAACTATAACTATAATGTATGTAGTAGTGATAGGTTATGTATTGTTGTTTCCCTTTTAAGTCTAAAAGGGAACTTAGGAGTAGTCCACTTCAGATCAAATAAAAGCGGACACATTTTTCTCCAACAAGTTTGTTTTTTTACATATTTAAATCACTTGAGATCCAAAATCTCAAAGGATTTGAAAATTTTGATCGGGGGAGAAAATGTGATATAAATATGCAATCCGATAAAAGGTGACCAAATTAGTCTCAAAGTGCATACTGCTCTCGAATATGTGCTAAACTCTTTTCGAATCTCGAAGCATATATTGAGGGGGAGCATTTCAAAAGAAAATAAACTATCAAGGTACAAAGATTTCTATGTTTCAACATAAAGTACCTTGATTGATTTTCTAATGGTTTTTTTGTATGGCAATGCAATCGTGGAAGTACTTCAAAAACCTCTTGCCTCTATGTGATAAAATGATTTCAAATATCCTACGCACATATTGAGGGGGAGAATTTACCAAGAAAATCAAATGGCTTTTTCCACGGAAATTGTGATCAAAAAATTATTTCAAAGAACTCTTGCCTCCATATGCTAAACAATTTCAAAATCATATGCACATGTTGAGGGGAGCATTTCTAAATGATCAAAACAATTAAGGTACAAAATACTTTGATATTATATCACAAGTACCTTGATTGATTTTTCCAAATAATTTCTCTATTGGTTTCAAGAAGGAAAGAACAATACCAAAAGACCGACCAATTTACTTTATGCATGGTGTTATAAGGATGGTTAGGTTAGGTATTCGTTCCCACGATCCCTCCAAAGCCGGATGGATCTACCCAGGGACAATCCACTAGATAGTGTAGAGTCCTTAGGTATGATGAAAAAAGGAGAAAAGTGAGAAATGGGAAGAGTACAGACTGAGACAAAGCTAGTAATCGAATAAACCCAACAAGGTTCTAGTAATGAAGTCTCGTAGCCAAGGGTTGAAGAATGAAAAGAAATGAATGTGAAAAAGGGTGAAAAGAAATAGCCCTCCAATATATCAACCTTAAGGCAGAAACCGGGTTCAATAAATATGCTACTGGTTGTTACTAAGGTAACACCGGTATTGAAGACAAGACGTCATGGACCCAAAGGACGCACTGCACTAAACTTCCCAAGCTACTCAAGTTCCTCTTAAAAGGGCTTGTTTCATTCTCACGGGGAACCTACATAATCTATCAACTTTCTCTTAGAGATTGTTGATATTGAAGAAGGAGACCCTCTCCCTAGTCTCCAGCATAGGATCCAAATGTGCACTATTGAGTCTAGAGCCACGAGATCATCATTAAATCTCATTAAGGACACAGTCAATAAAGACTCTCTGTTCACACAATGTGAAAAGAGAGAATATATTTTAGGTGTCCTTCGCATTATCCTTGTGGTATTGCCAGAACATCTGAGTGACATGCAAACATATTCACAATGACGATGGAAAGCCTTCTAGAGCCAACATCAAACAAGCTCTTAGTAGGTGGCATGTGAAATCTATCTAATAGATCAACCATGTGACAACTGAACAGAAACAATGGGGTGATTCAAAAACATGAATCAATCCTGGTTCAGGTAATGGATTGACGGATACCTTTGAAAACCGTCGTTGTGCTTAAAATTTTCTAGCACAATCGACCGTGTATTAATATATAAAAATAAAAGGTGTTTATGATTGATAATTGATTTTACTTAAAACCTTCGTTGTATTGCAAAAACACTTTATATTGAGCAAGACACTCATTGTTTTTCAAATCTCTTTTCATCAATCGTGGAATCTCAAATTCACGGTTCACTCACTGTGTTGTCTTCTTTGAGACGTTCGGTTTGAGAACAAATTTAGAGCAAATTGCGAAACCCTGTCAAGGAGATTCTTCGAAATTATACCTGATCACAGGCAATACTTGTACTGATCAACGGGGAACCATGGGCCGTGTACCTCAATTCAACGAAAGTGATCAAAGACACTTTCGTGTGTTTTATTGCTAACTGTTGTTTGCAGGTACACCCAACATTTGCAGCTAATCAGAATGGAGAGGTCAATCTATTGACGCATGCTCACACAACACATTCATATCTAAAGAAGGGGAAAATTGGTCAAATAGACCGCGCGCCCTGGTGCATATCACTTTATGGACCACGCTTTTTTGCCTTACGGAAATGGACATGTTGCCCAGCGACTTTCTTGTAGCCAACCATATGGTGCCAAGTGTCCGACAAAGGTACAACAGAAGTACATATTTTGAACGTATTTGTCATGTATTATTTTTTGTGCAACCAAAATGTATTTTCGGGCAACTATATGTATTATTGGGCAACTTGTATTTATACACGAGGATAATATGGTCAATTTATAATGGCTGTATTATAAAAGTAACTAATAAGTCGACACGCATCACACACCATCACGCTACAGCAAGACACACACAATCAAACATCTTCTACTACAATTTAACAGCTTCTACAATTAAACATCTTCTTCTAGATCACGCGCACACATTCACAAACCATATCTTATTCACAGAACCCTCTAACCCCCTAATTAATTTTATCAGATAATTACGTATGACAAAATTAAAGTTGTACAATTGTAAAATCGCAGTTCGTTCTACATTGAAGTTGCTGCCAGATATTAAACACTGCTTGTCAAAGAACGAAAACCGAGAAAGGTTGTTTAGGCAAACAAAGATTTGGTCCATGGTTGGATATAAAGTCGCAGAATGACCGCCTTCGATGCATTATGTTTTGCAACACCGTGTATATGTTTCTAACATCTCCTCGATTCTCCACTAACATTCCAAATAGGGAGCATTCGTAAGTTTTGGTCGAAAGAATTTTGTCCGATAACGTGGTTTCGATTTGCAAAGTTTCAAAAGAAAAAACGATCTACTTTTGTGATCGTATTTCCTAAAAGAGTAATGGTGTAACAAATGTACATGCCATTGATCTTTTGGAACTTGTTAATGATTCAAAAAGGATGGAAAAAGGTGGTTATCGCTTTCTGATGAGGATGCTGTTAGGGTGTGTCATTTGTAGCCGCAGAGTCGGTGTTTATGGGAAAAGAAGACAAGAATTGCATCCATAATCACTTATTGTCCTTGGTTGATGATTTTGAGGCCTGGAATGTATTTCCTTGGGTTGAATATATGTGGCATAAATTTTATCAAAGGATCTGTAATATTGTTCATATTCACGTAAAACATCATCTCTGTTAAAATTGAAAACCCAAAGTTCATTGCCACATACAATCTATACGGGTTCGCTTGGGCTTTCAAGGTTTGAATTCTCTGTAGTTTGTACTAATGTATGCATGTCTTTGTTTGATAATACGTTTGTTTTAGAAAACAGGTTATTAAAAGATTTTGATTCTATTTTGTTCAATCGAAAATTACCTATAAATAATGATGTTTTTAATTGTTATGCAATGCTTGTCTTTGCTGTGTGTACACGTAATATAAATGTTACCCGTAATTTAGATAACAACAATGTTATACCACTTTTTAGTTAGCGATTTTTTTGTAATTGTCATCATAAACGTATTGTTTCATCGTGAAAGATTACATTTATCTTGTTAAAACTTTAAACAAATTAAAAATGATAACCTGCATAGCTAGACATTTTAACGATGACGGGTGTGCCTATTACAGATTTGGATTTTGGAGAGTTTTCTTAGAAGCTCACTTTGGTGGGTCAAAGACAACAAGGTGATTCCACGTGTTCTTGCTTGGTCAACTTGCAAAGTTTCGAACGCAGATCGTTGTAATCTCTTTGGACCGGTAGGCATCACACAGTCTTATGATGCGCACTATACTAAGTTGTACCTAAATTTGTTCACAATATCGAATTGTAACTCTTTTTTGTTCTTAGGACTCAAGTCCCATTGTTGAAATTTATGCAAACGAAGCTAAATGAACCAACCGTGGTGTATTTACAAGTGCCAATATATAGATGGTTTGTCTGCGGCTGCATACGACGATTTGTGAGAAGACCGCACACCAATCTGTAATCAATTCGTGGACGCTTTCAATTTACATACTGTCATGGAAAGTCAACTACGGGGTTACCTCGAAACGCATTGCAACTCAACATTGAGCAACAATATTCTTTAAATGGTGCACAAACTGGGACCACTCTTTCAACAGGGGCTGTAATTCGTGAGTTAGTGGATTTGGATCAAAAACTTTTGATGATAGAAAATGTAATTCATTCGGTCGTAAACACACCGGTCGCACTTGATGTGTTTACGGATGTCAAAAGCGAGTTTCAAAAGTACAAAGAACTTCGGGTCTTAAAAATGATGCGCCTTCGTTCATGAAAATCTAAAAGTTGTGCCAATACAAATGACTCTGACGTTAATCCTGATGATCCGAAGGTTTGTATTTACTTTTAAGGTTGCCTCCAATGTTATACCAAACCTAAATATTCGTTTGTGTGTACACTTATATCAAACCTTGGGCTCTACAGGCCACGCCGTGTCATACTCTAGGCCCTAACGGGGATAAGGTCGTCGATGCGGAAGGTGCAACGGACATTGACAATGATGATTGCCTTAAAGAAACCCAACCATGTAACCTTGGGATTCTTGTACAAGCTTGTGCCATGACCCAAACATGTCCTGCTATGAAATATGGAAGTGATCGTACTACTCAACTTCAACCACTTGCACCAAACGATGAAAAAAAACACACGGTGACCCCATTATTGTATGTTATCTTTCATTTAGACTTTACATATCAAGTATAACATATGTCCATACTTATGTATAAATAATTAAAATTCATCGTGAACCGATTGTGGTATCGATGGTCGTCGTGACATAAACGACGATAAACTTTCGTGTGATAATTTCAGATGCAATGGATTGTGATAATCAACACCAAGATGTGGTTCGAAACAATTGCGTGGGGAACCCGAACCGCTAAGAATATTGTTGGTGTGCGCATAGAAGAAGGAACACCAACCAACAAAGCTTTTGAGGTATCTACATTAACAACGCCGATAAATAAAAGTTTTTAATGTGCTGTTTTTAACATACTATATTTTGAAATCGCAGTTCAAAGACAATAACCTATCAAATGTAAATGTGGTTGCCGAAAATGACACACCTATGTTGGGACGTGTTTCCTCCGGAGATAATTTCAACAAAGGCCTCGATAAAACATTGTTTGTTCCGTCTTTAGATTTAATGGATTTTGATGAGCAAGAATTGAATGTGGTTGAGGAAAACTCGTTTGTTGGCCTCCGTACCGGTAACAATGATGTCGCTGCTGTTACCCAAGAAGAAACACCAACAAAGAAAGACCCCAAGCCCCTAAATCTCAAGGTTAAATCCAACAAATTGTCATTTGTAAATGTGGTAGGTCCTAATGAAAAACCTCCATTGGAAGAACTTTTCTCCCATAATAATACAAAGAAAAGAAAGAGAGTCAAAAATGAACGACAACCTCAAGAAAAACAAAGCATTGTAAAACATTATAAGAAGATGGCGATTCTCTAACTCGCGAAAGGCCTATCAAAAACATCAGCTACTCCTTGCCGCTGTCTTACAAGATCGCAAGGTGTCATTAACGAGGCTTTTATCCCGGTTGCCGGTTCCGATGTAAAGCACCATATTAAATTCTAATGGAAATGAATATTTTATGTTTGTCTCGCTTATTTTTCAAGTGTGTTTTCGTGAAAATTCAGAAACCCCAAAACGCGCCGCGTTAGTCACTTGTATTTCGCGAATTGAACCGCTTTGTAGAGGTATCTACTGTTTTTTAATCCATTAACATCATTATCATATGGTTAATGTTATTCAAAATATAATTTTTTTTTTATTTTTTTTGTTTTTTTTAAGGAACTTTTATGACACCCGAAATGGAACAAGGAGAAGCTTACTGTGCCTGATTACCTTCGCACCTATTTCAAGCTTAAAAAACCATTACTTTATAATGCTCTTGGGGCTCCGGTGCCGTTGTTGTTTACAGGAGTTTTTGGGTAGCCTTGGCATGTGTTGAGGATTGCACCCACGGGTGGCTTACTGACTTAGTGAGTAAACCTGATTTTTATCTTGTCTCCTACACATGTTTATTATTTTGTTTTGTTAAATTGGAACCGAATGTTAAGAGTTTTGATTTGCTTTATATGTCCGCAAAGACTTGGATGTATGGCTTGATTTGATGTGGTTGTTTAGACGAGCCGATGCAGATTGGGCTTTGGCAGGGTGTAATTTCTGCAATCGAATCCTAGATGGCGAACTACCTACAACTTATTCAGATGGCACAACATACCCTGCCGCTGGTGAGATATTGAAAAGGTCAGCTTTGGCGCCTCTTACCGTACATCTAGCACTACTGTATAAATAAACTTATAATATTCTTCAATTGGTTTATATATCGTGTATTTTCCTCGTGAATGAAACCGAAAACCACTGGTACTCGGTGTGCTCCATATCCGACCGGAGTTGTTTACGTTTATGACTCTCTTGGGTCAGTCGGAAGGAGTTCACGGTGGTGGCGAGTTTTGAAGAGAGATTTACAAACACAGCTTCAACTTTACCTAACAAATGCTAGGGTACTGCATAGTAAGGGCATCTCACCCGAGGATTATAAAATCACATACAAGTTTCCAAAAGTCCCACAACAATCGACTTGTATGGCTTGCTATGAGTATGGGTGTGCATTATATTGTACAGATTGCTCCGTAACCAGCCTCTCAAAGTAGACGACCCTCTTCAAACAACGTTAGCTTACCGTGAACGGATGCTTGAATACTCGAAGCATAAGGTTGAATACAAAATTGTCGAGGTCTCTCAAGGTACCATCCTTAATGTCCTATTGACCCATAATTATTGTCACATGTTTACTTGTGAATGATTTTTCTATCACTAGCAGTAGTTAGCATAGCTAGCGTTCTATTTTACTACAAGCAGTTGTAACGATACAACCAACTCGGTTTGACTACCTACCAGTTGTAAAAGTAACTACCAGTTGTAACTATACAAGCAATTGCTTTATGTTTTGAGATTCCTAATCTAAGTAATCCAGATAAAAGCAAAGTGCGCTTTTTTACGTTTACAAATATGCATATAGCTCAAAATAATCATCTCAAATGAATTTAACTGTACACATCATTTCGTTGAGGTCATCTATCTGTGGCACTAGTTAAATTAACAAGTACATGATACTATACTACTACCAAATGCTTACAGCGATTTTCTATCCTTTTTGGTATTTGGATAACGCTTATCCACAATTATAAACACTTTGAATTTAACTACTCGACATTTTAATTCGTAAATACCATTTCTTTTGTACCTTAGGGACTCTTTGAATATCTTTTTATAAGCTCAATGCATTTTTTTATACCAAGACATACATACACAAAAAGGCATATGGTTTGTAAACCAATTCTATATTGGTTATGTATATGTTATTAATATTTGATATACACCTGAATTAAATATTATTTGGTTGCCCTAAAGTACATCATGCTACATGTCCTTTAATGCCTCTGTTCCCAATCTATTTCTTCAATACAAATCTTTCTAATTTTCTTTAACAAAATTTTTCTTTCTTCTTTTCGTCACTTCACATCTTTATCTCAATCTTTCTGCTTTTCTTTAACAAAATGTCTGACAATATCCCATTGGATGTTCAACTAGATATCATCCGTAGGCTACCTCTTAAGTCTATACTCCAGCTACGCATCGCTTGCAAGTTATGGAAGGCTTGTATAGATTGTGGAAGCTTCATCTTTAATTATGGTGTTCATCGTAATGATGCGTGTTTTTTACGCTAACATTCGATCTGGGTGAGCAAGGGTTTATGTTAGGTTTAGATGAAAAGCCAATCGCTACGCCACTTCGCATGATTTAAGGCTTTCATCTTTGATTCCAATTGGCAATTCTAATGGTCTTTCGTGTTTTGTTTATTGTTCTAATCTAATGTCTGTATTTGGAACCCGCAATCAAAAATCACTTGCAGTATTTGTCCCGCTTTACACGCATCAAATTGAATGTCAAAAGATTTGTTTTGGTTTTGGCGTCCGCCCCGACACTCTTGACCCGACGATCGCGGAAGGTCTCCTATCCTGTTTTCCAAAGTGGTTTCTGGTATGTGTCTGTCTTTTCTTTGAACTCTTCACGGTGGACACGCCATGAAAATTTCCACCCCCCTCGTGAAACAATCAAATTGAAACGTAAAACTCAGGCAGTTGTGGGTCATTATATCTATTGGAATGGGAGTGAAAAGTTAACTAATGAGGACGATGTTACCTACAAGATTTATATGTTGATTTATTTTGATTTGGTAACCAAATAATTCAAAGTTATTGACATACCGCATATTTTCAAAATGAACTCCCAGTCCCCATTCTATGTTACGGATCTTGGAACTTCTCTCGGTCATTTCTGTATGGTCATTGGTGAAGGTATGCCATTGTTTTGTGGATGGTTGTTGGACGTGAATGGTTTTTCCATAAGATCATTCGTAGCCTATTCGCCATCCCTAGCCTAGTTTTAGTTCATTTGCTTGGCTTTACAAAGCATCATGCTCCAATAGTGGAAGCCTACAGCGGCAATCATTTGCATCACTCTGTATTTGTGTACAACCAAGAACTTGAATTATTCATCACCATGGGAATGTTAGGAGATGCTGGAACTTTCTACATCGCCCATACAAAGAATCTCTTCTTTTGTTAAATCACACAGATCGTCGTGTAGTATGTTTTTTTATTTATTATTTTTTTGTAACTTAACATTCTATTCATATTCCTTTAAAAGATTATCACTTTACTTGGTTAATGATATATGAAGGGCATTTTCACAGTGTACGCCGGCCTGAAGTTATCGATCATGATTAATGGGAACGAGGCTTTGTGGTTTTAGTACTGCCTATGGGGAGGAAGCATGGAGTGCTTATCTTTTTCGTAGTCGCTGAAAGTTATAAATCACGTTGTTCTATAACTATGTAACCTTTAAACTTATTATGTAGTACGCTTAATATGTTGTTGGTTGTGTGTATGAAACGCTTGTAAGTCAACTTTACTATTTCCGCTTATGTATTCTTGGCAACCAGTAATTGCATCGTAGGGCAACTTCATTTCCCTAGCAACGGCTTTTATAAACGAAGTAGTCCTTTTACTCGTACAATTCGTATTCTACAATCTACTAATACCTACAAGCTACTGACATAAACACTCCACACTAATACCTACACACTTGACAAAAACATATTTAACACTCAACACTAGTACAATTTATCAAGCAGAGTCACACGACCGTGGCATCATTTCCTTGATTTCTTCTATCACTAGCAGTAGTTAACATATCTATCACTTCTTACTTGACTACTAGCAGTTGTAACAATACAACCAACTCGGTTTGACTTAATAAGACTGTGGCACCATTTCGTTGATTCTATCTCTAGCAAGAGTTAATAGCTAGCAGCTCTTATTTTAATACAACAAGAGTTAACATAGCTAGCAGCTTCTTATTTTACTAGTAGTTAACATAGCCGTATTTAGCAGCTTGTTATTTTAATACTAGCAGTTTAAATACCTAGCAGTTCTTATTTTACTACTAGCAGTAGTTAACATAGCTGTACTAGCATATTTTCTATCCTTTTTGGTATTTGGATAACGCTTGTCCACAATTATAAACACTTTGAATTTAAGTACTTGACCTTTTAATTCGCAAATACCATTTTTTTTGTACCTTAGGCTTCAAAAATCTTATTAAACCACACACACAAACCTGATTTTTGCGTCCAAAATATGCAACTTTCCATTAAAAACGGATACATTATTAAAGTTTACATACACGCTATTCCTTCTATCTTTTCAACAAGCACATATGCCACTTCACTTATTCTATTTGTCGCACCTTCTTAAACAACATGTTACAAGCTAGAGTTGGTGTTAGAGGGTAATCCGCATCATCCAAAGATGAAGATAACTTGTCGGCGTAGTAACCACATGAACGCCACATTGTTCGCATAATCTCCAACTCATGACCAGTGTTTCTTTCCATTCAACGCCCTCTATATCGGGCTCAAACATGCACTTCATCCCATACCACTTATCAACTCCTAGCCAACTCCGTGTCCCGCTTGTCCGAAAGCCCATTTTAACGCACCGCCAAACAGCTTCCAAGTCTCTCGTCTATAGTATGTAGCAACCTGACCCAAGCCGTTAAATGTAGTTTCGAGTCCGCCGACCTCTTGATGGTAATTACAAGTGCCACCATTTTTCAAGTAAACGCTTACGTGCACTATTTGTTATTGTCGGTAAGTGCACCCAGCTTTTGCCCCGTCGAATCAAGCACAATCAAACTGTTCAACCTTTCAATCCTTTGTTTTGGATCAATCCTCTGCCTCTTTGACTGATCCTGCTCTAAATCATCAAAAGCTCTTTAGGAACTTCCTTCATCTCTCACTGTACCTTTGTTCATAGGAGTTAACTTATCGTGCCCCATTCTAAACTTTTCAAACATTTCTTTCACTTTATCATAAGTTAGCCTCCGCAATACATTTACTTTATGCCCTCCCATCCTCTCCAAGTACTCACACATGAAGATTTTCTGTTCTTTCTTCGTTGGTGGCTTTCTGATCCTTTCTTGTGCTCTTTTTTTAATGTAGAATTTTTGCCTTTATATCACTATTTTATCAAGAGCTTCTTTTGCCTGTTCACATGTTAGGATTTCAATTTCTTTGTTCTGCATCCTAGATGCTAGTATCTCATCGGCTTCAGATGTTGACCTAATGTAATGCCAATGTGCCAACGCAGCTTTATGCCTAGCTACCACATCCGCCTTTCTTATCCTTTTAACCCTTGCTCTGTCTTTTGCATTGGGAGAATCTACCGGGGTTTTTTCAGCTGTTGCTTTTTCAGCCATTCTCGAAGAATCCTATCACCTAATTCTGATCGATTTGAAAGACTTTGTCATCTTTATTTTTTCTCTCAAAAAGTAATCATGCAACTTACCGCCTACGTCGTTATCGACTTAGTTTTGTTTTCTTTAGATAAAGCGCTTGTGTTGGTTCCTTTAACCAACGCCGCCAGAGAACGTAAGCATGCAACACATTTGAATCGGTAGACATAATACCTTTCATATCACTTGGCGCCTTCATAGATGCTAGCCCAAGTTCTCGCAGTCCCAAGGTTTTTCGCTTCATCACCTCCGTCTATCATTATCGCTACTTCAACACTTGTATGCACGCCAGAAGCGCGTTACCAACATCTCCAGCTTCCATAGTTTCCACACTAAGTAATTCACTTTCAAGTGTAGCACCAGATAAACATGCGCAAGCATCCGTAGCTTTGTTCAAAATTGTTGTTGGTGCATCATCTTGTTCATTGACAGCGTTTGTTTGAGTGATATTTGTTTGAGTTGTAATGGTAGTGGTTGCACCATTTTTGCAGCAGGTGGTTGCAGCGGTGGTTGCAAATGACACTAGCAGCGGTTTCAAGTTGACCATTTACACCTGCATCCGTAGTCTCTTTCACCGTTGTGTTTTCTGTTGTCACATCAGTCATATGCCCAACAAGATCTTTTGCAAAGATCATTATCGAATGGCAATTCACCGCTTCTAGTCACATGACTATCATTAGTAATGTCACATTTTCACTTGAGGAGACTCCTTATTTCCACTTGAGGTGAAATATTTATTAATCACAGCAGTAGAACATCCTGCATTAATATCGTCATGTTCAACTGCTGTTTTTCGTTCGCTCTCCTGCAACGCCATAAAATGATATACAAGCATCGCTACTTTTGACAAAATCTTTGGTTTTGTTGAACAAGCAGTAGAATTATTGTACCGACAGCAGAGCATCGATCCCGCTTTGTACGTCCGATAGACTGCTTAGCATTGACAAAGAAAACATCCTCCCAACTGCGATGGCAATGGTGTAATTATGGACTAGTCAAGCCAAGTGATAACCATGCATGTGCACATCAACATAATAAATAAGAGTAATGACAATAATACCTTATTTTGGAACCAAAATAGGCAACGGCCTCTTCAGCAGTCTTTTTAGTTCGAACTCGTTCTCCAAGATTAGTATCATCATCCACAAACATCCACATCCACCTGATCTTTCTCAGACGATTACGGACTAGTCAACGCAAGTGAAAACCACGCATTTACATACTTAAGAATTGTAAGGACACGCATACCTTCGCTTTGAATCAAAAGAGACGCTTACATCTTCATCGCTTTTACTACTTTCAAATGTCTCCTCCAATCCATCGTAGCCCCCTCGAAGCATCCTCATTCATCACGCCTGTCGTACAAGCACTGAATAGTCACAAATGAATCGACAACAAATCTTTTACATACGAACATACTTAGTAGAGTTGATGACACGATACCTTTGTTCTCGACTCAAATGAGGCACCGACGTCATGAACATTTGTATTTGTTTCACGTCTTCCACTACATCCGCCCGCGAACCATCCACATCCTTCACGCCGCTTCGCGCAATTACTTACTGGTCAAGGCAAGCGACAACCACGCATTTACATATGAACATACTTAAGAAGTGTGAGGACACGCATACCTTAGTTTTGAATCAAAAGAGACGCTTACATCTTCAACAGTTGTACTACTTTCAAATCTCTTCCAAGCCTAGTCGTAGCCTCCCTCGAAGCATCCTCATTCATCACGCTTCTTTGTGACAAGTACCGACTAGTAACAAATAATCGACAACAAAGCTTTTACATACGACAAATACTTAGCAGAGTTGATGACACACATACCTTTGTTCGGTGTCAAATGAGGTTCGACGGCGTGATCGTCTTAGTAGTTTCCACGCCTTCTCCACTACATTCGGGCTCCCCTCAACCATCCACATCCTTCACGGCCGTTCAGGTAATTACCGACTAGTCAAGGCAAGCGACAACTATGCATTTACATATGAACATGCTTAAGAAATGTAATGACACGCATACCTTTGTTGTCGCTTAAATGAGGCACCAACATCGTGATAACTTGTATTAATTTCGACAGACTTATCAACGCAAAGCAGCCTCCCCGAACCATCTTCATTCTTTTGGTACGCCCCCCATTGGTAGTATCCTCCGCATGATCACAACTTGCTTCTTCCAGAAATGACTCAACTACCTAATGTTTTCGAACCTTCACCAAACGTTTTATTTTTGTGGTACCCGCTTTTTCTTCTCTAACCACTTAAACTTCCTATTCAAATATTTTAAATCTGCATGTTGTGTCAAGTTTTCTTTGTTAATTCACATACCTGCTTACATAGTTGATCACACTTTTCCACCGCTTATTTAATATCGTCACCGCCCTGTCTTCCAATTGTGTTAACTCCTCGACCGAGGTGAATCTTCGAGGTGTGCGAGACCTCATCTCTTTCCTACCATGAACGTAAAGATCTCCTATATTTTCCGCTTGGGTGGGTTCATCGCCAGAACTTGTTCCACCGAAATTGATTCAAATTTGAAGTTTCATTGGTTTGGGATGTAGAAGGGAAACGTCCGGGTGTGTTTTGGGATTCAGAGGGACTTCCTGATCCTTCCCCAAATTCGAGGCGCAGCACCATGTGTGGGGAACAATGGTGTTAGTGTCCCATCAAAATTATTGCCATGTCTTCTCATGTGAGTCATAAGTTTTTAGTGTGAGAGGGGACAGTCCAAGTTTTTGAATGTTTGGTGGTGTCTCAAAACGGTTGTCAAATAGCAGCTTGTAAAACCTTGGATAAATATAATATTTTGCATGTGTATCCAACAAATTCTTGACTAAACCATCAAATATCATTTTGGATAAATTGAATTTCTTATTAAGAGCTACAAAAATCACAAAATATGCTATGTTTGTACTAAACTCATTCCCGGAAGTTGTCTTTGGACTTAGACACTGCAATATGGTATGGATCAAGAATTTCCATTGTGGGGAGAACAATGGTTTAAAAAAATTTAATTTTGGTCCTAATTCACCTCCATACCCCAAAAGCGGTAGTGTTTCAAAAATCGTATCATTATCCAAACACACAACACCGCCAAGATCATCTAGGAGAAGATCTCTCCTAATTTATGCCTCAGTAATAATTATCTGCATGCCATGTACGCTACCATGGATTTGTACTTCCTCACCAATATTTTTAGTCTTTGCAGAGACCAAAACTGCTCATACAACAAACGAGATAACAGTTTGACAAGGAGTGCATACCGAAGTGGGTGCATTCAGAAATCAATAATTTGTTCAAACCCTCAGAGCCTCCTTTGTTTTTTTCAAAACGCAATCATGTTGTGACTTCTAGCAAAATGCTCCTACGCCATTCTTGTTTATCTTAACTTGATTGCAACTCAATGTTAGGGTTTCCGAATGACGCTCTCTGTGGGTCTAAACTATGTCATGTCCAAGCAGTTGTAACACTTGTAGCAGTTGTTACAATTTATTTTTGTAGTTATTTTCGCCTCTTTTTTTTTTTAATTTTCTTTATGATATAATAACGATTATTAATTTAATACATAATAGATAAATAAGCATGTAACTCAACACGTCATCTTCTTTCTATTATCGAGACACAAAATGTCAGACTACACACATTATTAGACGAGTTATCTCTCTCGTCCACGATCCACAACTTGTAAGAAGCCCAAACAAGTACACACCCACATTATGATTTTTAAGTAAATACGCTTTTTGGGTACATGTAAATCGGTTTTTTGCTTTAGCAAGAAGTTTATTTTTTATTTTGCTTATGATTTTGTTTATTTAATTTTTTTTTGTAACATGACTTACTATATCGCACACAATTGAACAACTCCGCAACAGAATACATACCAGTAACACTCCACAAATATATACAAGTAACATAAAAGGGATCAAATCCATAGGTTAACATAACATAGACAGAGTATACAAGATGAGACAAGTGACTCAAAAATATTACAATGATCCCCTAACAAACAAAAGCCAGCAGCTCCAAAGTAAGCAATACATAGCACATCAAATCTCCATTGACTCTAACTTTTGGATGAAACCATTCGTGTCTTTAACACGTCATGTTTCTTAAACAAAGTAAGAAGTAGTTTGGAACTCTCACCATCCTCATTTTGCATCCTTAGGAGGTGATTAATAGTTGCCAACTAACAATCCAAACCGCATAGAAGCTCGACTTCCGCTATCATTAGTCGCTCTACGTTGACACGGGCCCTAATTTCAACAGCTTTCCTCATTTGATCTGCTTCTTCACGTAAAGCAACATCCAATTCATCCCTATAGTACGCGATCGTAATCTCTTTTAGTAATTTATCACATATAACCATGGCAGTAGACATTGTTAGACACTTAGACTAAACAATTTTGGGACACTTGTTATGTTTGTTTTTCTAACACTCTCACTAAAAGAGATAAAAAATAAATAATAATAAGTGTTTTAGTAACATATATAATCAGCAAAAGCAATCGTTAGCGATGCCATACATTATCGAGACACAAAATATTCTGACAAACAAGTTATGACATTTGTCTGTTTCCCATGGACAAGTGGATCACAACCCACCCACAATCTAATTTTATGACGAGTTTGCTAACTCTTTGCTAGAAAATAGTACTTTGGGCAACTAATATAGTGTAACAGTGGCAAATGCTACAAGACATATATAGTACAAATGTGATGTGCAAAATGGTCGGTGGTTGAATGTTTTTATTTGCATTTCAGTCAAAATAAAAATTAGTACTAGGTGTACTCAAGTGGTGACTAGTTGAATTTATTAAATATTGAGTTACTAAGGTTTGTCTCATACGAAACAGCTTTTATTTGGCAACAAGTTAGAACGCAAAAGTTTTTTGGGCAACTAGTTACGCTTTATTGGGCAACTAGTTACAAACGCTCGCAATTTTTAGTTAGTCGGCCAACTATTTGTGGCACACAACCAACTAATATTTTACATTCGACATGTACAATTCTTTTCTACAATGGCCAACTGTAATATTGTAATCGCACTTAATGTATGTACCCTGTGCATATGTGAGTGTTTACTTTAATAATTTTAACGGCGTAAAAATTCAAAGTAAATGCTGCCTTGGTTAATAAAACGATAAATTAAAAGTGGTTATAATCGAGTGAATAAATTTATGTAGTTGTTATTACCTCCGACTACATTTATTCTATGATGGAACAAAACTATTTTATAGACCATCACTTATTAAAATCATCAACATGTTGAGTTTGACATACACACATAACGGCTTCAGTTATCGATGTCTAGAGTTACATTGATTTGAGTTTATTATTTCGAACTTTATGTGACTTTCCTAAACGTTAAAAAATACGACACTACTTTTATGGTCGATTACTTAAATAAAATATCTCAAATTATAAAATGAAATGGTTGTATACATACAACCGCTAGTTATTTTTACTACCGCTAGTTATTTTAAATACTAAAACTGAGTTGGTTGTATACTTACAACCGCTGGTTATATTAACTACTGCTAGTGATAGAAGACAAGAACGAAATGATGACACGTTTTTAAGAGTAAATTTTCCACTTTACACAAACTTTTGTACTTGACTACAACTCGCAGAATACTAGTAGGTCATGCTTTTTGTAAAATTAGAGCCACTTGTTTAGTGGACCACAGTTTTAGTTAATTGGCCATTCGGTTTCGTTTATCAGGCAACCTTTTTATGTTGTAATGACTATCTTTATTCACAACCTCATCCAACCCAATCTTTCATTAAAATATTATTTTCTCACTCATCCACATATACAATCTATACATACAACCAATCTCAATTTTTTTACCATTTATCAACAACTCAACCTAACATATAATATTATTTTTATGTTTATAGAAATTAAAAACCCAATTACAACCATAATCCAAATATTATCAATATTTAGTTCAAATTTATTAATAGCCAAACACATCAAGGCAAGGATATGAATCACTATAATAGCCAAATAATATGGTAATAATTTGTCTTTTTGGTAACTAAGGCAAGGATATGAATCAGTTTATAATATTATTATTAGCCATTGATATCAACACTAAATGTTCCCCTATTTAACAATACATTGCATGTTATTAGAACTCTAGGCCCATTGTTACAAGCTAACAAAATTCGGATAATACCCTGCAGCCCAACAACTCTAACCTAAGGATATAAAAGTTCTCATCTTAACCTTCTTCCTTCCAAATCACTAAACCACACTTTTCTCAAACCTCCTCCTTCCTCCCAAATCAAAACCAAAGCACCATAATCCTCTTCACCAATCAAAACGCATATGTGGCATGGTTGCTCAGAATTTGAAAGTCACACACCGATCGGATCGTGACTTTCTCTTTCTTTCTTTTGCATTCTTTTAATATAATATTGATTTTTTTTGTCCTATACAAACCGATCGGTTGGTTCTTTTCATGGATAAACATAATGATGTAATTGGCCAGTTTCTTTTGGACTTTAAGGCCACCCTGTAATTTGCAATATGCAATATGGGCATCTAAATGCCATATTTGGGCAATATGTCATGTACTCACGGACCATAATTTCCATTCCACTATATAAATTGTAGACGTAACAGCATAAATCTAACATGTTGGTTACGGTTAGAAGCACTATCTCATGGTTGGCTCCAGAAAGTCAATTGCAATCGCTAGTTTTTCATTCATATTTTTTTAAACCCAACAAACATTCATAACACTGCAACCATAGATCTAATTATCCGACCTAAAAACAAAAGATGAAAACGAAAACAAGCAAAACAAAGAAAAACGCCCAAAATAATAATAATAATAATAATAAAACCATCATCGTGAATCGCTCCACCCACCCCATTTCAAAACCAAGTTGTTAGAACCACGCTCTTCTTCCCTGTTTCCTTCATTTTCCCTCGCTTTGACTTGTTGAAACAAAATTTCAAGCCGGCTAATCCTGCTTTTCCGCATCATAAGGGCTTGAAACCCAAGTTGTTGCTCCTCCCGGTTTTGCTGCACTAGCACATTTGTCCGCTCCACCCCCACCCCTGATCATCCTCCTCATCTCCAAAACCTCCTCATCATATTCATCTTCGCCGGCCCTCTAGATCATTCATTCCATAAACCTCAACCCAAAGTCTTTTGTATGGAGCCGCCTAAAATTATTTTCCTCATCCTCGTATCTCCACTCCTTATAGGACCCAAATTCAAATGGGTTCCTCCCTAAAGCATCAATAACCGCCAAACAACAAATAGTTTAACACAAACGCGTATTCTTTCACATCATTTTCAAAGTAACCATTTGCGACCATTGATGTAGTAATTTGTGTAAGGGAATACGTTATGTCTCGTCTCCGCTTTTGGTATACAATCGATGCTATAAAGACGCTAGATGTAAATTGATACGCACATACGCTTCCGGTCAAAGGAACTTCCTTTTCGCCGAAAGCAAGTTTTCAACACCCTAGGCAGTGAACCTAATCATTGTAGTAGTATTAGGTGCCACGGAATTGATATCGCTCTCTAGGGAATAGGAATGCTAGTGAGAAGTTGCTACGCTTGGGGTTGAGGAAGATTATTTTTATCTTTTTATGTTTTTAGAAAAGGAAAGTACGAATCTCGGGTTTGGATTTGGGGGTTGGTATTTCTACCGATACTCTACTATTATCTAATTATCTAAACTAAGGTGGTGGTAGTCTATGTCTAATTATAGTGTGCTCGTATGATAGTTTAAAGATGTGTTTACTTAGGTTTACTACCCTTAATTATATCCTATTGGTGGTTGAATTGTCACGCCCTTATTCCTAGTTCGTTGTGTGTCTAAAGTTGTAGGGTATGCTCCCTACTCTTTGAAGTTACCAAAGGGTCTCGTCTACAAACCCACTAGGGATGATAAACTCTAACTCTAAGGCCTCTTTGTATAGTTTAGCTTACAACAACTCATAGTGCTATAACCTAAGGTTCACAAATATTAATCAAGCATTAATAACAAATCTAATGACCTATCGCATTACTAGATCATTAATCAACTAAGATAAGAAACAACCAATCAATATTCAATAATTAAGTTTCATATTCCCTAAGCAAACATATAAGTAAATTAGCCGATGGAGAAACATGCAAGCATACACACAAATAATTGAAGACATAATTAAATTAATGAAGTAAACAACTTATCTTGGTGTAAGATAGGGTTTAAAACCCTAAAATACCACCTTGGTTCGCTTAGGTTTTACTCAAAAGTTTACCCAAAAGACTACTCTAAAACCAAAAATTCGATTCTATATATAAGATTACATGCTAACGGCCACTTATGATTTGTGACGCCATTGTGTCGCCATTATTTGGTTTCGTCAATTGTTAATCTTAATTTCCACGGCGTCACCTTATGCTTGTGACGCCGCCCTTTAGCTTCGACGTTGTCCGATTGAATCTAGGCCGCCTCGAGCGCGACGGCCTACTCTTTAAAGCCCGACGCCATCCTCCAAAAACTAGCAATTTCTCTTCTCGAGCCGCCACAACTTCCCGACGGCGTCCCCGGATAAGCGAAGGCCGCCCCCTTGTAATTTATCAGCTTGAGGTGTCTCGATTCGACTTTGGCCATTTTCTTCATATATCCCGCCTTTTTCGTCCAAATAGTGCCATTACTAGCTTTGCCTTCAAGAGACCTAAAAAGTGAAAAGGAACGATATTAAGCAATAACGGATACAAAAGTGATCAAATAAGGGCTTAAACGACCCCTCAAAAAGGTACATTATAAATCCTTATCAAATATCCCTACACTTGGTATTTGCTTGTCCTCAAGCAAATGTGCTTTTAGCCAATTAATTTATAAGTTAGGGGTCATGAAGCATTGGTTTAAAACAGTCCACAACACATATAAGCCCCGCAAAAGTCATAACAAGCACGAAATTACATACTAGCACCTCACATGGGGTGTTTGGATACTCACATCTCTCGAGTGTATATGAAATATAGCAAATTGGAAATGGAAGATAAACACTCATTAACCGATCCTAGTACATAGATTACCATAGGCTTTGAATAGATCAAACCTCCCGCCATGCATAAGCACCTAGGAAAGACTATCAAAGAGGTCTTTAAAGGGTTGTAACGTTAGGCTTTCGGTAGGGAAATAAAGGGTTTTGGTGGGATAGGCTTTTTAGTGGTGGCAAGTCAAAAATCTCAATGTTACATGCATATAAGAATGGTGTTTCTAAGCCAAGACTCAGCACTCTAAACTCTAGATAAATGAAATAAACAAACATAAATTTAAAGATAGATGTAGGATGGTAGCCCGTATTTTTTTTTTCTTTAATACACTTTTACTCTACCATCCTCTACGATAACATCAAAATGATAAGGGTTTATAGCACATCCCTACACTTGAGTTTTTATTACTCTAACACTAATATAACCCGAATTGAAAAGATCAAAACACTTGGAGTACGTTATTACTAAATAAGGAATTGGCGCTCCTTTTAGTCATTTAAAACTTTAACTTTTCCCATGAATCCCAATCGGCCCCAAAACTGTATACAAAGGATATGACTCGACGCAGAGCAACTCATGCAAGCAACTAGATAATTGAACTAAGGGTTTAGGGTGATAACAATAATGCACTAAAAGTGAGTGCATATAGGGTAGGCTAAGGCGATTTGGGTGTATATTTGGGGGTGGGGTGTAGACAATGTTCTTCATTGATATTCCGGAAAACCGAAATGTGACAACCCGTACTTTCAGGTCATTTCTCGAAACGATTTATGCTTCACTATTTCAACATTTATCGTAAACTTGGTTTACGTGTTCCAAATTCGCGTAACCTTTATGGTTTAGCGGCGAATTCATGATCATAACATCACGTACATTTCATATGGACTAAGTTTAGTCTACATTTCGTTCACATCATTTGCATCACGATAGTTCATTCATAACATTTCATTTCACATTTATCGCGTAAATTTTATATTAAATAAACGTTATCGCGCGGAGTTATTATTTTAAACATTTAATCCGTTACTTTCAAAAATGATCCCGACATATTTTTATACTTACATTGGTTTATAAAAACTATATTTCGAGTTCAACAAGTGTTTTGAATTTATTTTCGTATAAATCGTTATATTTATATTATTACGACGTGTTTCTTAAAAATTATACGATAATTTTTATATCACTCAAATTTCACAAGGAATGTATTTTTACAATTTTTATATAATCATTATACTCTATTTTGATCTATTAAAATTTACTTGTATCAAAAAAAGTTACCATTTACCTTACAAGTTACCTTTTTACCTACACTTTCACTTTAAATCTTTTAACAAACAATACAAGTATTTATACAAGTATATAAAAAGAAAAATATATTTTGAGAAACTAAAGCCCCTAAAAACCGGTCCTTAGGGAGGGTAGACATTAAATGGTGTTGGTACATTTTTCTTGAATGTATAGTCCTACACTTCACCTCAAAAATTCATACTTCACATATATCATTCACAATCATTCAAGAGTTAAGAAAAGTTTTTTTCTCCTTTTTCTTTATCTCCTATAACCGCCACTACATAAGATCAAGAAGGATCATCAATTTTTCTCGAGCTCAAGTTAAATACAATCTAGACATACTTTTATTAGGTTTTGAAATAAAACTAAGAGTGTTTAGGCTAATCCTTGGTTCTAATCACCTCATCATATTAACTTGTAAGCATCTCATGTTTATTTTCATCTTACATATTCATTTCATACTCATCTCATCATTTTTGAGCAAAAACATGCAAGACTTGTGTTAGTTATACCATTTTTACTTTGATTTTTAGAGTTATCTATATACTATGGTCATCCTATAAATATTCCCTTGGTATTCTTTGGTCTTGATGGTGATTAGGAACCCATGACACCCTAAGAAGGTGTATGGTAGGATTAGGTTAGCTTTGGAGTTGATTTGAAGGGATTAGAATAGGTTTTGTCCGAGAAAAACTATTTTCAATACGTATATAAATAGGTTCTGTCCTTGTTTTTCTGGAAAAACCGACAGTAGGCACGACATTTTGGCCTTGATATTTAGAAAATATACTTTAAAACGAATCCGTGTCCGCTTGAACGGAATAAAACGGAGTTATAACGAGAAAGTTACGGATTTTACAAGTTTGACGACTAAAATTATAGTTTTCAAATTTCAGCATGTGTTTTACATTGTTCGGGTCAAAACGAGCCTTAAGCTTCATAAATTATTTCGACTTGTAAAAAAAAATATATTAGTATACTTTGATAACGGCTAAGGACGTATGTAGAAAACGGATTTGAAACGACAAAGATATGCACTTTTTCATAAACTTGCCGTAATTCAATTTTCGCACACAATTAGCCAAAACCACCATCTTTAACCCTTATTATCTTTATGTTCAGACCTTGGACGAAAACTCCTGAATGAAACTTTTAGATATCGATACAAACTTTCAAAACAGTCGAAGTTCGCTTTCTAACGATCGACGACACCGCTTTACTTCACTAGTTTTCCAAAGCCATTTTTGTTAATTTCATAAAAATTCCGATGTTTTTGCGACAAAAGTGAAAATTTCACCATAAATCATTATAAAACCATTGTAGGATGACATTTTGACGTAAAAACTTGTAAAGTCATTTTGAAGGGTCAAGACGTCAAACGAGTATTTTTCGACGACAAGTAATATTTTTTCAAAACTCGTAAATGGTATAAATAACATACGAATGCATGCATAACATTACATTGCAACTCATTACATATCATATCATTCATAATAGGTCATTTTCGAGATTCACGCTATATTTCGGTGTATCCACTTTTGTCATCGTAATCATTGCAACAAAGTAGCCATAGCCCCACTTTTCTTGTTTTAATGTCATATTAAACTCTTTGGGGAGATACATGCTCAAACTGCTTTTCATTTACGCTCATAAGTACTTTAAATTTAAGGATTATCATGTAGTTTCATAGCCCCTACTTCTGTTTTCATAACCGTTTTGGGGAGATACATGCTCAATTAATTACTTACTTTCATAGTTACTCTAAACATTTAAGGATTACCGTGAGTTTTCATAGCCCCACTTTTACTCTTAATCGCTTTTACAAACTTTGGGAGATACATGCTACATTTTTAACCGAACACAAATGCTTTGAATCAGATGCTATATCCGATGTTTTATTGTCACTATATTTGCCATGTTCAAGTCCCTACATCATGAACCATTAGTCACTTTGCGGGTGAAATGAGTATATGAATAGCTATTGAATTAACACTCCGCATTTATCAACCCAGCTAGGGAAATCGAAGCGCACTATATTTGAATCATTAAGGTAAATTGGCAAGTTTACCTATTAGGGCGGCGATGAAACGATGATTACCAATTTTATTGGTGCGATGTTTACGCTTTGGTGTCATGAACTTAGTGAAATAAATACGATGTTGTTTTTAACGATGAGTGTGAAACCATTTAACTCACACTACGATTATTGTGAATTCATTTGACGATGTGTACTTGAACATTAACTCTACATATTCTGGCAGTGGGTTGTGAACACACAGTTTGCAAGTTTTGTATGGGCAGACTTGAACCGAGTGGATTTACAATGCCTTTGCTACATAATCGATTTATGAAAGTCTTTACATTTCAACGATTTATTTATGCCTTTGTGATATACGATTTTGAAAGGCTTTACATTTCAACACAAACTCTATGAACTCACTCAACCTTTGTGTTGACACTTTTAGCATGTTTTATCTCATGTATCTAAGGCATTCACTTCATGGCATGCATTTGGACACATCATGGAGTCGTGGTGACGACGCGTCTCACTTGGGTTTTACATACTTTAAAACATCGTCTGAATTGTAACAAACTTATTTCCGCACAAGTTGATTTTCATTTGGGGGCCTATACTTTGTAAACTCGATTGTTATTTTATTAAATCAAACGATGTATTTTCCAAACGACACTTTAGGTCGTTCAATATAACTGTGTTTGTGATGCTATGACGTCAATCCCCGTGAATTCCATCCACAGCAAAACAGTAATTTGGGGTGTGACAGATTGGTATCAGAGCACGGTTATAGAACTAGGTTGCATCATTGACCCTAGACTATAACTACATTATCATAGCATCTCATCATTTCATCATAAGTGCATGTTCACTTTTCATGCGGTTTATACGCATTTTTCGAAGTTATTTACTTTCATTTCATATATCGATCACAATATGGATGCCCTTAAATACCCATCCCATTATCCCTTCCTCATACTCTAATGTGGAGAATTCCTGTTATTCCCTATACATCAATTGACTCATCACCGATAACGCCAATGCCGATAAACCCTTAAGAGGGCAAGGTCACTCTCCTTTGTTTCATCACTAACATGTCGAAGTTACACGCATTAACACATTAAGTCACTAAACCATTATACACTTGAAGCACTTACGACACCTTATAACCCATCTTTTCGAACCCGTCGATATTTTGAAAATAACCTCAAACTTACCATTTCTTATCACATCTCTTTGGAGTGTTTATTATTAGCATCGGATTTTTGCTACGCTCACATTTCTTGTTTTGAAGAAGATATGGCACCAAGAAAGCTACATTGAAATGACCCAAGCAAAACTATTCAAAAGTTAGTGAATGATAGCATACGATGCTTTAAGAGTCGAAGGGAAACAAGGTCGCTGGCCGCCGGCTGCCAGTTACCTGCCGCTATCGGAAATGCTCTGAGGATCCGGAGTTAAGAGATGTTCGTACAAGGATTTCAAAAGTGGTGAGCCCACAAGTTTGGGACCGAAGGAGCCACGCCATGGTATGATGGTTTAAAAAGTTGGAACTGCGGTTTTTGCTTTGTAATTGCCCGATGATAGTAAGGTCAAATTTGTTACAAGTAATATTATCGATGGAGCATTGTCGTGGTGGAATTCATATGCTCAACCGATTGGAATGGAGAATGCTTTCAAGCTTACTTGGGAGCAATTTAAGGGTTGGGTGACTAAGAAGTTTGTCCTCGACGAAGTGAAAGTGGAGACGAAGTTCTACTAACTAGTAACTTATGGGTACGATATTGAACATACATTCGGAGATTTCAGAATTACCGTTATGCCCGTCGATGGTACCGGATAACGAAGTTGCTAGAGGCTTTTATCGGGGACTTCGAAGTTATTCAAGGAAATGTGACTTCGTTTGATCCACAAACAATCGAGGACGCTATTAGGGTGACTCGCGCTCACGTCTGTAGAAGAGAGGTAAGTACACCAACACCAACCAAACAACAACAACCCCAACAACCGCACAACCAACATAACCAAAACAACAACAACGACGATAACCAAATCAACAACAACAAAAGAAATGGAAAACGACTCAAGGAGATGATAACAACAACAACCAAAACCGCAACACTAACCATCATCAACAATGCATAACAAGGCAAGAAGCGGAATGGTTTATGTCGTGCACCAATGAGAGGTATAGAGGGTATGCCGGAACACAATCACTATGTAATCGATGTAATTTTCATCACTGGAAGTCTCGCTCGCCAAGTGCCACAAATGCAAAACACCTGACATTTCTAGCCGTGGATTGCAAAGGTAGCCGTAGTCACATGCTTCGGATGTGGGGAACAAGGACACTATCGGAACCAATGTCCCCAAAACCAAGGTCAACCAAGTGAAGGTGCCTCGTGGGAATGTATATATGTTGGAAGGAGGAGAGGAGCTCGCCAGGTATCAACGACGCGAAGATCAAGAAGTTCTAAACTAACAAATTTTATTTCTCCTTATGTACTATGTCGCATTCAAGTTTATGTTTTCCATCATATCCCGACTTTTATAACCTAAGATGTATTTCTGTTTGATAAACCACTTGTTGTAAAATATTCTCATCTATCGTACTTTATTTTCTTTCCTATTTGTTATCATTTACTTAGGATTTAATTTTTACTTTAACTATCATTTAACGACACTTTCCATGTCTTCCCCATGTTCATCACAATTTTAACATCAGCTGACTCAACACCAAACATCATATGAGTCGATTAGTCCAAGCATTGCATAGTTACTCCTAAATTTTACATATTCTATCACCTATGTCTAATTCCGTGAAGAATCATGCAATGAAGGGAGTAAGTAGGTTTATATGTGTGCAATTCCGCAATCGAGCCAAATTTTCAAAGATTTTCTTCAAACCACTTGTTTCCAGCTGATCCGCGGATGCTCTTGTTTGATGAGTTGCAAAGATCGAGCTAGAGACAAGTTGTTACCTAAACCGATGAAGCCTAATCGTGATGACGCTCTTGTTTGATGAGTCAGGGATTAAGTAAAAATCGGTTACCAAAAGTCTTTTGAGGGTTTTGCTCGAGAATGGGAAGGCCATTTCATCAAACCCTAAACCCGTTGTGACCTAACAACGATTGAATTCGTGATGAATTTCCTTTTATGGGCTTAACGTGGACAACCGTACTTTCAGGCTTCATTTAAACGATTTATGCTTCAATTATTTCAACATTTATCGCGTAAACTTGGTTTACGTGTTCCAAATTTAACCTTTTATGGTTTAGCTAATTCATGATCATAACATCAATGCATATTTCATATGGACTAAGTTTAGTCTACATTTCGTCAGCATCATTTGTTATCACTTATAGTTCATTCATAACATTTCATTTCACATTTATCGCAAATTTTATATTTAATAAACGCTATCGCTATGAGTTATTTTAAACATTTAACTACATTTCAAAAATGATCCCGACATATTTTATACTTACATTAGTTTATAAAACTATATTT
>OU343219.1:52796241-52962583 GCA_910596185.1 Chrysanthemum makinoi | reverse complement strand
CTTAAACCATCAGACCTGTTCATCTGTTTCTGCACATTAGTCCACTGTCCATTTATGCAGTTTTTGTTTGATCTATAACTCACTCAATACTAGTCCTTATTTGCTGAAATTTGGTACACATAGTCTCTGCTAGGTTGTCTTGAGAACCATGCCTTTTTGTTTTCTGTTAGCTTATTGGTTAAGGGTGCAATTGCTAGAATAGGGGTCAAATCTGTTTTGCTTATAGTGACTTGGTTCAAATCGTGATAGATCACACTTTAGCAGTTAAGAGTAGGTGTAATTAGTTGCCTTAGAATAGTTGTAGTATAGTTTAGCTCCAGTATCAGTTTGGTGTCCCATAGTGCTTATTAGCTTATTTCACATGCTTATTCCCTAGTAGTTTACATTGCAGCTTTCATTTCCTTCACATAGGGCCTTGTTTTTATAATTTTTACAGCTTTAGAATTACATTTTAGAATTTCCCTGCAATTTTCATAATTTTTAGACATTGTTTAGTATTTTTCTTATTTAAATTCAGTTTTTAATCATTTTAAATTAGCTTTAATTGCAAATAATTGAGAAATAGTTCCAAAAAATAATTTTTCAATTTTCTTAGGCTTAGATAAATATAAAAATTAGAAAAAGTAATTTTCCAGATTTTTCATAGTCCATTTTGTAATTTTTAGTAATTTAATTAGTTTTTAATAGTTTAAAATTCCTAGAAAATAGATAAATAGTCATAAAAATACAAAAACAGTTTTGAAAAGTCTATTTTGATATTTTAGACTTTTCCAAGTCTTAATCTTATTTTTCTAGCCTAATTTCCTATTTTCTTACATTTTAGGTAATTAATTAATAGTAAAAAATAGTTTTTAATTAGATAATTAGTCTTAAAAATAATTTTCTTTTTCTAAATATTTTCTTATATCATTAGGTTTGTAAAAACATCATTTTCATATTTTTAGGGTTAATATTGCTTTAGTTTCACTTTTTAATTTGTACGTCGCGTAGATTTTAATTTCAGTTTCGTAAAATCATAAAACAAAAACATCATTTTAATTTTAGTGATAGCGTTTATTTAATAGATTTTATCTTTTTAATTTCCTCTCATTTGCATTTTAGCCTTTGTGTTTGTTTGATATTTCGGTAGTTATAATAATCATATTCAAATCTCCTTTTTCGTTCAAACTTCTCGATCACTAGACGTTGATTGATCCATTGCATAGCTCGCTGGGACATAACGACCCGGGGAGACTCTATACTCTCCAGATCTTCATTGATTTCGTTCCTGAGCAGTTTTAAGCTGGTTACGGTCCGCCATTCACAAGTGGCGGGCTTGTGTGATTTAGCTTGACTGTTCGGGAGCGCATCACGCTGCTAGTACCAACACCTTAGGTGCGGGATGCTTGTAAACAAGCTCATTCAGAAATAGCTTGTAAACAAGTGTCACACCCTCTCCGGCGGCGGAAACACGAGGTGTAACGGAAAGGAACATAAGCACAAGATAATAGAACATACCAACGTTAAGATTCAAAAGAAAGAGTACACCATTACAATACTAGTTTAACCGACCTCGGCAAATATATTACAAAGTTTAGATCCCAAAATATTGCGTTTTATTACATAACGGTTTGTAGTGACAAGTGAAAACTTCATTATGCAAGACCTGGTAGAAAAGCTTACTAACGATCACCTGAAACGCATGAGAGAAAAACGGGTCAACTATGAAAATAGTTGGTGAGTATACACGTTTCATAAAAAAGAAACTCGTAAGGAATATTCAAAGGTTTCGGTCATCGGAAATAGTCCACAAAGCAAAGGCATTGTAAATCCACTCAGTTCCAAGTTCTGCCCATACAAAACTTGCAACCTGTGTGTTCACAACCCACTGCCAAAAGATGTATAATTTAATAGTCAAGTGTACGATGTCATAATAGTTCACAATATAGTACTACGTATATAATAACTCAGGGATGCTCCGAAGATGGGAGACTTTGCACTGCTCCAACAAGGGAGACTCCTTTGTCACTCGACCACCTAGGCGAGAATTACTGAGAACACTCCACCATTAAGGCGAGAATTATTGAGATCACTCCACCGAAAAGGCGAGAACGGAGAAATTTGTGAACACTCCACCGACAATGCGAGAATTATAGTGATGCTCCGAACAAGGGAGACTTTATAGTGATGCTCCGAACAAGGGAGACTTTATAGTGATGCTCCGAACAAGGGAGACTTTAGGTCAAGGTCATAGCACGTACTGTTCAATAAGTTCAAACAAGTCATAAGTTCGTATTTAAGTTCAAGGGTTCCATTCAAAAGTTCATAATTAAGTTCAAGTGTTTAAGTAAAATGAGTTCATAAACTAGAAATCAATTTAGTTCAAGTATGGTTCATGCATTTCGCCCTAAAATATAGTAAAAATGGTAAAAAGGGGATTGTGATTACTCACCTGTTGCAATAGATATGATGACAGAGTGGATGCACAGAAATGAGACGCAACACTCTAACCGCGACCTATTATGAATGATATGCTCTAATATAAGTCATGAAACAATGTCGTGCATGCAAACTCATATGATATCCATACCACTTGTACACTTTTGAAAATAAAGTTTATCGTCGAAAAATAATCTTATAACGTCTTGACAATTTATAAATTACTTTACAAGTATTTACGTTGAAACGATATCCTACGATAGTCATTTAGTGATTTATTATGAAATTACAGCTTTTCGTCGTAAAACAATGTCATTTGACAATTTCATGAAAGTGACTAAACGGCCTCGAAAAGCTAGTCGTAAAATGGTGCACATCGAGTGTTAGGAAACAAACTCAACAGTTTTGGGAAGCTTGTGTCATTATCTCAAAGTTTTAGCATTTAAGTTTTCATCCTAGAGGTCTCGATCATGGAGAAAAATATATGTAAAGTATGGTACTTGTATCCGAAATAATGTTTAAGGGTGGTTTTCGGCAAAGTTTAAGTGACCGTATTTTATTCATTACAACTCCGATTGACTAACGGTTGGACATTTTGGAAAATAGGCTAGGCGAAGTTACTTTTACTAGAAGACATCATTTTGTAAAAAGTACTACATCCATGTTAAAAACGACCCTCAACATGGTCCTTCGTGGCCGTAATATTTGTCTAATAGAAATATATTAGTTTTGCTTATATAATATAGTTACGGCAACTTTGTTTAACGCGTGTCATTTAATCGTTACAAGTCCGTTTTCTACGTATTCTATATCCTTAACTTCGTATTAAAGTATACTAATATATTTTTGATAAGTCGACACATTTCATAACGCCTAAGCCTCATTTTTGACTCGTACAAAGTGGAAGTAACATGCTGAATTTTCTGATTTTTATAGTTTTCGTCGTCTAACTTGAAAATATCATATCTTCTTCGTTATAACTCCGTTTTAACCCGTTCAAGCGGCCATGTTTTCGTTTTAAAGTATATTTTCCAAATATCTAGCCCAAAAATTTTTACCTACTGTCGAGAATTCCAGAATTAGAAAATAAGATCAGACCTCTAAATAAAGTTGTCGAAATGAGTTTTTCTCGCGCAAAACCTATTCTAACCAATTCAAAATAACTCCGAAGCTATTCTAATCCTACCATACACCTTCTTAGGGTGTCATGGGTTCCTAGACATTACCAAAAGTGATATGTTTCAAGGAGTAATTATAGGATGATGAATATATATTTATAACACTTAAAAACAATAAAAAGTGGTATAGACATCAATATGACTTGCATGTTTTTCTCAAGCATGATGAAATGAACATAATATGAATATGAAAGATGAATATGAACATGAAATGCTTACTAGTAACTTGATGAGGTTAAATGAACAAAGGTTAATCCTAAAACCCTAGGTTTTTATTTCAAAACCTTATCTAAGAGTGTGTCTAGATTGATATGAACTTGACTTGAAAAAAATTTTGTGATCTCCTTCTTGGTCTTTCAAGGTGGCCGGTTCTAAGGTGAGAAGAGAAGGAGAGTATGCTTTGATCTTTCACACCTTGATATTATGTATGTGTGTTTTAGTTGTTTAATATTATTTCATGTAAGTATAGGTGTATATGCAAGATATTTAGTACTCCAAATGTGTGAGTCACATGTGTATGTCGACATACACACAAGAATTAAAAGACTTGTGTGCTTTGTATAGATTAAATGTATAAGTGTAGAGTGAAAGTGTAGTTATTTAAGGATAGTTGGTAACTTGTGTACATATTTGAGCTTTTAGGGTAGCGTTAGCTAAACATAAATTTTAACGGGTCAAAATAAAATATATTGAAGTCATAAAAATTATAAAAATACATTTCTTACAAAAATTGAGTGAAATAATAATTATCGTGTAGTATTTACGAAAACCGTCGTAATTATATAAATATAACAATTTATATACAAAATAAATTTAAAACACCGGGTAAACTAATAATAATATTTTTATAATCTTAATATGAGTATAAAATTATATCGGGATAATTTTTGGAAGTATCGGATCAAATGTTCAAAATAATTAATTAGGCGATAGCGTTTATTTAATAAGAAATTATACGTTTAATGTAAAATGCAAAACCATGCATGAACTAATATGATGATAATGATGCTAATGATATGTAGACTAAACCTAGTCTATATGAAATGTCCTTGATGCTTGTTCATGAATTCGCAGCTAAACCATTAAGGTTACGCGAATTTGATACTCGTAAACCTAGTTTACGATAAACGATGAAATAGTAAATTTGAGAAATGACCGGAAAATGAGAATTGTGACATTCTTCCCCGGTTAGAGGAATCACATCCTCGTGATTCAATTATTGGTACTATAGTCCGAACCTCGACAAGAGTTCTAAAAGTTCATGCTCGTACGAATAGTCTAAATGATCATGTCAATGCTCATGCATATGGGTTCCTCATCCAACTAAATACATGCCCGTGATTAGATTTGATGGGGTAAACTTACCCAACACCGAACGTATCCCTCAAAAGACCTTTTTGAGTAAAAACTTGACTCTTAGCTTGATTTTCGCAACTCATCAAACAAGAACTGTCACTAGATCAAGCTAGGAAACAAGTTGTTAGTATGATAGGATTCAACATCCTTGAATGAAGTCTTTTGAAAGATCCGTTTGATCTTGGATTTTCTTACACAAATCAAATCAACAAAATAATTTACAACAAAGGTTGATATCGATAGGTCTCAAATTAATCAATGTCGTGAACGTGGTAAAAATTAGAAGGAAGTTATGCACTCAAAATCATGTTGTACAGAAATAAGGTGGTTGTTCGAAAGAATGTACCCGTTATGCGTTGCGGGCTTCCTCGGTGCCCATATAGAATGCTCGACCACATGCAGTGGAAACATTAATGTTCTGATCTTGTGGGCCTTCTATTGCCAACGCCAGATTTGGACGATTACCTTCTTGGTTGGGTGTTCTTTTCAACTTTGGACAGGTATTCCGAAGGTGATTATAGTGATCGAAATATGACAGGAACAGAGACATGCTATGCCTAATAAGTCGAAAGGTGGGAAAAGAGAAGGTATAAACAAGGTATGGTAACGTAAACGTGAATATAAAACCATGCTATGCATACCCACCCGACCAATGCAGTTTCAGGTGACCAGACTCTAAAGACTCGACTAAACATGATTTAAAACTACCACTCTTATCATTGCATGGTTCTTCATAAATTAGACATAGTTGATCAAGCTATGTATAATTTATGAGTAACGATGCAACGATAGGACTAGTTGACTCGAATGATGTTCGGTGTTTAATAAAACTTTATTCCGGTTATAGCTGTGATTTTTATTTTTGAAAAATCGGCATTCTCTATAACCTTTGGCTCTGATACCAATCTGTCACACCTCACGGAGGCGGAAACACGAAGTGTAACGGAAAGGAACATAAGCACAAGATAATAGAACATACCAACGTTAAGATTCAAAAGAAAGAGTACACCATTACAATACTAGTTTAACCGACCTCGGCAAATATATTACAAAGTTTAGATCCCAAAATATTGCGTTTTATTACATAACGGTTTGTAGTGACAAGTGAAAACTTCATTATGCAAGACCTGGTAGAAAAGCTTACTAACGATCACCTGAAATGCATGAGAGAAAAACGGGTCAACTATGAAAATAGTTGGTGAGTATACACGTTTCGTAAAAAAGAAACTCGTAAGGAATATTCAAAGGTTTCGGTCATCAGAAATAGTCCACAAAGCAAAGGCATTGTGAATCCACTCAGTTCCAAGTTCCGCCCATACAAAACTTGCAACCTGTGTGTTCACAACCCAATGCCAAAAGATGTATAGTTTAATAGTCAAGTGTACGATGTCATAATAGTTCAAAATATAGTACTACTTATAAATCACATGTAATCGTTGCAAAAGAACCCACATGGTTCGACTTTGAACATTATCAACGTATAAATTGTGCATATTATATTCAACAGCATTCAAATCTCCCCAGAATCTCCATAGAATTGTTGGAACCTGCAAAAGAAACAAAATCCACCCATATTCAATGAGCCATTTAAATTACATATCCTAAACTCATATATGTCATTAGTAAATTAATTAATGGACATTGTTGTATAATTCACAATCTTTTGTAGATCTTGATTATGCACAAAACTTTATCACAAAAAATAGAGAAAATATTTAACCTTCCAAAGTTAATGGAATTTAGGAATTCTTTTGCCAGAGTATAACTACCTGTTCTAGCCTAAATTTACACAACCCACCTTATTTTCAACCTTTGGTATAATGTAACAAAGTTTATCATAAAGTCATAATTTTATTGAAATAATATAACACTTTATTGTCACAACATTCCATCCTCTCATACAATAACTTGTTCTCATATATTACCCAACCCACCCATTATAATTATAATACATAACAATAAGTGGGATTTCTGAACCCCCACTTCTGTAGCATATCACTGTAGCCACACACACAAAAAAAATTATAAACTAAAGTTGCTACAGTTGTCTGTCTTGGTGTACAGAAGAATGCACATGAAAACAATGACTCTCCCCACTTCTTTTTTAGACTATCTTTATTCACAACCTCATCCAACCCAATCTTTCATTAAAATATTATTTTCTCACTCATCCACATATACAATCTATACATACAACCAATCTCAATTTTTTTACCATTTATCAACAACTCAACCTAACATATAATATTATTTTTATGTTTATAGAAATTAAAAACCCAATTACAACCATAATCCAAATATTATCAATATTTAGTTCAAATTTATTAATAGCCAAACATTACTGAAGGCAAGGATATGAATCAGTTTATAATAGCCAAATAATATGGTAATAATTTGTCTTTTTGGTAACTAAGGCAAGGATATGAATCAGTTTATAATATTATTATTAGCCATTGATATCAACACTAATGGTCCGCTTGGTTCAAAGTGGGGAAAGGGAAAGGGAAAAGGAAAGGGAAAGGAATGCAAAGGAATGAGTGAGGTGGGTAATCAATCCCTTACCCCTCAATTTACTCTATAATGGTTCATTACCCATTACGGGGTAATCAATCCCTTACCCCTCCCCAACCAAGCACTAAATTATTTGTGATGTGGGCCCTTTTGAATACCTTACCCATTCCCCACCCCCCTTAACCCCCTAACCAAGCACGCCATAAATGTTCCCCTATTTAACAATACATTGCATGTTATTAGAACTCTAGGCCCATTGTTACAAGCTAACAAAATTCGGATAATACCCCCACAGCCCAACAACTCTTAACCTAAGGATATAAAAGTTCTCATCTTAATCCTTCTTCCTTCCAAATCACGCAACCACACTTTTCTCAAACCTCCTTCCTGCCAAATCAAAAAACCAGCACCATAATCCTCTTCACCAATCAAAACGTGACATGTGGCATGGTTGGCTCAGAAATTTGAAAGTCACACACTGACCGGATCGTGACTTTCTCTTTCTTTCTTTTGCATTCTTTTAATATAATATTGATTTTTTTTGTCCTATACAAACCGATCGGTTGGTTCTTTTCATGGATAAACATAGTCTTAGGTTACCGCTTTCAGCCACCACATCACCCCTTAAACAAAACTTCTGTAGCGTAAAAAGCGTATCAATACGCGAAAAGCATATCATGATATTACGTACCCACAAAAGCAAGAGTCCCCTTTGAAATCCCTTTTATATGAGAATTGATACTTACACCACATCTTTTGGCGCATGCACCACAATTTGTGCATTACAGTTTGTATCGTACAATACTGTAATGCACAATTTGTGTTGCATGCATCAAAAGATGTGGTGTGAGTATCACCCCTTTTTTTATATTTACCAACCTTTTTCTAAATGATCAAATTATGCAACATATAAGCACCTGCACATTTCATATATGATTTATTAATAGCAGTACCTAGTACCTCTTTCTAAATTGTTTTTGGTGATATCTCAGAAAGCTCATGAAATGAAATCACAAGTTTTGACAGTTGTTGTCCTCGCTTCTTTGCTATATGGTGAATCAATTGGCTTGGTTGGAATCCCACATCATATAAAGTAATATCTTGGTGCAATATAACAGATATTTGTGGCGAGGGTATGAAATTATATAAGTTAAACTATAAGAATCCAAATTTGAAATTACCTTCTCATCATCAAAGTTCATGTGACCAAACTTCAACTTTCCTTGCAAGTTTTTTTTCAACCTTCTTCCAGCAAGCTTCTTATTGTGTCCACGCCAGAAGAAAAGACAGATACGGAAAATGTTCAAAGAACGTTGGAAATAGTTGTGTATAAGCACATAAACTAAAGTACTAAACACATATAAAGAAACAAAAACTGATAAGGCCGAATAAGATGATTAGGATCTTAGATGATTACTTACATATGTGAGCAATAAAAAACATAAACTTATATTTGGAGCCTAAAATATGAACACATCATAAGCTACTTATGTTTGTTTTACCATATTAATATTCGGTGTTTGGTTCGCAAAATGATTACGATCATTTAAGGGGTGTTTGGGTTGCTTATTGATTTTGACTTAGAAACTAATTATTCAAAACTACTAATGTAGCTAAACAAATAATCATATTACAAAATTCAACAAGCAAAACCCATCACCCCCAAACTTCTTATTTATAGTATCAAAACACAATAGCCTAATAAACAGTTTTTTTGGGCAATCCCAAACTTAAATCATATAAAATCACTTTTGAGTGCATATAATATGTTCAACTTACTTAATGAGCAAGTGATAAACAATATCCTTCCACTAAGTTCTACAACCAAACGCAACATCTTATGTTATTTATAAACATTAATATCATATTTTAATCTTATTCTAATAAGAAAATCAAGCACACCACCATTTTAGAAAATAATTACTATTATAATCACAATGTAGTTTTACCTATTACTTAGTCTACATCAGTAACCGAGAGTTCCAGGTCCCAAGTTCACCAGCTCACCAAGCAAATGGGACTTCTTTCTTCTAACAACAGAAAAACTAAATTATGTGTGGAACGATGCATACAACTACACACATCTTATAATCACAATGTAGTTTTATATAAGCCTACAGTCGTGTATGATGGATACACATATCTGGTGGTTGATTTTGTACGTGTGGGATGGGAACATCAGTAACTGTAACATATAGGGACAAATCTAATTTCCCACTTCATAAATCAAAACATCAAACTTCCTAATTTATCAAGAAAAAAAAATCATACAACTAATAAAAAAAATAACTTCTTTTAAATAAAAATCATACCTTAGAACCACAACTAAAAACACCCACAACAATCAAAGAATATGTACCTGTTCCAAGGTTCAAATAGCTAAAACGAAGATGAAACAGGTGTTTTTCCGGTCATGGTACATTTTATTTTAGCACCCTGCTCCGACCACCGTGACAATTCTCTTCCGATATCGCGGAGTACCTCCTTGGTCTTTGTCGGCTCCCTCCAAGACTCTGCAAGTAAAAACTCATATCAATAAGGTGCCATGGTTAATTTAATATCCATTGCAAACAATACTCTGCGTCCTTGGCATTCTGTGTCAAATGTAGGCTTAGCAAAATTCTTTTTGTGTGTTTTCCTATCTCCTCTCACAGCAAACGCCTTGCCACATTTCTTGCACATAAAAGGCTTGATCGCATGCTTCCTTTTGTAATGTGTCTCAAGGGTTCTGTAACCTTTGAGTGGTTTAGCCCGTGGATGACCAATGTTATTTCGACATCCTCATGCACAATAGTAGCATGGTAGACTTAAAATCAATGTTGGTTGTGTTCCCCTTAAGGATTCCTAGTGCACAACATATGATTAGTTTGGTCTCAAAATAAACTCATCAAGCAGGTGTAATAAATCCCAAATTACTCATGACATATGTTGAACTTTACCATCTAACACACCTAAATCATCAATGAAAACACAAAAACATAAACCCGCAACTCAATTACCTAAAAAAAAACCCTACATCTATTATAGATTACATGCAGATATAAATTTAAAACGTACCTTTGATTAACCAACAATCCCGTTTTCCCATTGTGATTGCCATCTGTACAAACATAAAATAAATTTTTAGATCCACATATGTGTCCACGACTGGTGGTGGTCGGATGGTGATAGAAGGCGCAATTGGAGGAATGTTAGGGTTGGAGGGAGAGGTGGAGGTGGAGGTGGGAATACGTTTTTTTTTGGTTTTTTCTGTGGTCGACTGAAGGGTTAAGGGTAGGATTTTGGTGTTTACATTAAGGTCCTTGAGGTTTTAAATATTTATTCCGGTTTTTTTAAGTTTTTCCTTTTACATTTTTGACACATATGTTTTTGTGGTAAAATTTTTCCTTCTACACGATTTATAAATTTTGACCCAAATCAATTTAATTTTGACTTTTTATTAACCAGTCATGTTTTCTCGATTTTGCTTACGTGGCAAAATCAAGCTCTCTTATTGGTCCAATTCTTTTTTTAATGAGAAGGGTTTTGTAAAATCACTCCGAAATGATGTAATTCTTGTATTATATAAAAGATGTTATACTAAGGATTGTTTGTTAGATTTTTTAATTAAGTCATGTTTAGTTAAAAGATAACTTAATGCAAGACATCATCAGTTTTATTACTTAATATTTCAGTCACCTGTTTTATTTAATACATCATGTTTGGCAAACGCTTTTGCGTAACTCCTTTTTTGTTTCCTCACAACATCAGGCTTGGCATCATAAAAGATAATCCGAACCTCATGTTTGGGACCTTTAATCTGCTTGCACTCGAGTATTTTGATAAGTTCCCCCACACACCATGTTGAAGAAGCGTAATTCTTGGAGAAGACAACTATCAAGAATCTCGATTCTACAATGGCTTTGTAGAGATGAGGAGATATCTTTTCTCCTTTAGGCAACTCTATGTCATCTCTAAAAGCATGAATCCCTTTTTGCTTGACGTCGTTGAACATATGATCCATGACACTTTTTCGGATATCTTCACCTCTAAAACTTACGAAAGCATCATATTTCCACCTCCATGCAGGGTTCTCACCAACGTGCAAGGGTCCATCATGTAAATTTTCGGGATGCAGTCCACCATCTTGACTGACAAAAGACTGAGAGGACCATCCAGGACGTTATGTGATAGCAGTTCCATTTATATGAAGCTCTACTAAGGTTTTGATTTTTTCCGCCCGAGTCTTCATGCAGTTTGTACATTTTTAAATTAGAATGAAAACTCCTAATGCGTTTGCAATATTTCAAATTTATGACAACAAGCCTATTAAGTATTCTAATGGATGAATGAAGTGTATTTAAATTCACACAACCTTCAAGATTTAGCTCTTCGAGATTTATAATCTCTGAGAAGTCATGGTTGGTTGTAAGTGTGACAACTCGTAATTTCAGGTCATTTTACAAACTTTGAAAATTTCACTATTCATCTCGGGAATTTACTATTCATCGTTTTTGAAGTCGATTTGATATTTTGAAAGGTTATTTCAAAATTTTGCTTTTCACGAAACACTATTCATTCCCGGAGAAAAATCACTATTCATGAGTCACTATTCATCATTTTTCGTAAACTAGGTTTACGAGTATCAAATACGCGTAACCTTAAGGGTTTAGCTGCGTATTCATAGAATATCATTGAAAATATTTCATATAGACTAGAGTTAATCTACATATCATCACTAATATCATCATCATATTAGTTCATGCATGGATTTGCATTTTTCCTTAACGTATATTTTCCTATTAAATAAACGCTATCGCATAATCATTTATTTTGAATATTTGATCCGACACTTCCAAAAATTATCCCAATATATTTTTATACTCATTTTAAGACTATAAAAATTATATTATTAGTTTACCCGAGGTTTTAAATTTATTTTGTATATAAATTGTTATATATATATATATATATATATATATATATATATATATATATATATATATATATATATATATATATATATATATATATATATATTATACGACGGTTTTCGTGTATACTACTCGATAATTATTATTTCACTCAATTTTTGTAAGAAATGTATTTTTATAATTTTTATGACTTTGATATATTTTATTTTGTTCCGTAAAAATTTATTTCTAGCTAACGCTACCTCAAATACCTATTTTAACTTACAACTTACAAACTATACTTACACATTATTACACTTACTCAACAAAAACACATCACCTCTTTTTTTTTTTTTTTTTTTACCTCTTGTCGACCAAAAGACCATGACTCACAAGGTTTTACAATAAAAATATTACTAGCTCTTACACTTATACACTAATAGACTACCACATGTATTATTTCTAGTTATAATACTTACATAAACACATACATACACATTACTTAGGTGAAAATCAAAAACACTCTCCCCATTTTCTCTTTTATAAACCGGCCAAGGAAGAAAGACAAGAAGGAAGGCAAAATTTTTCAAGAACAAGTTAAATTATACACGCTAGTATACTCTTAATTAAGGTTTTGCAATAAAAACCTAGGGTATTTAGGAAAAACCTTGTTCCATAAACCTCATCATCATACTAGTAAGCATTTCATGATCATTTTTAATCTTTCATATTCATACTTTGGTTATTTTTATCATGCTTGAAGAAAACATGCAAGTTATATGAGTATCTATACCACTTTTAATGTTTTTAGTACTTATAATTAGTATATACTATCCTATAATTAATCCCTTGAAACATATCATTTTTGATGATGTTTAGGAACCCATGACACCCTAAGAAGGTGTATGGTAGGTTTAGAATAGCTTTGGTGTTGATTTGAAGTGGTTAGAATAAGTATCACGCGTGAAAAATCACTTTCGACAACTATAATATAAGGTCTGATCATTTTTGCTAAGTCTGGAAATTTCGACAGGAGATAAAATATTTTGGGCTAAATATTCAGAAAATATACTTTAAAAAGAAAACGTGGTCGCTTGAACGGGTTAAAACGGATTTATAATGAAGAAGTTATGCTATTTTCAAGTTTAACGACGAAAACTATATTTTCCGGAAAAACAGCATGCTGTCCAGATTTTTAAGGGTAAAAAATGAGTCTTAAGCGTTATCTAAATGAGTCGATTTATCAAAAATATATTTGTATACTTTAACACGAAGCTAAGGACATATAAAACGTAGAAAACGGACTTATAACGACTAAGTTATTCACATTTTAAACAATATTATCGTAACTTTTTATACAAGTATAAAACACTTAGAGATTTCCGGAAGTCCACAGAAAAATTCTTGCTAATTGCCCGAAGTGAGAAGCAAAAATATTCTGATAAAGACGTTCATCCGTAATATCATCATGACTCTCGAAGTCATGCGCGGTAGCAATACCAAACCAAATACGACGAGTAGTGGGGTCCTGAGCTAAGCCTTGGCTAAACCTTGGAAATCTTAATGCCATAATGCCTTTCAAATCCTCCTAGCCATTATCCTACTGCAATAATTCTTGCTAAGAAGAACGCCCATGTTGTGGCAATTCCACCCATATATTTTTCCTATAAGACAAAAATTATTGTCGCGAGAGACCATGTTGAGAGACGTTTTTAACATCTCTAGAATACTTTTTAGAAAACGATGTCTTCTAGCAAAAGTAAGTTCACCTAGCCTATTTTCCAAAATGTTCAACCGTTCGTCAAACGGAGTTGTAACGAATAAAAAACGGTCACTCAAACTTTGCCGAAAACTACCCTTGAACAATATTTTTGGTACAAGTACCCTACTTTACCTATGTTTTTCTCCATGATCGAGACCTCTATGATAAAAATTTAAAAGCTAAGACTTTGAGATAATGCTACAAGCTTTCCAAAACCATTGAGTTTGTTTCCTAACACTCGATATTCACTATTTTACGACTAGCTTTTCGAGGCCATTTAGTCACTTTCATGAATTGTCAAATTATATTGTTTTATGACGAAAAGCTATAATTTCATAATAAATCACTAAATGACTATCGTAGGATATCATTTCAACATAAATACTTGTAAAGTAATTTATAACTTGACAATACGTTATAAACTTATTTTTCGACGATAAACTTTATTTTCAAAAATTCACAAGTGGTATAGATATCATACGAGTTGCATGCATAACATTACATCATAACTTATTATAGATCATATCATTCATAATAGGTCACGGTTAGAGATTTGCGCTTCATTTCAGTGTACACACTTTTGCTATCGCATCATGTTACCAAGTGAGTTTTCATAGCCCCGTTGTACATGTTTATACTTATTTTCAAACCTATGGGGGAGAATACATTGCACATCATTTTTATTACGATACCAAGTATATCAAATTCATTACATTGCTTAAGTTACCTCATTGCCAATTGAATGTCCCCATTTCATAATCATGAACCGTTAATTCCGGAAGAAGCGAGGGTGAGTGAATAGATCTATTGAGGGTGACTCCTCCATCCGGGTTGGTGGTCCCAACTGGTCAAATGGATGCATTTCATTTAATATCATTATTTGAGTTGTTTGGCAAAACACTCTGTTGGGGCGAACATCAGGAACAGTCTAGCTTCGGTGTCATGTGCTTATAGCAATTGTAACATTTTTATGTGACATATCTGTCATACATGGCCTATACTTGTGGTAGTCATATTAAACATTTTCATAAACTCTATGAACTCACTCAACCTTTGTGTTGACACTTTTAGCAATGTATTTTCAGGTATCTAAGGCATATAATTCATGGCATGCATGTGGACTTATCATAGAGTCGCGGTGACGACGCGTCTCACATGGATTTTATGCACTTTAAAACATCGTTTGGATTGTAACAAACTTGTTTCCGCAAATGTTGAATACCTTTTGGGACCTATCTTTTGTAAACTCTGAATGTTTTATTATATCAAACGATGTATTTTCCTAGCGACACTTTAGGTCGTTCAATATAACTGTAACTGTGATGCTATGACAGTCAACCCCCAGGAATTCCATTTCGCTGCAAAACAGGTAATTTGGGGGCGTGACAGTAAGATTACAAGAGTACCTTAGCTTCATTACTTTCAACCTTCTAAAACACTGACATGTGGAAAGAAGATGAGTTATTGACTCATAAAGTGTCGAGCAGAAAAAACGTATGAATAAGAAAATACCTTTGATGTTGTCCAAAAATGTTTTATATTGTTGTAAGAGAGGTCAATGGCCACAATGCTTTCTGGATAGAAATCTAAATGTAAGTACTTGAAAGGGCATCAATGCCAACAAAAGTGTTAATACAAATAAACCATAAAAACGTTTATTTATATTTTACGATCTTCTAATGTTTTTGTGGAAAACTAGAAGGGGGGTTGAATAGTTTTACCGATTAAAAATTTGTTTTAAACTATTTAGATCAACTTTTGTCAATCTATTAAAAGTGTGTGTTGGATGATGATAGATAAGCATATAAATAGGTAATGCAAAGTTAAAGAGTAAGAAACTCAAAACCACAACGCGAGTATTTATAGTGGTTCGGCTACAAGGACACCTTCCTTACCCTACTCCACTCCCCGAGTCACCTACTCGAGAGTTCATAAGCACTACAAAACACAAGCTCCTTGTGGCAGAGAATCCTTCACAACGTCGCCTACTCTTTATCCGGTACAAGGCTTGACACCGGGTTCTTCCACGAGGTAGAACCAAACCTATCACAATGTCGCCTACACTTTATCTGGTACAACGCTAGATACCGAGTTCCATTGCACAGGAGGAACTATTACCCAACACTACACAACACCTATCCCAAAGGAGACGCACTCCTTATAACAACATCATAAGGATATCACTATCCTTTGACCCAAACTAATCTATCTTGTACATCGATGCACCATATCGAATGTACACCCTAGGCACCTTTCGCTAATGCCTTTGACACGACCCCTTGGCACCTTTCACTAATACCTTTGTCTTGAGCCTTCGGCACCTTTCACTTATGCCTTCGACACAGACCTTTGGCACCTTTCACTAATTCCTCCGATACGGACCTTTGGAACCTTTCACTAATGCCTACAACTTGACCCGTTTGACATCTTTCACCTATGCATTCAACACAACACTTATAAGGAGGGAGGAAAAAACTATCAACAAGATAACTTCAGTAGTCTTGATGATGACGAAGCTTGGCAACCCATGGACTTGAGCTTGCTCGACTTCAAGAGGTGGTGATCTCGCCTTTAAGAGGAACTTAGAGAATCACACAAATACAAAAACTACATAGAAAGATCCTTTGGATCTGAGGTTAGAGAGTTTACAATACTAAGAGAGAGTATGTGTAAAAGGGATGAGATGCAAGAAAGAAATGGCTCACTATTTATAGGAAATTTTCTCTACTGTTCCCTGGTTCCCACGGATCCCTCCTCAGAGGGATCTGGCTAGTGCAATCCAAGGGATCAGGCAGCTGGGTCAGCATAAGTCCGGATTTTAGTTTGCAAACCGGGTCATGGGTTATGGGTTATGAACCATGGGTTATACAAGATGCAATGTATCTAGACATTGTAACATGGGTCATGGGTCATGGTCCATGGATAGTACCTAGTATGACTTCATGCATGATGTCATGCAATGGGTCATGGGTTATGGATCAAGCTCCATGGGTATGGGTCATGGACTTTGGGTTTTACCCAACTTTATTCAATGTATCTAGATGTTATACATATGTAACTACATTACCCATTACAATATATACATTTCCACATTAAGTAAACACTAGTTGTTATACATATGTAATTATATAAGAAGTAAACAATATTATTTGTTTAGTGTTTTATATGAAAATGTAATTGTGTTAGTAAACTATTGGCTCAAACCATTTACGTTTTTTATTCGTTTCGGTAAAATGATTTTATGTTTTTTATCGACAAAACATTTGAAGATCGTAAAATATAAATAAACGTTTTTATGGCTTATTTGTATTAACAGTTTTGTCAATAACAAACGTAAAATCATTTTAACGAAATAAATAAAATACGTAAAAGCTTTGAGCCAATAGTTTACTAACATACTTTTACTAAACATATAAAAACTATCAAAACATGTTTAGTTATATAAAACCAAAGACATTTTTATAAAATACTAACAAGTAATATTGTTTACATCTTTTAAAAATGTATATGTGTAACAAGTATTAGTGTTTACATTTTATAGAAATATTTATGTACTTTGTATATGTTGTAGTGGGTAAGTAATGGGTAAAAACCAAAGTCCATAACCCATGACCCTTGATCCATTGACTAGGTACAATGAATCTTGTTGGGTAAAAACCAAAGTCAATAACTTATCCCCATGGAGCATGATCCATAAACCATGACCCATTGCATGACATCATGCATGAAGTCATGTTGGATATTATCCTAAATCCATGACCCAAAGTCCATGACCCATGACCTAAGATCCATAACTCAATGACTAGGTACATTGCATCTTATTGGGTATCCATGATCCAATACCCATGACCCATGGTCCATAACCCATAACCCGGTTTGCAACCCAAAATCCGGACTAAACTGACCCAGTAGCCGGATCCCAGGATTTGCACTAGCCGAATCCCTCTCTGGGGGGATTTGCCGGAACCGTAGGACAGTAGAGATGTTTTGTCTCTAAATAGTGAGCCATTTCTCTCTTGCTCACCACCACTCTTAGATATACTTTCTCTCAGTATTCTAACCTCACTAACCACAAATCCAAAGGATCATTCTATGCCGTTTTATGTTTGTGTGATTCTCTAGGTTCCTCTTAAAGGCGAGATCACCACCTATTGAAGACGTGCAAGCTCAAGGTCATAAGTTGCTAAGCTTCATCATCATCAAGACCACTGAAGTGCATCTTGTTGATAGTTCTTTCCTCCATTCTTAGAAGTGTCGTGACGAAGGCATTAGTGAATGGTGCCGAAGTGTCGTGTTGAAGGCATTAGTAAATGATGCCGAAGTGTCTTGTTGAAGGCATTAGTGAATGGTGCCGAAGGTGTACAATCGATATGGTGCGTCAAAGTACAAGTTGTGTAGTTTGGGTTAAAGGATGTTGATATCCTTTCTAGTTTTGTAAAAAGGAGTGTGTGACAACTCGTATTTTCAGGTCATATTTCAAAACATTATTCATGCTTCATCATTTATCATTTATCGTAAATTAGGTTTACGAGCATCAAATTCACGTAACCGTAATGGTTTAGCTGTGAATTCATGAACATTTCATCAAGGACATTTCATATAGGCTAGGTTTAGTCTACATTTCATTGGCATCATTATCATCATATTAGTTCACGCATGGTTTTGCATTTTTCATAAAACGTTTATTTTCCTATTAAATAAACGCTATCGCGTAAACATTTATTTTGAACATTTGATCCGACACTTCCAAAAATATTCCTAATATATTTTTTTATACTCATTTTAAGATTATAAAAATTATATTATTAATTTACCCGGTGTTTTAAATTTATTTCGTATATAAATTGTTATATTTATATAATTACGACGGTTTTCTTAAAAACTACACGATAAATATTTATTTCACTCAACTCATGTAAGAAATATATTTTTATAATTTTTACGACCTCGATATATTTTATTTTGTTCCGTTAACATTTATTTTTAGGTAATGCTACACTAAATAATTACTTTTACTTACAAAATAAACACTACAATTATTAGATAATACATTTAGTTAATAAAACAATTCAACACCTTTTCTTTTGTCCCCCATGTCGACCAAACATAATGAGTCACATAAGAATTCTTAAATATCTTGGACATATAATGTATTATACTCAAGACATAACACATAGAAACATAATTTCTCAAGTGCAAAAACCAAAAATCTCTTCCTCTCTTCCTCACATAACCGGCCAACCAAGGACCAAGGAGAAGAGATCATCAAAATATTTCTAGACAAGTTTTTAACACTCTAGTATCACTCTTGATTAAGGTTTTGCAATAAAAACCTAGGGTGATTAGGAAAATCCTTTGTTCTCATAAACCTCATCAAGTAACTAGTAAGCATCCATATTCATCATCATATTTCATATTCATTGTTATGGTCATTTCATTTTATTTGAGAAAACATGCAAGTCATATGAGGTTTATACCACTTTTTACATTGATTTTAAGAGTTATATATATATATTTGACATCCTATAATTACTCCTTGTTATTTATCACTCTTGATGATGTCTAGGAACCCATGACACCCTAAGAAGGTGTATGGTAGGATTAGAATAGCTTCGGAGTTGTTTTGAATTGGTTAGAATAGGTTTGGCGCGTGAAAAACTCATTTCGACAAGTCTAATTATGGGTCTGTCCATATTTTTGAATTCTGGAATTTTCGACAGTAAGCAAAATATTTTGGGCTAGATATTTGGAAAATATACTTTAAAACGAAAACGTGGCCACTTGAACGGGTTAAAACGGAGCTATAACGAAGAAGTTATGAATTTTTGAAGTTTGACGACGAAAACTATTAATTCCAGAAAATTCAGCATTGCTGTCTCGACTTTTTACGAGTAAAAAATGAGTCTTAAGCGTTGTTAAATGTGTCGACTTATCAAAAATATATCAGTATATGTTATCACGATTCCGTGGATATATAAAACGTAGAAAACGGACTTTTAACGACAAAGTTATTCACATTTTAAACAAGTTGCCGTAACTTTATTCTATTAGCAAAATTAACATATTTTCTATTAAACACATACTACGGCCACCAAGGACCATGTTGAGGGTCGTTTTTAACATGGATGTAATACTTTTTATAAAGTCATGTCTTCTAGTAAAAGTAAGTTCGCCTAGCATATTTTCCAAAATGTCAAACTATTTGTCAAGCGGAGTTGTAACGAATAAGATACGGTCACTTAAAATTTTGCCGAAAACCACCCTTAAACTATATTTTGGGACACAAGTACCATACTTAACCTATATTTTTCTATGATCGGAACCTCTATGACGAAAACTTAAACACTAAAACTTTGAGATAATGATACAAGCTTCCCAAAACCGTTGAGTTCGTTTCTTAAAACTCGATGTACACCATTTTACGACTAGCTTTTCGAGGCCGTTTTGTCACTTTCATGAAAATTTCAACAACATTATTTTACGACGAAAAGTTATAATTTCATAATAAATCACTAAATGATTATCGTCGGATATCATTTCAACGTAAATATATTTGGAGTAATTTAAAAATGGTCAAGACGTTAAAAGATTATTTCTCGACGAGAAATATTATTTTCAAAAATTCAGAAGTGGTATAGATATCATCCGAATTGCATGCATAACATTACATCATAACTTATTATGTATCATATCATTCATAATAGGTCAAGTTTAGAGATTCACGCTACATTTCGGTGTATCCACTTTTGTCATTATAATCATTGCAACAGGTGAGTTTCATAGCCCCTACTTTTATACGCTTTGAATTACTTTTGGGGGAGATACATGCTCAATTATTTTCATTTACTTTCATAGTTACTCTAAACTTTTATGGACTACCGTGAGTTTCATAGCCCCTACTTTTATACGATTTGAATTACTTTTGGGGGAGATACATGCTCAATTATTTTCATTTACTTTCATAGTTACTCTAAACTTTTATGGACTACCGTGAGTTTCCATAGCCCCATTTTCAATTGTTTTAATGCTTTTATTAAACTCTTTGGGGGAGATACATGCTCATCAACTTTTATGACATTCTTGATTATTTGCAACTATATGTTTATCAGAACTGAATGTTTAGTTACATTATATATCATAAATCATGGAACTAAAGGTCTTGGGATTATTATTGAGCTAAAGGTCTTGGGATTATTATTGAGCTAAAATTGTTATTGAGCTAAAGGTCTTGGGATTATTATTGAGCTAAAGGTCTTGGGATTATTATTATGAACTAAAGGTCTTGGAATTATTTGAAACCACACTCATATGTGTTATATCAATTGAATATTGATAGTTTTATTAATGTACCGTTATGTGAATTCATTTGACATCATGCATTTGAACATAAACTATACACATTTTGGCAGTGGGTTGTGAACACACAGGTTGCAAGTTTTGTATGGGCGGAACTTGGAACTGAGTGGATTTACAATGCCTTTGCTACATAAACGATTTTGAAAGGCTTTACATTTCAACTCAAACTCTATGAACTCACTCAACCTTTGTGTTGACACTTTTTAGCATGTTTTATCTCAGGTATCTAAGGCATTCACTTCATGGCATGCATATGGACTTATCATAGGGTCGTGGTGACGACGCGTCACACATGGGATTTATGCATTTTTAAAACATCGTTTGACTTGTAACAAACTTATTTCCGCACAAGTTAATTTCATTTGGGACCTATACTTTGTAAACTCTTATTATTTTATTAAATCAAACGATGTATTTTTCAAATGACACTTTAGGTCGTTCAATATATCTGTAACTATGATGCTATGACAGTCAATCCCCAGGAATTTCATTCCGCTGCAAAACAGGTAATTTGGGGGTGTGACAGAGTGTGTCTCCTTTGGGTAGTTGTGTTGAGTGTAGTGTTAGGTAGTAGTTCTTCCTTTGTAATAGAACTCGGTATCTAGCCTTGTACTGGATAAAGTGTAGGTGACGCTTTGATAGGTTTGGTTCTACCTCGTTGAAGAACTCGGTGTCTAGCCTTGTATCGGATAAAGAGTAGGAGACGTTGTGAAGGCTTCTTCGCCACAATAAGGAGCTTGTGTTGTGTAGTGCTTAGAAACTCTCGAGTGGGGTACTTGGGGAGTGGAATAGGGCAAGGAAGGTGTCCTTGTAGCCGAACCACTATAAATACTCGTGTCATGGTTTTGCATTTCTTTACTCTTTATTTCTTGCATTACTTATTTATTTGTCCATCTATCAATATCCAAAACACGATTTAAATATATTGACATAAGTTGATCTAAATACTTTAAAACAAAGTTTTAATCGGCAAAACTATTCAACCCCCCCCCCTTCTAGTTTTCCACAATTGACATCAGAGCTTCGTTACCAAGTTTCTTATAGTATATTGTACTTTAAAAACTTGATACGAGCCGTGTATGTTTGAAAAATACAAAGAAGGAAATTTATTTAAATAAAAATGATGTTTAAAACTTTTTCTTTACTTTTAACCAATGTTGGATATTGATAAATCATTCTAACAGAAATCTTCATGCTAGGATTCTTCCAATGACTTCATTCTATCCGCTGAAAAATAAAGTCAACATCCAAAGAAGAATCCAAAGTTACGTCAACTTGCTTTTCTAAAATACGATTAAGTATTTTAAAAGCTCATGAAGTATTTCACGTCTATGGTTTCTGTTGAAACCCAGATCCGGACCCAGATCCGAACTCAACTAGGGTATGAGTAACACTGATTGATTGAATGAAACAGAGGAATAGAATTGACACAATCAATGTCACTAATAAGGTTTTCTTTATTGAATATAATATAAAAACTACTACAACTACAACTACTAGATGCTCTATGCGTTTTCTTAGACTCTCATTGGAGATGTCTACTATGAAATGAAATGAAAGGATAATGGAAAAGGGATCCCCATAATACTAGACGCTCCCTCTTTATATAGTAGAGGGAGGATACATAAAACCCTAATTGTAGCTTACTAACAAAGCTACCTAATATTACATATAAAACCCTCATTTTTTCTTCTTTCTTCATTCTCGCTCATGGTTTTGTAAACTGCAATTCCCAACAATCTTCCCCTAAACTAGAATTTGACTAGGTTAAGTTCCAGTTTCTTGATATTACAAAACAACCTGTATGAAGAAACAATATTAAAACATGTCATCACAAATAATAAGCTGCACATCAGAAATCTTCTTCCCCTTTTTCTAATAGGGGTCTTGTGCAACTCGTAGACGCTTCCCCTCAAGTGATGCATGTAGATGGTAAGTAATAAGATTCCCCTTAAAATATACTAACCATCTTTTTTTTTTTCCTTTTTTTATCAACTAAACAAAAGAAATAAAGCGTAACAGCAGAGAAGACAAATCAACAGCAGCATCAAGATAGTCTACCAGTACGAATGGAGAACCAGTAGAAACACCAAAGTATGCGTCTTATATCTTGTACTATCCATGTGACTCCAAACTCAGATGAGATACTAGCAAATGTGAGCATTAAGCACCTTCTGTAGATCACACCCCTTCACTAACACTGAGCACCACAACGTAACTCCTTAAAGTGTTAGCAAATATGCGCATTAAGTACATTTAATCTGAAGATCTCACCCCTTTGCTAGATTTATCAAGTCTTTGTCACACCATTAAAGTACGAACAAGTTACCTCAAAAGTGTTCATCACGCACTTTGAGATATGATAAGACATGCACCTGATCAACCAGTAGGAACTCCAAAACAACCAGCAGCAACCGATCAGCAGGAACTAACCAATATCAGTAGCAACCGATCAGCAACAACCGATACTACCAGCAGAAACCGGTCAGTAGAAATTGATCAGCAGGAACCAAAACTGATAACAGTACTCTCAAATGATCACAGTAGAAAAATTTTATCAGTAGCACAAATAAATAAGGAACCCACTGTACTCCAATCATTATCCATTGACCAATTAAAACAAATATACAACAACTTGACCAATGAATTCCATGATTGTTGTCAGACCAATTAATTCCTACCACTGACCCAAATAATAATATTGACCCCACTATCAAGCTATGGGATCAAACACAATATCAGCAGGAACAAAAACGTAATGTACGTTACCAGTAGGAATAAAATATGGGGGACCCACGAGACCAGCAGGAACGGTAACTCGTGTGAATGAACCAATCGGATTCCTCTCTCCCTGTATCATGTGCAGACCCTCGACATAGATGAGTCCCACATGTGTACCTGTTGGAATCACTCCTAAACTAGAATTCAAGTGTTAGTAATTAATATGTAATAGTTAGCTTAATTATGGCTTTTATGTTAGTAATCAAGGCTAGGCTCATGTAGAAAGCCCATGAGCCTATGCCAAGCCCAATAAGAAAAGGATGGGAACTTGGTGTGTTGCCCTAGTTCCCTCCTATAAATACCTCATGTAAACCATCCTTAGATGGTTGGTTGTTCATTTCATACATTCACTCTACGCATAACTCTTCTATATTTCATACGCGTGTGTTTGTGTCTTGTTCAACCGATCACTCTCTTATCTCTTTCTTATATTGATGCTTGTGTTACAAACATAGTGACCTAACAGTGGTATCAATCGCCTAATAGTTGGGTGAAACGATTTTGTTTTTGAAGGTTTTTTGTGTTACGCGTAACTCTCGGTTTAAAAACTTTCATACGAAAAAAGCTTTGATTTTTTCACTTTAAAATTCAAGATTCTTGTACTTTAAAGGTTATTTGGTGATAAAGTTTAAGTTTTTGGCAAAAAGTTTCAAACTTTACGTGTATTTCCTCGTGTTTAAGCTTGGTTTCATACGTGTGGTCTGTTCTACGCGTAAGGTGTATTAAAGTTTTGGATCATCAAGTTTCACACTTTTGTGTTATTTTGGTGATATTGAAGCTGTTTCATCACAAAAATCTGGTTTAGAAACACTTTGGGCTGCAAATCAGTTTTGGTTAATTTTTACGCATACGTAAACCCTAAGTTTACGCGTAAGTTCTTCAAGGTTTGATCTTCAGTGTTCTTGGTTTACTCAGTGTTTTCTTGCTTTTCGAATTTGGATATCTTTTACACTGGAATAAGTGTAAAGTATTTTTGGGCAAAACCCTAATTTTACGCATAAGCTAAAACTTACGCGTAGAAATCTTTACGCCAAAGCATTTTCTTACGCCTAAGCCTTGTCTTACGCATAAGATAATCTTACGCATAAGCATTCTACGTCTAACTTTCAGTTTACGCCTAACCTTAGTGTTTCTCAATTCTTACGCGTAAGCTAATCCTACGCGTAAACTTTCATTTTACGCGTAAGTTTGGTGTTTTTACGCCTAAGGTTTCTTTGCCTAAACTTGGTTTCTACGCCTAAGGAATCTTCATCAACAAAGTTTCATTCGACTACAAAATTCCATTTTACAACACAAGTTTCAAGATGTCTCAACCACCATACTCTAACTACTTTCCTCATGTGTATCCTCAACAACAACAACAACAACAACTCAGTCAACAACAACAACAATTCAATCTACAACAACAGATTTATCAACAACAATTTCAACAACAACATTTTCCTTATGGAGCAATACAACCACAAATGATTCAACCACCACCTAGTCTTCAAGTACAACCTTACATAAACTTTAACAATCAACATCCATCCAAGAATACTATGAAGGAACCGTCTTGGTTTGCAAAGATGTGTGAAGCTTTAAGTAGCCAACAATCCATTCATGAGGCTGGATCACTTGATAGACCTCCAATGCTCACTCCCGGAAACTACGATCAATGGGTGATTAGGTTCTTTAGGTTTTGTGATCTAAAGAAGCCACATGGAAAGTTTTTAAAGAAGGTCATCCTGGAAGGTCTGTTTCAGATGCCTATTGTTGTTACACCTGGAGATCCAAATGCTACTCCACCAAGAGGTGATGTCACCAACATTGAACGTCTTACTGACCTCACTGCTGATGAACTTCTACATTTTGAAGCCGATGAGCTAGCAATGCAATACATCCTTTTGGGATTACCCAATCCGATCCTTCGAAGTGTTGATGCTCAAAAGACTGCTAAAGCAATGTGGGAGCATATTCATCTTCTCATGGAAGGCACAAAACTCAATCAAGAAGACATGGAATCCAAAATCTACATGGCTTATGAACACTTCATGATTGAACCTGGGGAGACATTAGAATCATATCATCATCTATTTTCAGATATCATCAATGACTTGGACAAACATAATATTATTATGCCAAGAATTGCAGTCAACACTAAGTTCCTGAGTAGTCTTGGTCCTGATTGGGAAAAGTATGTCATCTTCATCCGTCAAGCTAAGAATCTTCATCATGTTACATACGGATTGTTGTACGACTATTTGAAGCCCCATCAAAAAGATGTTGACAAAGAAAGGGTTATCCGTGGACAAACTGTTTCACCTTCACTTCCGGACAATCAACACTTAGCTTTGTGGGCTCAATCTTGTTATCCTCAATTCCCGACATTACAAACTGTCTTCACAAATCCTCCACAACCCGCTTCTCAACCATCTGCTACGATAACACCTTATGATCCGTTACAGCACCAATCTCAAGAAACTCAATTGGTTCCATACAACAACAACAATGATCAAGCACTCTACAGTGAATCTAATGAGGATTCAGATGCCTTCGATGCATTGCAACAAGGGTTTTTCATGATTGCTAAAGCCTTCGGCCGCTACACAAACAAATCCAACAATCGCATTCGAACCTCATCAAACAAAAGGAATCAGGCTGTTGTTAACAATGGACGTGTTGAAGTTCAGAATCGTGGTAATATTCGTCAGATGGGCGGTGGTCAAGGGTTTAATCCGATGGGAAGGAATAACATGGGTGGCCCACAGTAATATAGGGCTCAAGTGGTTGATCATGGTAATGTTCAGAATGGGATTAATGGTCTGCGTTGTTATAACTGCAATAAGAAGGGTCATCTGGCTAATGCATGCCCAAAGCCGAGGACAAGAGGCAGCGCTTATCACAAAGAGGCTTTACTCTTGGGTCTTAAGGATGAAGCTGGTGGAACTCTTACCAACAAGGAATAGAGCTTCATGGCAGATGCAGATTCTGATGATGATATGGAGGACTTGCAGGCTAATGCAGTAGTTATGTTGATGGCAAACATGCACGAACTCCACATGAGTGACACAGGCCCAGTGTATGACACTGACGGCTTGTCTCAGGTACCGGATCAAACCATATTCATTACTGATATGATATCTCCGCCTACATCTGTATCCGACAAAGAGTGTTTTTTGTTCATCCGATCATTCTCACTTCTCTATTTCTACATATTGATGCTTTTGTTACATATATGGTGACCTAACAAGAGTGTTCAACATGAGCCGTCTACATCTCATTCTGATGATAATCAAATAGATCCCGTAGTTATATTTGACGATCAAGATGACCTTATGGTTACCATTGATAATCAAGTTGACTCTGTGGTTATATTTGAGGATATGACTAATGATCATGTTGAGACTCACGTTGAACAAGCTGAACTTCCGTCTTAGCTCATGACCTTACTTAACGACCAAAAATCTCAAATGGAAACATGTCGTAACCTCAATCAGCAATTAAATGATAAAAATGCACTGCTAACCAGGGATATTGAATGCTTAAAAAGGCAACTCAACGTTTTTAAAAATCAAGAAAAACGTGAACAAGGTTTTGAAGTCCCTTTTGCTAAATCTTAGCAAAATGAAAAATCATTAGAACGACAGATACCTGATCTAGTCGCATCCAAGAATGCTTTGTTGTCTCAAATAGAACAACTGAAATATGATCATAAAAAACAACTTAACGCTCTTACTTTGGAAACTCAAAAAGCCAAGTCTGAGTTGTTAACTTGTCAAAAACAGTTCTCCGAGTACAAAAAGCATTCCACGAAACGAATAGATGAATATCTTGAAGAAATTGTCGACTTACAAAATAAACTTAAAGAGTTTCAACATATTGTTTATAAACATGGTGAGTCAATCACAACTATTCAAAAGTTTACTCTTAAACCAAATCCAAATGGATATGGACCGAATCTTGCTGATTACAAACCAAAGTTTTCAAACAAAACATTCAAACCCAACCTGAAGTTTCCAGTGCAGAATATAGAATTAATGATTCCATTATGAGTGTTGTTGAATATAATCGTCAAGAGGAATTAGATGCAGAAGACGAGAGTCGATCAAAATTGGAAAACGTCATTTACAACAAACCATTTAACTATCCAAAAGCAATCACTATCGTCGAACAAAAGGATACTTCTAACACCCCATGGGTTATCACACCTATCTCTGAGTCTTCTAATGGTGGTTCCTAACCCAATTTTGCACAAATTATTGGTCCTTTACCTTCACTCAGTGAAGTAAAAATAATACCCGAAATTTGTCAAATTCTTAGATATTTTGACACTTTCTTATCAGACATCAAAATTTTAGAACGTGAGATTGAATTTCATTCTGAAATAAAAGTTGAACATTTTCAATCGCCTCAGGCGCGAGAACAAAGAAATATTCTTCAGAAAAGAATTTTACCCCATGTTCAAAATTTGAAAAATTGTGCATTAAATTGGGAAAGGGAATTTCATAAGGAACTTGGACTGATGAAAATAGTGTTAATACAAATATCGTCATTAAACGTTATTTATATTTTTGATCTTTACCTAAGTTTTGTTAACGACAAAAGTAAATTTAATTTGTATAAAAGCTTAAAGCTTGTCAAGTTTAATAGATATTAAAACAAGCTTTTTCAAACAATATATTCATCATTCAAGCATTTACATTTATGATTAGTAACATCTTGATATAACTCTAATCATTATGTATGATAGTAGTTTTTAGAATGTGTTAGGTTCTTAAAACCAAACACTACTTAAGTATTTGCATATTTCTAAAAATAGAAATACAACATATGACATCATGTGATGCATCATGGAAATCATTGGAAGATTTCATTAGATATTTTGTGTGGATTTGTACTCTTCATATCTTGCACAATCTCACTTAGATAGAGTTGACTTTAGCAAAGATTTGATATCTTGACTGTCAGACTGGCAGTACCAATTTGGTACACGGGCAGAACCCTTTTAAGGGTTCCGCGGTCCGTGGACGCTCCTGTCCATTTTGGCTATAAATAGCAATGCCAAGCCAAGTAGTTTTTCATCCCTTTCTAACATACTCTCATACATATCTTCTCTCTAACCTTTCTAACTCAGTTTCATATCATATTAGTGATCTCTTTTGTAGCAAAGAAGATCAAGTCACATTCAAGCTTCAAACGAGAAGTTGGAAGTCTTGTTTGTTTAGTGTTGTATGATCTTGTGTTGATTCATACTTCATTGTTGTATTAAACCATCATAATCTTGTGAGTGGTTAGTATTTTAGTCCTCAAAATACGTTGTGTGTGGGAGTGGTTGTACCCTTGGAAAGAACTCGACATCTAGCTTAGTGTCGGAAATAGTGTAAGCGAAGTGTAAAGGTTTTCTCCGCCGGTGAAAGGAGCTTGTTGACTAGTGAAGTTAAACTCGCGAGTGTGAGACTCGAGGAGTGGAGTAGGGCAAGGAAAAAGAGTCCTTGTAGACCGAACCACTATAAACAACTTGTTGTGGTTTGATCATTTCTTTCCTTATTTACTCCTTACATATTGCTTGCATATTTCATTAACATATCTAAGATCAATATCAATTGATCTTTACAATAAGTTTCAAAACAAAGTTTTTAATTGGTAAACTATTCAACCCACCTTCTAGTTTTCTACAATTGGTACCAGAGCCTCGTTGCTCAAGAATTTCTAAAATAACTTGTATTTTATAAACTTGAAATGATCCATGGATTCTGAAAACTTTAAAGAAGGGCAATCTATGCAAAGACCACCACTCTTTGAAACCAATGGATTTATCTATTGGAAAAACCGTTTTGAAACATATGTAAAATCAAAAGATATAGATCTTTGGTTTATTATTGTTAAAGGGGATTTTAGTTCTACAACAAAGGATATTTCCGTTGATGAACAAAAGAAACTAGTTGCTAAAAATAATGAAGCTAAAATGATGCTTTATAATGCTTTACCTAGAAAAGAATATGAAAGAATTTTTATGTGTGAAACCGCCAAAGATATTTGGGAATCTTTAATTGTTACACATCAAGGTAATTCACAAGTCAAGGATAACAAAATTGATCTTCTTGTTCAACAATATGAACAATTTGTTATTCCTGAAGATGAAACCATTGATTGTGGCTTTGCTCGCTTTAACACTATTATTACATCACTTAAAGCACTTGATGAATCTTTTCGTAGTAAGAACTTTGTCAGGAAATTTCTTAGAGCACTCCATCCCAAATGGAGAGCTAAAGTGACCGCCATTGAGGAATCAAAAGATCTCTCAATAATGTCACTAGATGAGTTGATCGGTAACCTCAAAGTACACGAAATGGTGATGGAGAAAGATTCGGAGATCATCAAAGGAAAAGGGGAGAAGATCAAATCCGTTGCTCTAAAAGCAAAAGCGGAATCAAGTGATGATGACGAATCTTGCTCCGGTAGTGAAGATGAGGAATATGCCATGGCCGTTAGAGATTTTAAGAAGTTCTTTAGAAGAAGAGGAAAGTTCGTAAGACAACCTCGAGAAGAAAAGAAGCCATTCCGAAAAGATCAGGATGACAAGAAGGGTAAAGGTGAAAGAAAATGTTTTAGATGTGGTGATGCAAGTCACCTCATAGGAGAATGTCCCAAGCCACCTAAAAGCAAAACTCAACGAGCTTTTGTAAGTGGTGCTTGGAGTGATAGTGAAGACGATGAAGAATCAAGCAAGGAAGAAATCGCTCTAATGGCACATGAGTCAAATGAGGTACTTTCCGACTCTTCTTATTCTTCTATTGATGATGACACTTTGCAAAAACAATATAATCAATTGTGTGAGCTAAGTCTAAAAATCATAACTAAAAATAAATTTTTAAAACCAAAAAGGAATTTTTGGAAAATGAAGTTTATGAGTTAAAAGAAAAAGCAAAACGACTAGAAAAAGGAAAAGCAAATGACGATGATTGTAAATCATGTCAAGAGCTTAAACTTGAAATAGAAAAACTAAAACTCACACAAGATGTTTTAATCGAAAACAATTCTAAATTTAAAAGGTTTAACAAGAACATCGCTCTTGCCGATGAAATAGTTAAAATTCATAAAACACCAGGAGACATGAATGGGCTAGGTTTTAATGAAGTATTAATTCCAAAGAGTCAAAATAAAACGGCCGAAAAGGACGAACATTCTGTCAAAATTGCTGCAGTTAAACACGCGGACCAGACGGAACTAAAATAAGGGTTCCGTCCGTTGTGCAAAATGGTGCCGTGGGTACTTCAGCAGAACGGAATGTTCGCAATACGGACCGTACTGAATTTGTTAAAATAACAAAGAAAACCAATAATAGTATTAAACTAAAACCAGCTTGTCACTTCGGAGTAGGACTTGTCAATAATGAATTTAGATCAAAAACTACTCAACAACGATATAAAACTCCTTTTGCCAAACGCCCATTTCCTAAGAGCAACCAAAACGTACAACCCAACTACCAACACAATGGTTGGAATCAAAACTTTCCTAGACCAGATTACATGCCATGGAACTCTTACCCATCGTTTCCATACATGAATCAAACAAATGGTATGTGTAACCCAAATGGACCCATGAGATATTGGGGACCAAATGCTTGAGTTATTTGCTTCTTAGGTATGCTTGAAAGTTGGATTGGAACCTGATGAATGGATAAAAGATAGTGGTTGCTCACGACACATGACGGGCAACAAAAATCTCTTCTCATCATACCAAGAGTATGACGGAGGTAATGTCACCTTTGGTAGCAATCTCAAAAGCAAAATTATTGGCAAAGGTACGATTGCTCATAACTCCCTAACTATTGAAAATGTTGCTCATGTGGATAGGTTAGGATTTAATCTACTTAGTATTAGCCAACTATGTGATAAAAAGTATAAAGTACTATTTGATGAAAATGGTAGTAAAATACTAAAAGATGGTATCACCATAGCTAAAGGAGTTAGGAAAAATAACATATACGTCATGAAAATAGATAAAACATATAATGACAAACTTTGCCTAACAACATTAGACGATAGCTCATCTCTTTGGCATAGACGCTTAGGTCACGCTAATATGAGACTTATACAAAACCTATCTTCAAAAGAATTGGTTAGGAATTTACCAAAACTTAAATATGACCAACACTTTTGCGACGCTTGCAAAATTGGTAAACAAACACATAGTAGTCACAAATCTAAAAATATGGTGTCCACATCTAAGTGTCTAGAATTATTACATATGGACTATCCGCTATAAGAAGCTATGGAGGCAACTTATACACTTTGGTCATAGTTGCTGATTACTCAAGGTTTACTTAGACGTTGTTTTTGAAAACCAAAATGAAGCTTTTGATAAATTTGAAATACTTAGCAAGAAAATTCAAAATCTTCTAGGTGTCAAAATCGTGTCGATCCGAACGGATCATGGTCATGAATTTGACAACGAAACTCAATTTGGAAACTTTTGTGATACAAATGGTATAACACATAACTTTTCCGCTCCACGAACACCTCAATCTAATGGAGTAGTAGAACGTAAAAATAGAACAATTCAAGAAATGAGTAGAACAATGCTTAATGAACAAAACATTTCTCAAAAGTTTTGGTGTAACGCCGTTGACATTTCTACATATATTTTAAATAGAGTCTTAATACGCCATTTCTTAAACAAAACACCATATGAACTCTATAAAGGTAAAAAGCCAACGTTAGGATACTTTAGAGTCTTTGGTTGTAAATGCTTTATTCTTAATACTAAGGATTATCTCACCAAGTTTGACCCAAAGTCTTATGAAGGTGTATTTCTTGGTTACTCTCAAACTAGTAAAGCTTACATTGTCCTAAACAAAGAAACAATGATAGTCGAGGAATCGTTGAACATAACATTCGACGAAAGTCCACCTCCCTCTAAGACATCACCTTTGGTAGATGATGACTTAGTTGAAAGTCAAATGATAGAAGGTCAAGAAATAATTAATAATAACAAGGAAGATGAACCATTAAATAAAGAAATTGTCAACATCAAAGAATCTAAAAGTCATCCTTTAGAAAAGTCATAGGACAACTTAATCAAAGAACCTTAAGGTCACAAGCCCAAAATCAAAGTAATTATTTTTGCTTTGTATCCACCATTGAACCGAAAACCATAAATGAAGCAATAAAAGATGAATCATGGGTTATTGCCATGCAAGAAGAATTAAACCAATTCGTTAGAAATGATGTTTGGAAATTAGTTCCAAAACCTAAAGATCAAACTATAATTGGAACAAAATGGGTTTTTCAAAATAAAATGGATGAAAATGGGATAGTATCTAGAAACAAAGCTAGGCTTGTAGCACAAGGTTATAATCAACAAGAGGGATTGATTATGATGAAACTTATGCACCGGTAGCTAGGCTTGAGTCTATTAGAATATTGCTTGCTTATGCATGTGCCTATGATTTTAAATTATTTCAAATGGATGTTAAAAGTGCTTTTCTTAATGGGTTTATTAACGAAGAAGTGTATGTTGCTCAACCTCACGGTTTCACCGACTTTGAGAAACCACATCATGTCTTCAAACTCAAGAAAGCATTGTATGGTCTTAAGCAAGCACCAAAAGCTTGGTACGACCGATTTAAGACTTTTCTTATTGATAACAAATATACTATGGGATTAGTAGATAATACTCTTTTTACCAAGAAAAAGGAATCACATATTATCATTGTTCAAATATACGTTGATGACATTATATTCGGATCAACTTGTCAAGAATTATGTGATGATTTCTCTAAAATCATGCACGACGAGTTTGAAATGAGTATGATGGGTGAGTTAAATTTCTTTCTAGGACTTCAAATAAAACAACTAAATATATAAAAGACATGCTTAGGAAATTTGGTCTTGAAGATTCCAAACCAACTAAGACACCCATGTCCTCGGACACTAAACTAACCAAGGATGAGGAAGGTGAATCCGTAGATAACACTAAATATAGAGGAATGATTGGTAGCCTACTCTATCTTACGGCTAGTAGACCCGACATTATGTTTAGTGTTTTTCTATGTGCTCGCTTTCAAGAAAACCCAAAGGCATCACACTTAGAAGCCTTAAAAAGGACTTTTAGATACATTAAGGGAACAACGTGTTTAGGATTATGGTATCCCAAAGGAACGGGTGTAGAAACCATAGTGTATGCCGACTCGGATCATGCCGGTGACTATGTCGATAGAAAAAGTACAAGTGGTATTTGCACTTTTGTTGGACATTGTCTCACCTCATGGTTTGCAAAGAAGCAAACGGCCTTGGCCATCTCAACTACTGAAGCCGAGTACGTCTCAGCCGGAAAGGCATGTCAACAAGCTCTTTGGATGAAGCAAGCTCTCGTAGATTACGAAATTCATCTCAACGACATTGTGATACTTTGCGACAACAAAGGAGCCATCGATCTCAGCAAGAATCCCGTTCAACATGCTCATACAAAACATATTGAAATCCGCCATCACTTTCTTCGTGACAATGTTCAAAAAGGAAACATTTCAATCGAGAAAGTATCCTCCGAAGACAACATTGCCGACATCTTAACTAAGCCTCTTAAACGAGAACCTTTTAATCTTCTTAGACTTGGTTTAGGGTTAATGGAACCAAACATGTAGGATAAACATAGCCCAAAACATTAGAATAGTCAAAACAAAACAAATTTGTCTTGTACCGCTATCTGTAGCCACGGTACCAAACGACAACAAAGACGGAACCAAATTTTTGGTGCCGCCCCGTCCGTGGTGTCTACAAAAGCAAAACTGCTATATACAAATCATCCTCTTCCTCAAAACCCACTTTACCAAAACGTGTAAAACTTAAACCAAGCTCATTATTGTCATCTTCCAACTCACTAATCACTGAAGATAACATCATTGTAAGTATCCTAACTACATTTCATCTCTTAATTCTGAATCTAGGATTCTTATTTATGCACAAAACTATCACAAATCATTACATGGGGTTTTATGTATGCTTTTATACCAAATATGAATTCAATTGGCAAATTGCATAACTAGTCATTGAAATTAGGTACTACATTATCATATTGCATAAACAAATCATGCTTCCCACTAATTGATAGATAATGAATATAAGGCCCTATTCAAACAACCAAACACCCCATGTCAAAAGTTTTGAAAAGCTTCTCACTTGTAGGAAAACAATTTTTTCATTGCTAATACAAATAGAAACGTTAAATTTTCATCACTTGCATGCTCTTGAATACTAAAGGTATTGCATAACTAATATGCATTCCCGGGTATATTCAAATGAAGCCACATTGAATTAGGAGCATTTGGGTTATCTCATGGTATTTGCCAAACACCCCACTAAAACCATCTTTGTGCATAAAATGAGTCGAGATAACCGCAACTCCAAATTGTTTACATATAGGCACACACTAGAACCAAAAACGTTAAAACTTATTCTCATTTTTAACATATTAACTCTTGTCCTTAGGAATAACCATGGTAGCCGCAAGATTCTATGATCACAAAGACACCCTTAACTACATTCCCAAACACCACAAAACCAAAGGACTTACCAAGGAACAAGTAGAAATATTTAGGGGTCTAGAATCAAGGTATTTCCATGAGGGTAGAACCATTCACTCATCCTTCCTTGAAAACATAAATCTCCGTGAAGAACTAGCAGCCATTCAATTCGATTGTCTTCTTGACATCGATGAACCAATTTGTCCTAGGTTTGTGTTAGAATTCTATGCTAGTGTGACCGGCTTTAGTGATGAAGACGATGATGAATTTTGTCTTAGGTTTAGAATTAATCAAAACGACTACACCATCACCTTAGCCAACTTTGCTCAAGTGCTAGGAATTCCCAACCGAGGACCTTGTCTCTACTCGGATAAATGGTCACTCACGGCTCTTGATGCAATAAATGACCGCTCTCTACCCTACCAAACCCGTTTGGCCGACAAGGATGTCATCCGTGAACACCTTTTTAACCCAAAAGGTGATACAACCCGAGTTACCCGAAAGGGAAAAGAAGTAAACCGAGATCCATATGGAATGGAGCTAAATGAACTTAAGCCCGAATTTAAGAAATGGGAGGAGCTACTTAGAGCCAACGTCATTAGCACCATAGGAAATAGGGATCACATTAACGCTTGCCTTTGTCATATGCTCTACAACTTGTCCACCCGTCAACCATTCAATTTAGCCTACTACATAGCTAGGAGAATGATTGATATTCCAACTCAAGGATCGGTTGCTCTTCCATACGGGATGCTTCTCACCCGTCTCTATAGAAACTTTGCACCAATTCCACCAACCCCAAGAGGAATGCACCTTCACTATGAACTCATCCCTCACATCTTTGTACCTTTGAGTGATGCACGAGTTGCTAAGACAAAAGGCAAGAGAGCAAAACCTCCAACTCCATCATCATCATCATCAAATAGCTCCGAGGATGGTCTTTCAAGCTCTCGTCTTCCGCCTCATGAGTATTATACGTCTCTTCCCGAAATAGAGAATGAATCAGCGGAGTTCAAGCAAACTAAAGGAATGTTCAAGTGCCTTGGTAGGATGATGAACAAGATTTACAAGAAGTTGGACAAATAAGGGTAACTTTAAGGAGTGTTTGGAACAATGCATTCTCGTTAATGTTTGATACAATTTCGTCATTGTTATTATGTAGGATGATAATATAAACTGAAACAATGGTGAATGCTAACAATCTTATGCAGGGGGATAGCGCAAGTATGCTATCAAATTTTACCCATTTTCACTATAATGTGAAAATCAAAAAGCCTTGCTCAAAATACATGCTCCACTATGTTTATACATGCGTTATTTACTTTTCCTAACTAGAAATGTTTAGTATAACAGCTTTTGAGAAAAATTTCAGGTTTCGGAAATGTCCCCGACACCTAAAAACGTACTCTGTCCATATTTCTGCACTCCACGGATCAGACGGCACCATAATTTTGGTACCGTCCTTTATGTAAATTGGTACCGCCGTACCGCAGCATGACCAGACGGCACCCTTTTTAGGGTTCCGGCCGTGTAATTTTTGGTGCCGTGGATCCTTCAGGTAACTTTCTCAATTTCGACTATTTCGTGATTCCAAACTACCATCCAATGCTTATAAATCAATCCTAAATTGCTTATACTCTTATTAGAACTAGTATAATTCACTTAGGAATATAAGAAATCCATTTCCCACCAAAATTCAAAAATTTGAAAAATCCACCCAATGAGCCCTTTTGCATAAAGGAAGGAACCAAATTTTTGGTACCTTCAAATCCGTGGGTGATCTGAATATTAGAAAATTCCACTCACTAAAACACATTTATTGCAAATCTTTTCTTCTTCACTCCATCTCTCTTGAATGGCTTGACTTGGGTGATATGACTAGCATTCAACCCACTTCCAAATCATTACGAACCTCATCTCTTCAATGGCTCAACATCAAATCAAACACATTTCTCCATGATTTTTCAATTCTATAAATTGAGAGTTTTTACCATGATCATCCTCACACCTTCTTCATTCTTACTATCATCTAGCAAAGAAAAACCAAAGTCAAAAATGACAAAATCATCTCCAAAACCTTGCAAAAAGACCGCTAGAATTAGTGTGAGGCCTTGTTGCTTCATTCACCTTAGCTCCTCATCCGAGTCTTCTCCACTCACAATCTCATCTCCAATCCGAGATGATACAAACCTTACCTTAGCCACACTTACTCAATCACACATTGTGATCACCACTCCACCACCAACAAAAACACCAACTTCACCTCCACCGGCACCCATCCAAACATCCAAAAAACCTTCACCACCTTCACCAAGGTCTCCAATTCTCATTCCCATGGAGTTGTTTTCCACTCCACCAACATCCCCGAATCCTTTCTTGGAGGACTTGGATGACTTGCCTCCTAGGCCAAATCATCCACCACCATTGCCATCCTTTGGCTCAATTGAGCGGATGGCTCATAAGTCACCTCGGTCATCCATTGACCCAAACGCCCCATTAGGGCCTAAACCTCTTCTCTTCCACCCCATTCACAAAGACATTTGTAACACCCCCAATTTCGTGATACGCAGCGGAATTCAAACTGGGTGTTACTTTATGGCACAACAGTCATAACAATAGAAAACGATCTCTAAAGGAGTCGTTTAAAAAGGATTTATCATTCGATTTATATAAATATCAAAGTTTACAAAAATGAGGTCCCAGTTGGTTCCATTGTTTACAAAATATAGTAAATAGGTTTTCTAATGATAATAAAATTTATAGCCTTCTTCAAGATCCTTGCTCTTCCGTACAAATTCTTCCGACATTATGGACCTAAAATACATGCTTAAACTGTCAACACAAAGGTTGAGTGAAATTCATAGAGTTTGTTTGATGGTTGAACACATTATGTTTGTAGTGTGAGTTATAAATTCACACCAATGGTTTGAAAGCAAAACAGTTATTATTGCACTAAGCTCATGATGAAACCAAATTATGTTGGGTGCCACTACCCAAAGTTATGTTGGGTGCCTATTCCCAAAGATATGCTGGGTGCCTATACCTAAAGATATGTTGGGTGCCTCAATACGTGATACTTGAGCCCGCTTTTGTTTGATACAGCTGCCTCAATACGTTGTGATACTTGAGCCCCCTTTTGTTTGATACGGCTGCCACAATACGTTGTGATACTTGAGCCCGCTTTTGTTTGATACGGCTGCCTCAAGTGTATGATACTCGAGCCCGCTTTTGTTTGATACGGCTGCCTCAAGTATATGATACTCGAGCCCGCTTTGGTTTGATACAATTATATATGCATATAATTATATAAATGCAATTTACGTTTAGCAATACTGTTACTTAGCATAAATAAACATTCAGTTCAGATAAACATATAGTTTCAAAGCAATGTGTTCGGTTTAAAAATAAAGCATGTATCTCCCCCAAGGGTTTGTAAAACAATTAAGTAATAGAAAGTGGGGCTATGAACTCACGATAATCAGTAAAAGTTTAGAGTACTTATAAAAGTAAATGAAAATAGTTGAGCATGTATCTCCCCCAATAGTAATTTCAAAATGTATAAAAGTAGGGGCTATGAACTCACCTCAGAGTAAATGATATCAAATGTATAATGAGCATGATGGATATGCCGTGAGAACTTCTACGAGCAACCTAAAATAGGATGTTGCGACTTAGGTTTAGAACAATGTTTAGGAAAACATAAACCATCCTATATACGTCTCTATGTTGATCATGATGTAGTACATGGTATTTGTGTATGTCATTTATAGAAATGGTCTAGTTGTGAAAACGTATTTAGTTTATAGATATCGTACTACTGTTCGGGCCATCATAATTCAGAGGTCATGCAGAAAACGTTCGAGGAGCTAGGACACTTTAAATCGTAAATCCAAAGAACTCGTCGAACGTTTTACTCAAATGAAACCCCTCACATGAAGCTCCCTACTATTGTAGCACTTAGTAGATATAATATATGTTTTGAGTGAAGATTGTTATATAAATAAGTTTATCATGTTCTTACAAGTTCTCGTCGTTTCATAAATATGATTACCTTAGTTAACGGTCTTGGGCAAACAAGCCTTGAGGCTTTAGCTATGGCCTCGCCGTGACTTTGGTCTTGACTACCATGGTCTTGAGACTCAACCTTGACCTTAGCCGTAGCCGTGGTCTTGGCTTATGGCCATTAGGCCTCTTGGTTTGCTTTTAGTTGTGACAAAAGTATAGTTGTGAGACTATATTTACGGCAGTTTCTGTTTTTGAAATATTTATAGCCTGTTTAAGCGTTTTCAAGGTTTGAGCTTCTTTGTGATTGAAGGAAAACGTCGTTCCGGACAACTTTCGTGTTTTAACTTTTTGATGATTCGGACCAGAAGGGCCTCTAAAAACTTCAGATTTTAGGCAGTAAGTTATTTTGGTAGATTCATGTTTTAGTTTCGCTAATTTCTTTTTGTCATAACTTTTGACTCGTGTGTCCGTTTAGGGTGATTCAAATTGCTACATTTTTGTTTTAATATTATCTACAAGAATATGAAAAGTATCAGATCTATATGTGGTCGAGTTTGTGGAAACTTTGTACAAAAGTTTATCATTCATACACTTACTAACCCAAGTTTAACATATAGGTTCTTATAACTTGTTTTAAAGATTTTTGTACATCATGATCCAACATAGTAACTATATATATAGCATGAAATAGTTAATATTATGAATAATAAAGATGAGATGATGGTGGTGATAAGTTGCTTACAACTTTTGGCTTTCAATAAGAAAGGAGTAACTTAGTAAGGATAGGACTTTGATTGATCGCGAAAGACTTTGGATTGAGCTAGCTTTCCACACCTTGGCACCCTTGCAAACTTGAAGAGTTGGTGATGAAGTACTAAGTGACTTGAGTGGATCTAAACTCAAGAAGATCACTTAAACTTGCTAGAGATTTGATGTAGTAGCTTGATCTTTGGAACTTCCTTGCATAAACTTGGAGTTTATGGATCAAATGATGGAAGATGTGAAGGATTTATGATATGAACGACCAAGAATAGATTGTGGAGGTCTTTAGGATGCATTTTACTTCCTATTTATAGGAGGGTAAGTTTGGTTAACCATATATTGGGTTAAATATTAACCATGGTTAAGTTAGGACACTTGTAAAGATCTAAATGTACCATGGTTAGGATGATGCCACCAAAATGATGACTCCCCCCCCCCCCTTAGGTCGGCCTAAACAAGATAAGATGACTTAGGTGGTTAGTTTTGGTATTATCTTGGTTACGGAGTGAGTTTTGGTTCCGTTAATCGCTAATCGTAAGCCGTTAAGCCATAAAACGTAAAACCGGGTATCGTAAAAATACGAAACTTGTAGGAATGATGAAACTCATCATTATACTCCATAAAAAAATATAAAATGGGTGATAAGTCTCATTGGGTGCAAAAACGCTGCTTAAAGCTGGAAATACGGGTCAAAAACGCGTAATCTGCAGTTTTTCAGAAAAAAACGAAATTTCAGGGAAACGACCGTGAATTTATTTAGAGTAGACTAAAATTAGTCTAAAAGTGATATGAGATGTCAAACTTTGGTTTTCGTCATACGCGGGATAACTTTACAGTTATTCGTGAAGTTTAAAACTTACGCGATTTAAGCAGAAATGTAGAACGTACAAGGTTAATTCCTTTATGGTCAAAGGAGGAGGGAAATATGTTTGACTTTTCCAAAAATATAAAAGTTTCAAAACATATTAGAAACACGTGAGGAATCGTTAAGTCGGATGTAAGTAGAATTGTTTAAAGCAAGTTTAGTTTTGTTTTGCGCTGGGCTTATTTGGTAATATTAAAAATAATAAATCTTAAAAATTCTCAAATTAATCATGAGTGATCTAAAAATTTATCGATGCGAGGAAAATTGTCAGATTTGATTTTCGTTATGCGCGTGATGTTTAAACGGTGGATCGTCTAAAACGAAACTTTAAAACGATGTTTACTTAATAACTTTTGCGAAAATGATCTAACGATGGTCGAACTCTCAGGTTATTACTAAAATAATTTATTTACGAGAATGTGGATTAAAAATTTTACGGGATGAATAGTGAAAGTGAATAGTAAAGTGAATAGTAAATTCTCGAAAATGAAAAGTAACCTAAAAATGCGGGTGGTTACAGTCTCACCCCTTAATGGGAATTCCGTCCCGGAATTCAGGGTGTGTTACCCGATGTTGAATTGTCTAGGGAAATGTGGATGTATACGCCAAATTCTAATCTTTGTGTTCTCAAGTTTCTAGTCATAGAATGTATTATATACCATGTGGCTTAAGTTGATAATCTAAAGGGTTTTATTAAAATCTTATAGAGTTCAATATACCTAAAGTTTGATTTTTCCCGATTCTCAAACGAATCATATCTTATTATATAGAGGCTATCAATAAAACCTTAATTTCTATCATGGAGTTTTTGGTGATAGTGTGCGGCATGGAGCCTAATTTATATTTTTATGGTTTCCTTAGTTGTTTCGTGGGTGATCTCTGAACACCTTAGTCCAGCAAATGGTTAACTAACACATTCGTCTATATAGTGCCTCAAAATGGAATAGTTTTGTTGTTGTTAGGGTAACTATTGTTTATCAAAGGTGTAAGATATTGTTGATGTGAAATGGTTTATAATGATGTGAAAACTATCGTCGTAGGGAAAGTCATGCTAGTGGCAAGTGGTTATCCAAACCATTTCTAAAGTTGATCCTGTCTTAGGTGGTTTCGAGATGAAGGTTATATCGTATGGTGTTGATGTCTACTAGTGTTTCAAAGAAACGTGATACTGTGAAGTTTTACATACTGGATTTCAATGGGGTTCAGATAATGATGTGATATGTTTGACGATTAGAAGAGTGTAGCGTACGCTTAACATTATTTTTAGGTAGAGATGTCAAGTTTGTTTTAAAATCAAAGGTGAATGACGGAATGATATCCTTGAAATCTAATCAGGCTAGTACTTCTAAGGAATGATGAGAAAATTTGATGACTATCCTAAGATAGTAGTTAGGATTATTTCATAAATGAAAACTTTCAAGAATGAAATTAGGTAGTATGAATAAGATGTTAAGATTTTGCGGAGTGGTAAGACACTATCGTGTCTCCGATCTTTTAATGAATTCGGTGGTTTATCAAGTTTAAGTAGGAAATTAACCTTTGTATAACTATTCTCGTTTTGAAAAATGTAAGTCGAACATAGTTAATCAGACCATGTTCCACTATCCCAAGGTTAATTATAGGTGATTAGGCTATATTTAGCCGAGGTTCGATAAAATTTTCAAATACCTAAATTAGGTATACTTGTGATATGTCCATAGCTTTTGAGAAATTGTCCACTAAGCAAAGGCGATATCAAACCATTCAGTTGCAAGTCCTGGCCATAAAAGACTTGTAACCTATGTTTTCACAATCCATTGCATAGAAGATAGTATGGGTAGATATGTGTGGAAAGGAAATCTTGAGTAATCCTAAAATAGTCCATACTTGGCTAGCATTACAGACCTTTAACAATGAAGGTTTCGAAGAGAATTTTGATAAATGTAGAGAAAGTTGTGAACTTCACTTTTGTAGATGATGACTCACTTTGTCCTTTAGAAATCCTATTTCTTGTATTTCCATTAGGGAAATTGATAGACTGTGACGGGTTTCATGCAAAACGATATCATATAATGTTTAGAAGATAATTTTTAGAGACTATTGTATAACTTACAATATCTGAGGAGTAGTTGAGACCATTGTGCAACTTACACTGTCTGAGAAATAGTTGAGACCATTGTGTAACTCACAATGTCTAGGAAATAATAGAGACCATTGTGTAACTCACAATGTCTAAGAAATGATGGAGAGATCATTGTGTAACCCACAATGTCTTGAGAAGTGATGAAGAGACCATTGTGTAAACCACAATGTCTTGAGAAATGATAGAGAGATCATTGTGTAACCCACAATGTCTTGAGAAATGATGAAGAGACCATTGTGTAACCCACAATGTCTGGGAAGTAGGAAAGACTATTGTAGTCAGTTACAATGTCTTGGATAAAGTTTCGTAATCCTAAAAAGCACGAGTAGATGCATGATTGGGAGATTAGGAAAATATGATTGTTCTGTAATGCCTTAGAATAGGCATACGCAGATATGTTGAGTACTTTGTTTATGATTGAAATTATGTCAAGTGTATATATCAATATACTAGTATGTTTGTATAGCTTAAAATGCCTAAAAGTCACATAATCGTCTCGAGGATGGAAGGCACGGAGAGCGAAAGGCTATAAAATGTTTTGTTTGTAAAAGTGGTTATAGTTTAGGTCTCGACTAGACCCGTTTCTCTATAACTGTGGCTCGATAATGAATCTGTAACACCCCCAATTTCGTGATATGCAGCGGAATTCAAACTAGGTGTTACTTCATGGCACAACAATCATAACAATAGAAAACGATCTCTAAAGGAGTCGTTTAAAAAGGATTTATCATTCGATTTATATAAATATCAGAGTTTACAAAAATGAGGTCCCAGTTGGTTCCATTGTTTACAAAATATAGTAAATAGGTTTTCGAATGATAATAAAATTTATAGCCTTCTTCAGTATCCTTGCTCTTCCGTGCCAGCTTCCGACATTATGGACCTGAAATACATGCTTAAAACTGTCAACACAAAGGTTGAGTGAAATTCATAGAGTTTGTTTGATGGTTGAACACATTATGTTTGTAGTGTGAGTTATAAATTCACACCAATGGTTTGAAAGCAAAACAGTTATTATTGCACTAAGCTCATGATGAAACCAAATTATGTTGGGTGCCACTACCCAAAGTTATGTTGGGTGCCTATTCCCAAAGATATGTTGGGTGCCTATACCCAAAGATATGTTGGGTGCCTCAATACGTGATACTTGAGCCCACTTTTGTTTGATACAGTTGCCTCAATACGTTGTGATACTTGAGCCCGCTTTTGTTTGATACGGCTGCCTCAATACGTTGTGATACTTGAGCCCGCTTTTGTTTGATACGGCTGCCTCAATACGTTGTGATACTTGAGCCCGCTTTTGTTTGATACGGCTGCCTCAAGTGTATGATACTCGAGCCCGCTTTTGTTTGATACGGCTGCCTCAAGTATATGATACTCGAGCCCGCTTTGGTTTGATACAATTATATATGCATATAATTATATAAATGCAATTCACGATAGCAATATCAAGTTACTTAGCATAAATAAACATTCAGTTCGGATAAACATATAGTTTCAAAGCAATGTGTTCGGTTTAAAAATAAAGCATGTATCTCCCCCAAGGGTTTGTAAAACAATTAAGTAATAGAAAGTGGGGCTATGAACTCACGATAATCAGTAAAAGTTTAGAGTACTTATGAAAGTAAATGAAAATAGTTGAGCATGTATCTCCCCAAAAGTAATTTCAAAATGTATAAAAGTAGGGGCTATGAACTCACCTCAGAGTAAATGATATCAAATGTATAATGAGCATGATGGATATGCCGTGAGAACTTCTACGAGCAACCTAAAATAGGATGTTGCGACTTAGGTTTGGAACAATGTTTAGGAAAACATAAACCATCCTATATACGTCTCTATGTTGATCATGATGTAGTACATGGTATTTGTGTATGTCATTTATAGAAATGGTCTAGTTGTGAAAACGTATTTAGTTTATAGATATCGTACTACCGTTCGGGCCATCATAATTCAGAGGTCATGCAAAAAACGTTCGAGGAGCTAGGACACTTTAAATCGTAAATCCAGCAACTTCGTCGATACGTTTTACTCAAATGAAACCCCTCACATGAAGCTCCCTACTATTGTAGCACTTAGTAGATATAATATATGTTTTGAGTGAAGATTGTTATATAAATAAGTTTATCATGTTCTTACAAGTTCTCGTCGTTTCATAAATATGATTACCTTAGTTAGCGGTCTTGGGCAAACAAGCATTGAGGCTTTAGCCATGGCCTCGCCGTGACTTTGGTCTTGACTACCATGGTCTTGAGACTCAACCTTGACCTTAGCCGTAGTCGTGGTCTTGGCTTATGGCCATTAGGCCTCTTGGTTTGCTTTTAGTTGTGACAAAAGTATAGTTGTGAGACTATATTTACGGCAGTTTCTGTTTTTGAAATATTTATAGCCTGTTTAAGCGTTTTCAAGGTTCGAGCTTCTTTGTAACTGAAGGAAAACGTCGTTCCGGACAACTTTCGTGTTTTAACTTTTTGATGATTCGGACCAGAAGGGCCTCTAAAAACTTCAGATTTTAGGCAGTAAGTTATTTTGGCAGATTCATGTTTTAGTTTCGCTAATTTCTTTTTGTCATAAATTTTGACTCGTGTGTCCGTTTAGGGTGATTCAAATTGCTACGTTTTTGTTTTAATATTATCTACAAGAATATGAAAAGTATCAGATCTATATGTGGTCGAGTTTGTGGAAACTTTGTACAAAAGTTTATCATTCATACACTTACTAACCCAAGTTTAACATATAGGTTCTTATAACTTGTTTTAAAGATTTTTGTACATCATGATCCAACATAGTAACTATATATATAGCTTGAAATAGTTAAGATTATGAATAATAAAGATGAGATGATGGTGGTGATAAGTTGCTTACAACTTTTGGCTTTCAATAAGAAAGGAGTAACTTAGTAAGGATAGGACTTTGATTGATCGCGAAAGACTTCGGATTGAGCTAGCTTTCCACACCTTGGCACCCTTGCAAACTTGAAGAGTTGGTGATGAAGTAGTAAGTGAATTGAGTGGATCTAAACTCAAGAAGATCACTTAAACTTGCTAGAGATTTGATGTAGTAGCTTGATTTTTGGAACTTCCTTGCATAAACTTGGAGTTTATGGATCAAATGATGGAAGATGTGAAGGATTTATGATATGAACGACCAAGAACAGATTGTGGAGGTCTTTAGGATGCATTTTAATTCCTATTTATAGGAGGGTAAGTTTGGTTAACCATATATTGGGTTAAATATTAACCATGGTTAAGTTAGGACACTTGTAAAGATCTAAATGTACCATGGTTAGGATGATGCCACCAAAATGATGACTCCCCCCCTTAGGTCGGCCTAAACAAGATAAGATGACTTAGGTGGTTAGTTTTGGTATTATCTTGGTTACGGAGTGAGTTTTGGTTCCGTTAATCGCTAATCGTAAGCCGTTAAGCCATAAAACGTAAAACAGGGTATCGTAAAAATATGAAACTTGTAGGAATGATGAAACTCATCATTATACTCCATAAAAAATATAAAATGGGTGATAAGTCTCATTGGGTGCAAAAACGCTGCTTAAAGCTGGAAATACGGGTAAAAAAGCGAATACGCAGTTTTCGAAAAGAACGAAATTTCAGGGAAACAACCGTGAATTTATTTAGAGTAGACTAAAATTAGTCTAAAAGTGATATGAGATGTCAAACTTTGGTTTTCGTCATACGCGGGATAACTTTACAGTTATTCGTGAAGTTTAAAACTTACGCGATTTAAGCAAAAATGTAGAACGTGCAAGGTTAATTCCTTTATGGTCAAAGGAGGAGGGAAATATGTTTGACTTTTCCAAAAAATGTAAAAGTTTCAAAAACATATTAGAAAAACAGTGCAGGAATCGTTAAGTCTGGATGCAAGTAGAATTGTTTAAAACGTAAGTTTAGTTTTGTTCTGCGCTGGGCTTATTTGGTAATATTAAAATAATAAATCTTAAAATTCTCAAATTAATCATGAGTGATCTAAAATTTATCGATGTGAGGAAAATTGTCAGATTTGATTTTCGTTATGCGCGTGATGTTTAAACGGTGGACCGTCTAAAACGAAACTTTAAAACGGTGTTTACTTAATAACTTTTGCGAAAATGATCTAACGATGGTCAAACTCTCAAGTTATTACTAAAATAATTTATCTTACGAGAATGTGGATTAAAAATTTTACGGGATGAATAGTGAAAGTGAATAGTAAATGTGAATAGTAAAGTGAATAGTAAATTCTCGAAAATGAAAAGTAACCTAAAAATGCGGGTGGTTACAACATTCATGGTCCTTTGTATGGGGATCATTCACTCCCCACATCAATGTCCCCTCATCTTGAGGACATTGAGGAGTGTATGTGAGATGCCAATCCCACTAGAGAGGAGATTCAAACCGAACTCCACAACCTCCACCAATTCAAAGGCATGGTGGACTCTCACTTGAGTGAGACAATGCAAATGCAAAGTGCTTTGCTTGCTTCCATCATGACCACCCCAAACATTTCCACCAACACCAACACATCTACCATTCCACCACCACAACCTCCCCAAACATACTACCCCCTAGGCATGGTTGCTCAACTTAGAGCAAACGCCCAAACCGTTGATAAGACCCGGGTTATGGTCCTTGACTTTCAAGAAGAAATGAGGTTCATCCTCAATCATATCCTTGAGCGCCTCAACGCTCTTTCTCATCCACCATCAAATTAGGATGGTCATAGTTTAGCATTTCTAGTTTTCTCTTCTTAGGATTATTTTCTTTCTTTTCTTCTTGTACTAAAACACATCATTGTGTTCCCATTTCATGATCTTTATTCATGAACATTTTAACTAATGAATGGTGTTTTTATTATAGTATTGGTGCTTTTACATAGTGTTTGGAAATGCTTGTGAATGATCATTATTACTAACATTTTTTTTTGTAGCTTTTACTTTCATAATCCATGTATCTTCCCATTACGCACCCAATTTAGGGGGAGCTTTGATCAAGGGGAGATAATGGCTCGGCTCATTACATTCCAGATCGCCTCTACTTTTTTTTGAGACAAAAAGGGGGAGAAAATATAGAACTTGATTACATTTTGACTTTTCTTAAAAAGTCAACTGCATACTTTGACTTTCTGAAAAAGTCAACATCATACATCAACTAGTGAACACTTTAACTTTCATAAATAGTCAAGCATCATACACTTGCATTATCATTCTCTTTTCAAGTTCTAAAACTAATATTTTTATAACGCTTGCACAAACTTTGTATCTTTTATAAAAATAAAATTTATATTTTGTCCTCAACAAAAAGGGGGAGATTGTTAATACAAATATCGTCATTAAACGTTATTTATATTTTTGATCTTTACCTAAGTTTTGTTAACGACAAAAGTAAATTTAATTTGTATAAAAGCTTAAAGCTTGTCAAGTTTAATAGATATTAAAACAAGCTTTTTCAAACAATATATTCATCATTCAAGCATTTACATTTATGATTAGTAACATCTTGATATAACTCTAATCATTATGTATGATAGTAGTTTTTAGAATGTGTTAGGTTCTTAAAACCAAACACTACTTAAGTACTCGCATATTTCTAAAAATAGAAATACAACATATGACATCATGTGATGCATCATGGAAATCATTGGAAGATTTCATTAGATATTTTGTGTGGATTTGTACTCTTCATATATTGCACAATCTCACTTAGATAGAGTTAACTTTAGCAAAGATTTGATATCTTGACTGTCAGACCGGCGGTACCAATTTGGTACACGGGCGGAACCCTTTTAAGGGTTCCGCGGTCCGTGGACGCTCCTGTCCATTTTGGCTATAAATAGCAATGCCAAGCCAAGTAGTTTTTAATCCCTTTCTAACATACTCTCATACATATCTTCTCTCTAACCTTTCTAACTCAGTTTCATATCATATTAGTGATCTCTTTAGTAGCAAAGAAGATCAAGTCACATTCAAGCTTCAAACGAGAAGTTGGAAGTCTTGTTTGTTTAGTGTTGTATGATCTTGTGTTGATTCATACTTCATTGTTGTATTAAACCACCATAATCTTGTGAGTGCGAGTGGTTAGTATTTTAGTCCTCAAAATACGTTGTGTGTGGGAGTGGTTGTACCCTTCGAAAGAACTCGACATCAAGCTTAGTGTCGGAAATAGTGTAAGCGAAGTGTAAAGGTTTTCTCCGCCGGTGAAAGGAGCTTGTTGACTAGTGAAGTTAAACTCTCGAATGTGAGACTCGAGGAGTGGAGTAGGGCAAGGAAAAAGAGTCCTTGTAGACCGAACCACTATAAACAACTTGTTGTGGTTTGATCAAAATCTTTCCTTATTTACTCCTTACATATTGCTTGCATATTTCATTAACATATCTAAGATCAATATCAATTGATCTTTACAATAAGTTTCAAACCAAGTTTTTAATTGGTAAACTATTCAACCCCCCTTCTAGTTTTCTACAAATAGTTTTCGAGAAAACAGAAACATCTATTTCAAATACAAAACGTAAAAAGAAAATGTTACGAAAAGATGTTCATCGACTCTTGGAAGATGTTATCTGTGCTGATATCCATAATGTGGTGTTATTACAGTCTTTTGCATATGCATTTGATTATATCTCTGCTGATTCTGTTGATTCTGTTGAAATTGTTCAGAATACTAATACTATGTCACAAATCAAGTCTTTAAAAGTTGAAAATGAACGATTATTAAACGAGCTTTCAAATGCAAAACGTCGTCTTCAATGGTGTCAAAAAGATTGTCAAAATCGTGAACTTGCTTTGCAAAACAAAATCAACCAGTTGCATTCCAAAAATTTTAATCCAAAAGTTGAGCAACTGGATGATCAAAACGCGTCTTTGAAATGTCAAATCTCAAAATATGAACAAGAACTTGCAAAAGTTAAAAAGGAATATGGTGTCATATTTGATTTACTCAAACAGACTTGTGATGAAGCATCAAACGAACTTGATCATTATCTTGCACACACTAAAGAAGTTATAAATGTTTATGGAAATCTTCGTTCTGAAAATCAAGAATTGTTGCACATTATCATTGAGTTAAAAGAAAAGTTAGGAAAGTATGAACAAGTTAAGCTTAGTAACCCTAAGGTACTTGCACCTGTAACACTTCGAAAAAGTGACACTAGAATGCATAATGACAAACCACAAGAAACTAATGTGCTTCCCTCTACTAAAACAGGAATAGTTGCCTCTTTTCCCAACGCCTGCACTTCACAGCCTATGAGCAATACAAGGAAGAATAGGAAGTTGCAACGTAAGAAAAGAACAATAAAGAATGCTGAAGTAGAAGAAAACCTTAGGACTTTGAATAAAACTCAAGTTGCACCCACTTAAGATATTGCGTCTGACAAATGTAATGGAAAATGTGATGTAACGAATTCTGAACCTTTAAGTACTTTTGATGTTAAGTTTGAAGCCTCTTGTGTTATTTGTCGTAAAAGTATGATTTCTGATTGTCACGATAAATGTGTTGCTAAAACTATCTTGTCTCATTTACGGAATCCTAAGAAATGGAATACCTCTAGGCCCACTAAAGCTTCTAAGTCTGTGCTTGGTAAACCGCCCTCTTTAGATTCTAAGAAATGCATTGATGTTCCTATAGCTCCATTATCACCTCCTAGGACTGTAGTCTCACCTAGTGCATTCACTAAGACTAAAGCTAAGACTAGTTGGAGATGGCATAAATGGTTACATAATACACTTGGCTTTACATGGATACCTAAAATCATAAACATGTGTGTTTCAACTGTGACTGCATCGGAACCCTCTAACTCATCGGGTTCCACATATACTCCTATTCCATCTGTGTCGTCTGTGTGTAATGCAGGTGATACAGATCATCCTTTGGATTGTTGATAGCGGATGTTCCCGACACATGACATGCAATCTCAAACTGTTATCAAACTTTATTGCAAAGTTCATTGGCACTGTCAGATTTGGGAATGATCACTTCGCAGCTATCATGGGCTACGGAGATTACATCAATGGCAACATCGAAATTAGCATGGGTTTATTATGTGGAAGGTCTCGGTCATAATCTCTTCTCAGTTGGTCAATTATCTGATGGAGATTTGGAAGTTGCTTTTCGGGAGAAAACTTGTTTCATTCGTGATCTACAAGGAAACGATCTTATGTCTGGAATCCGTAATTCAAGTCTTTACACAATATCAATGCAAGACATGATTGCTTCATCTCCCATCTGTCTACTTTCAAAGGCAACATCTACAAAATCTTGGCTATGGCACCGTCGTCTCTCACACTTAAACTTTCAAACTATAACCAACCTTGCTCGATACAAACTTGTTGAAGGTCTCCCAAGATTCCGATATTCTAAAGATCACCTCTGCTCAGCTTGTGAACAAGGGAAAAGCACTCGTGCTCACTTTCCTTCAAAGGTGGAACACGACTCACAAAGATGTGCTTCATCTTCTTCACATGGATTTGTGTGGCCCGATGCGCGCTGAGACAATTAATGGCAAACGCTACATCTTGGTAATTGTAGATGACCACTCAAGATGGACTTGGGTTTATTTCCTTCGAAGTAAAGATCAAGCTCCACAGATGATCATCACCTTTCTCACGAAAATTCAAGTTTAGCTCCGGAACACAGTCGACAAATCGAAACAGCATAAAGGAACTGAATTTGTGAATCAAACACTTCGTGCATTTTATGAGAAGGTGGGAATTGAGCATCAAACATCTATTGCACGTACACTAGAACAGAACGGCGTTGTTGAAAGACGAAACCATATGTTAGTGGAAGCTGCAAGAACAATGTTAATCAATGCTAAACTTCCAGATTATTTCGGCCGGGCGTGTCAACTGCATGCTACACTCGAATCGCCAATGATCACCAAGCGCTACAACAAAACACCTTATGAGCTTATCCACAACCGTAAACCGAATCTCAAACACTTTCATGTATTTGGATCCCTTTGTTATCCGAATAATGATCGTGATGACTTTGGTAAGCTCGAAGCCAAAGCTGACATTGGAGTCTTTGTAGGATATTGTGAAAACTCCAAGGGTTACCGGATCTGGAATCGTCGTACAAGGGATATTATGGAAACGATTCATGCTAATTTCGATGAGCTTACTAAAATGGCTTCTGAGCATAACAGCTTGGAAACCGGTCATAACAGTTTAAACTTCCCTCAAACCCCATCATCAGCTGAACTATGCCCCCAGCTTACTCGTCAACAAATGGAAAAGTTGTTTGCTCCTCTGTTTAGTAATGACATTGATGAACGTGCTCCAGGTGTATCCAATGTTTCCGCAGCTCAATATGATCAAAATCTAATACCTGATACATCTGCAACAACAACTAATGTTGAGGAAGCACCACCAGTTGACTCTACAACAACAGTCGAACAAACCGCATCCAATGACGTTGTTCTAGCTGATGATGTTCTGAACAATGAAGTATCCCCACCTGCAGATTATGATCCAAATACGTTCTTCAACCCGTTTGCCAATGAAACTGCTGCACCTGATGTTGCGGAATCATCTACAAACCATTTGAATCCTCCTAATCTTCATAATGTATATCAACATCAACCTTCCACACATCGTTGGACGAAAGACCATCCTCTTGAGAACATTATTGGTAACCCGAATCAACCAATCATCACGAGACAACGTCTTCACACAGACGGTGAACATTGCATTTATGCACTCACTGTCTGCCAATCTGAACCTAAAAACATTAAAGATGCAATGACAAAAGACAACTAGATTGAATCCATGCAAGAAGAACTCAATCAGTTTAAACGTCTTGAAGTATGGGAATTGGTTGAAAGACCAACAGGGGTCTACGTCATTGGTCTCAAATGGATTTGGAAAAACAAATTGGATGAAGGAACCGTAATCATAAATAAGTCACGTCTGGTGGCTAAGGGTTATAGACAGGAAGAGGGTATTGACTTAGAAGAATCATTTGATCCGGTTGCTCGTCTTGAGGCTGTTCGGATCTTTCTCACGTTCGCGGCTCATATGAATATAACGGTCTTTCAGATGAATGTCAAAACTGCATTTCTGAATGGGAAACTGAAAGAAACGGTTTATGTCAGCGAGCCAGAAGGATTCGTTGATCCCGAGTTCCCGAACCATGTCTACAAACTGAACAAGGCTCTCTACGGACTCAAGCAAGCCCCTCGGGCATGGTATGATGAGTTATCATCCTTTCTCCTATCTCACCAATTTGTCACAGGTTCGGTCGACCCTACATTGTTCATACAATATCACGGGGCACACATTTTAATCGTTCAAATTTATGTGGATGACATCATTTTTGGGACAACACATTTAAAATACTCTAACGATTTTTCAAAACTAATGAAAAAACATTTTGAAATGTCCATGATGGGTGAACTTACGTTCTTTCTAGGACTGCAAGTTCATCATCACCCCGTGGTATTTTCTTGAGTCAGTCCAAATATGCCCTTGAACTTTTAAACAAATTTGGAATGCAAAACTATGACACCTATGCCACACCAATGGCACATACCAAGAAACTAGATGCTGATTTACATGGGAAATTGGTGGACCCTACCAAATACCAAAGTAGTATTGGGTCTCTCATGTATCTAACAGCAAGCAGGCCTGATATTGTCTTTGCTGTATATCTTTGCTCCCGTTATCAGTCGAGACCAACTGAAACTCACCTCTATGAGGCTAAAAGAATCCTCCGATACATCAAGGGAACCATTAACTTGGGGATCTGGTATCTGATGGATTCTGGTTTTGAACTAATAGCTTTTTCAGACGCTGATCACGCATGCTGCTTAGATTCTCGGAAAAGTTCTTCAGGAGCATTACAATTTCTTGGTGATAAACTGGTGTCATGGCAATCGAAGAAGCAGGATTGTACATCGCTATCCTCAACCGAAGCAGAATATATAGCCATGTCGGCGTGTTGTGCTCAAGTCATTTGGATGAGAACACAACTCAAAGACTATGGTTATGTATTTGACAAAATCCCAATGTACTGCGACAATCGGAGTGCTATTGCGATCTCGTGCAACTCTGTTCAACATTCAAAATCAAAGCACATCGATCTTCGATATCATTTCATCAAGGAGCACGTGGAAAAGGGTACCGTTGAATTATACTTTGTGTGTACAGAATACCAACTGGCAGATCTTCTCACCAAAGCCTTAGCTCCTGCTAGGTTTAATGAGCTGGTCCACCGGATTGGTATGCGGTGTTTGACTCCAGAGGAACTGGATGAACTTTTAAAACATTCTTAAAACCAGTCAATCACCAAAACACCTTTTGTAAACATTTTCAAAAACAAAATACAAAAATATAAAATATGATAAAACAACAAAAATATTCTTCTTTCTATATTTCTTTCAACATGGCAAGTACAAATCTTCCGTCAACACTTTACTCTTTCATAATTCATTATTTTCTCGGTCAAGTGTTGAGGGGGAGAAATTAAATATTTTTGGTTTCATAAAACCTTGTACTTGCATGTTACCTTATCCCGGTTTTTTCTTTGATAATGGTGGTCAAATTTCTGGCTTAATGACTCTCCTCGGACTCAAATTTATAAAATTTCTTTATTTCTTAAGTCGAGGGGGAGTGTCGTCAAGTTACTTTCCAAAAATCATACTTTTGGTAACCAAAATGGAAGTTATGGGCGTTGGATGTAAATGGTTAAGGTGGAGGGACCAATGTTGTCAAAAGCTTAAACTCATTTTAATAAAATCTCCTCACCTAACATTCTTAACAAATTTATTACTTTCAACCATATCATCCTACGCCTAAGAATCAAACTACAATTCTTAACAAATTTATTACTTTCAACCATATCATCCTACGCCTAAGAATCAAACTACAATTTCGTGCTTTAAATTCCTAATCTGTAAGTGTTTTCATGATTTTTGTGGTATTACAAACAATGGTTTTGATTCGTTTTAAAATCCAACGGTTTGATTTGTCCCTAGGCTTGATTTTATGTTCTACGCATAATCGTATGAACACATAATCATGTTTGGGTGTTATTTGTTAAAATGGTTGTGTTAAAATGTTTATACAATCACTCTTTTACCATTTCTATCATCAAAACTCACCCAGAAAATGATTTAATGATGTTTTAAGAATCAGGGTTTAAGCGTTGAATTGAGTGTTTTCATATGTGAGTGTTTCTGGTTAAAAGGATGGGTGTGTTATGTTCTTAACATGTTTAATTGACCAAAACCGTGCTTGATACATACCTAGAAACATCAATTTTGTTAAAATTAAGATTTAGGGTTCATGTTCATACGAATTAGGTTTTCTTGATTCATGAAGGTTTTGATGTTAAAACTTGTTAAAGATAACTCATATGCCCTCTAAGATATCCCAGAATTGATTTGGTATCAATCCTATGGTTAGATTAGTTACTCGTAAGATTTGAATTCTAGGGTTTAAGTTTTACGCGTAAGCATATTCTACGCGTAAACTGTTTTGATTGAATCTTCATGTTAAACTGAAAGGGTATGAATTTATATGTTAATAAATGGGTTATGATGCATTTGTTTCAGGTTATTACGCGTGAAAATTCAGAATCAAGGTTAATTGAGCTTCTACGCATAAGGATCACCTTACACGTAGAATGTTATGTGCACGAGAAATCTTACGCGTCAGGTTCTACAAAGAGGACTACGCGTATCCTGTGAAGGATATGCGTAAACAGTAAACTTTACGCATAAGGTTCACTCTTACGAGTAAGCCTTACGCGTAAGGTTCCACATACGCTTACGCGTAAGCTCTATGCCTAAGGCTCTCTTTTCCTACGCGTAACATTTCTTACGCGAAGTCGAGATCCTACGCATAAGCTTATGCTTACGCGTATAACCACTCCTGTTTACGCATAAGCTTGGAATTTTACGCCTAAGCCTTAGATCAACCTAAATTATGAATTGTTACGCGTACAAACTTGTAAATAAATAAATCATAACGTCACGAAACCAAAATGTCACTAATTAACTTAAATTTTTAATAAGTTGTGAAAATAAGTGAAAACTTGGACTTTAAAACTCAAAGTTAATCTACTCACGAAACTTATCACGACGTCTTTGGACTATTGGACTAACAAGTAACATTGGACTCGTAACAATCATTGACATATCACATTCAATAAATAGACAATTAAATCAACTGTTGACTAACGTAATGTCTTTCGATATGTTGGTTCTTTTGGCTAAATATCTTTCAGATCACGATATGGACGTTCAAATGCAAAATGTGGATACACCAAATGTTCTCACTGTTGAAGACATCTTCCCTAATGGTTACCCAATGAAGATCGGAAAGAACAACTTCAGAGTTGATTTTGATAACTTCACTTGTTCTGAGTCTTCGTGTTAGATTGCAGTGGATATTCTGAAGACTCACCCTTACCAGAACATGCTCACAAATTCGCATCGTGCGAGATCTACATTCACCAATTCTGGCATACAGTACATAAGGTTAAAGGTCAAAGTGTTGTGACGGTGACGCTTAACAACAAACAAGTCACCATCACGCCAGCAGATTTGAGGGCTATTCTTCTTATTCCTGTCATCGAGCCTACTGAATACAATGCTACTCCAACGGAAGAGGTCGTTCTCCAATTCATGGTCGACATCGGCTATGATGAAGCTACCGGGGTAATCACAAAGCACTCATCTATGGATCTCAAGAACATTCCCCAGCCATGGAGAACCCTCTACATAATAATTGCCAAATCCATTTCCGGACGTGATAGTGGTCATGAGCATTCCAAGCTCATGGAACTACAAATATTTTGGGCTATGGTCAACATGAAACACATAGAAGTTGAAGCTCTGTTAGGAATTGGAAATTCCATGTTAAAGTGTCTGTCACCCCAATTATAGTCTAGCATATGTTAGCTCGTAGACGTATCGTTATTTACTATTTTATTAGTTAGTTATTAGCCTAGTTTAGCGTAGTGTAACACGGTAGAGGAAGGACGGGTCTTTACCCACTGTATATGATTGGGTCCAGACAGTCAGGTTTTTCACACAAATTAACCACTTGTGAATGGTCAACCGTAATAAAATTCAAACTGTCTAAAACCAATACAATTAAGATCTGGAGAGTATAGTGTTTCCACAGGTCGTTAAGTCCCACGGAGGATTAATGGTGTTTAACACTTTCAGATGTCGAATAATCACTAAGGATAGTGATCAGTAAGGATTGTGAATGATAATTACACCTAAAGAGAAAGTTTTGTAAATTACAGGGGCTTAAATGCAAATTAAAGAAAATTAAAAAGCTAAAATATATTAAATAAACGCTATCACTATTTTTAAAATGATATTTTTCTTGATTTATAAAACAAAATAACTTAAATAAACTATTTTAACTAAAACGTAAACTTAAATTATCTAAAAACGTGACCTAAAATGAAAACGTGCGTTATATGTAAAAATTACGAGCAAGTAAAAAACGTAAAATTTGTGAAATAAAAAATCCTACGAGTGTAAAAACAATTTTATTACTTACTAAATGACAAAAGAAAATTTTAGAAAAAAGATTTATAATTTTTTTGACTTTTATATTTTTTATTATGAATTAAATACTATTTTAAACTAATTAAATGATTAAAAATACTAAAACTATTAAGAAAATTTTGAAACTTTTTTATAAAATACTTTATACTAATACAAGGCTAGGAAAAATACAAAAGTTGAAAAAGCTTGCTTTAATAAGCTGTAAATAAGCTAAAGTATACGAATAAGCTAAATTGACAAAAAGGGGTTAAGTATTAAACGTTGCAAAGTTAAACCAGTCAAAGACCCAAGGGCAGATGGTAGTGTGTGTGCGTGGTGAGCTGGGTGGCCAGGGTTCGAATCCCAGCACTGGCTTTTTGATTTTTATTTTCTTTTTGGATTTTTCTTTTACAATCTTATTAAGCACACTGAAATAAGCAAATTATAAAACTACAACTTTTTATGAAAAACACTAATAAGCTCAGAATAAGCTTATTATTTCAACAGTAGACAAGAAATGGTAATAAGCACAAGATTAAGCCAAAATGGCTAATAAGCTAGAAATAAGCACAAGTAAACTGATAGTAAGCTAAGAAACTGCTAATAAGCTAATATAAAAACTGAAAAAGCACAAATACTTAGAAATAAGCACTTAACAAACCAAAATAAGCACTAGCTCAACTTGGTACACATGACACTATTTAGATCTCTAGGCACTTTCTAACTTATTTTTAAGTACTTAAATAAGCTAGCAAATGAAAATAAGCACTGTAACTAACAAGCTAACCAACTGAGCTTTCCAAAAAGCTAATTTTCAAAGTTTGGATTACAATAATGAGCTTGTGAGAAGCTTTTGAAAAAGCTGGTAAACACTGATTGATCATTGTACTAAGTGAAATGGACAAAACTAGAAGCCACTGGCAGGCTTATTAGATAAGCTGCAAAGTTTAAAATAAGCACTGTAACCTTGAGACAGCTAGGTGAGCTTCTCAAAAAGCTAAGGTACACAAGTTTAAGCTAGCTAATGAGCTCTGAATGAGCTTGAGAATAAGCTTGTAAAACTGGTGCACAGGGCATGTTTTTGGAAAAGTACTTAAAAGAAACAAAGAAATAAGCAGTTTATAAGTTAAGTAGATATAAACTAATATTTTTCTAGTGAAGATTAGCAGCTAAATTTTAATATCCCAAAAGCACAAAGTATGAAACTTAATATTAAATCCTATATAAAATTATCCATTTTATTCAAAAACGACTAAACTTAAAATTTTGACTTTTAAAGTTACACTAAGTAGTTGACTTATATGAACTTTGGATTGATTCTATGGACTGAGTATGTTATAATAAGCTATAATAAGATAAATTTAAGCTAAAGTACCAAGTTATAAGCAACTTTGATGAGATTTGTACTTAGAAATCCTAACAGTTAATAATTAAGATGAGATTAAAGCTAATTTTGACTTTTATTTAAACAAGGACTGTATTTTATGGTTTGAATAACCTATTTAGACCTAAGGTAACATGTAAAAACTAGAAATACCAACAAAAACATTCTCTGAGTTGAAAAACTTAGCAAATCCAAACAACCCTTTATATGAATGATTTTTGGTTTTTTTAAAGCAACCTAATGATTTAAACCTCAATACTGATTCAAGACTTTTTATTAGCATATAACAAGTCTAAATTAACATTAAACAACAGTGGTACAAGCCATAAACTTAAGAACAAATAATATGCTATTGAAATTGTGAAAATGATATTTTAAAGTAACTACCAATTATAAATAACAATTATACTGTTTTATTATAAGAATCTACTTAACTATGACTTAGAAACATAAAAACACAGAGATTAAAGCTTTAAGCTACTTCTACAGTGAAATGCAAAAACACTTATAAAATGCTTACAATTGTTTTCCAGCCAAAGACCATGAACCAGTAATTAATACCACACCTAATAGCTTTCCACAAAGCTTCTAACCCAAGAATAGTCCAAGAATTACCCTGCTTCAACCTCTGGCATCTTCTCCACTGATTTTTATTTTCTAATTATTTTTTTTAGTATTTTTCTTGTATTTTTAAATTGTTGAATAAAACTGGAATTTTAAGGTTTCTAACAGCTTATAAGCTTTGTCAAGAGCTTATATGAGCTTAAGAAGCAATAACAACAACTAATAACAACATTTGCATATACTTGATATTTTGAAGTTGGAAATTGACATAAACTGAATTCGTATATAAGAACTGAAATTGAAACTGAAAATAGGTTTTTATTACACTGAAATATGATTACAAAGTCTTTGAAAACTTAAACTTGCACTAGAAAACTTAAAAAAACTTAAAACGACATAAGTAAAATAAAATTACACTAGTTATTTGTTCTTCTCTGCTTCTTGTTCTTATTTGTTGACCTCTTTAGAATCCTTGTCGACCTCTGATTAATTCCCACTTCATTCCAGCTCTTGGATCCTACGAATTCATCACAACCATACACTTGGCATTTTTGGCGGAAAAGTCTTAAAGCGGTTTTAGCATTTAATGCTTCTTGGTGTTTGTGGAGGTGTTAGGGATTAGGTAAACAGGTGGGGGAATAAGGTGGAAAGGTGGTGGTGAGGTGGAAAGGTGGAAACCATGGTGGTTTTGAGTTTGCGTAGAGTGAGAGGGATGAACAGGATCGGCGGTTTTATTTATTTAAACCGTAGGTTTGGGCTTGGATATTGGGCCAGCTGGGTGGGTTATGTTTTGGGTTTGGTATTAATAACACAAAGGACCAAACTTGTAATTTGTCTTTAAACTGAAGGACTGAAATTTCCAATTTTCCAAAGTTATCACAAGGACCTATATTGCCAAGTATGAATAGTACAAGGTTTATTGTTGATTATTTTCACTTTTTAAATTCACCAAGGACTATTTTTGATATTTTTCAAACTTTAGGGACTAAAGTTGTCATTTTTGCGAATTTGAACTTCAAGGGTAAAATTTGTCATTTCATGATTCCTGGGGGACTATTGTTGATTTTTCTTCAAAATATTTTATCCAGGGACCATTTCTGACAATCTGTGAAAGTTCAGGGACTGAAACTGCCAATTCTGTAAACTTTGTTGTTTTTCATCAGTTTTCAATCCTTTTGCACTTGTAACACATAAAAACACATTTTCATGATATTTGTAACATTATATAGTCATTTGTGTGTTTTTGGTCAAGTTTTTGTGGGTTTAAATAAGGTAAAATATATGTGTTTTTAGACACATATCAGTATACCTGATCCACAGGCCGTCAAGAGGTCGTGTAGTCTGTAACTATAAATACCCCTTCCATCCTTGGAAGGGGTGGTGCTTCTCATAATCTAACATTTCTTTTTTACAAAGCAAGTCTCTACCAAGAAACACCCTCTCATCTCTTTCTCTCTCAAATGGCTATCATGTATTTCCATCATCCAAGACCACCCGAATCATCAACACAATAATATTTAAGATCCTACAAATGGTATCAGAGCCAAGGTTATTGTGTTGTGTTGATTTGTGTGATTTCATATCATGGTTATATTTTTTTATTTATTTATGTGGGTTTTTCGTTCATGTGTTAAAACTGTTTTTGTACTAGTTTTATTGGTTGGAAAATTTGTTTTCCTTTTTCTTGTGGAAACAGTTTGTACCATGTTTTGTGTTTCATTGTTTTGGTCTAAAAATGTCATCGAGTCTATCATGTGTACAAATCTGGTCTTGCTTGTGTCCAAAACTGATATTTGTACCATTCATCTTATATGACGTTTTTTTTATATCCCAAACCGTGAAAACTTGAGGTCTTTCTGGTCATATTTGAAGTCATAATGGGTCAAAAGGATTCATTTTTATGTCACTTTTTATGGGTTTCATTGAAACTGGTCATGCTTCTTGGTCAAATGGGTAATATTAATGCGTTACTGCAAGTGTTTTCTGGGTTTCTTTGAAGATGGTCGGAAAAATGGTCGGAATAACTCGCCGGAAAAAGTCAAAAAACTGCTAGCGACTTGTCTTTACAAGTTAGCGATTTGTAAGATCAAAAACTGATAGCGACTTGCCATGAGTCTTTACTCATGGTAGCGACTTAGTCTAGCGACCTGGTCTAGCGACTTGGTCTAGCGACTTAGGCTAGCGACTTGACAGAAAGAGATGAAGAAGAAGACTAAGACTAGACCATGAAAACCATACACCAAAACATCACACGACCTCAGGTTATCAAACCATCATTGATCCATGTCAACAAGATAGCAAAGTAAAATATTAACATATCCAAATAGAAGATCTATCATTACATCATCTTCTACACTCATACAAATCTCATTCTCAATATCAGAATCACATGACTTGTGCTAACAAATATCTCAATGTCATATTTCGATCCAAAATCACAAAGTCTAGACTCATCCTAACCATGATCTCAGTCAATGTTTTTCGTGTTACTCTAAGTATGAACAAGACTCGAAGGCCTTTAATTACGAAAAACAATAAAACAATCATCGATCTACTTTTCATCTTAATTTCCGAATGTGTAAGACAAAGAGTTATAACAATATTGTTATTCTCTAGTCTTGTTTTCGTTTTAATGATAAATCGTCACATGCACATACAAAATCAGAAACGAAAACCAATTATTGTTTTAATCTCAGATCGATTCGTGTTATTCATGGTTTAACATGACCTTTAAGGGCCTTAACACGAAAAAGTCATCATTGATTTGTTTTTGAAGTTATACTTCAATGAATATACGAATTTATAAGAGTAGAAATATAACATACAGGTTATTTTCTCTCTTCTATTCAATTCATGTTTCTGTTGAAGTAATTATAACCTACCTTAATCCATTGCGTTTGAAGCAGTCTCTAAAGAACCCTCTTGCCGTCCCTATGGCCAAGACGAGTAAAGCTTCTCATGCCATCCCTGTGGCATATCATAGACCCTCGAATCAAAGACCATCAAGCTATATCTGTAGCATATTTATTCGATTTGAATAGGTCTTGGTTAGATTTAGAGTGGTGTAAAGAGTTTTCGATGCTTATGTCATTTTTGGGTGAGATATGGTTTTGAGATGAATGAGTGGAGGAGGTTGCGTTTGTTGTGAGAGAGTGGCAGATTGATACTGAGATTATTTAGGATTGTTTGGTACGTGATTATTTGATATCAGGAGGGTGGATGCGTTTTATTATATGTGGATTATTAGGGTTTGAAGAGATGTGCTCGGTTCTAATTTTTGAGATGTGGGGGGCTGATGAAAGTTAGAGAGAGATTAGGTTTTGATAATTTGAGTGATTTTAGGGTTTGGTGTGAGAAGTAAACCCTTTATACTCCTCATTGTATTAGGGTTAGGATCCGTGCATTGAAAGGGCCTCGTGAGATTGTAATGAGTTTTTCAGTGGGCCAAGGACTATGGTGGATCAAATGGGCCTTGTTTGTTAAATAAACATGGGCCGAGAATTATTGTTAACTGGTTTATAAGTTATTTATTCGTGTGGTATATTAGTGTGTTCGTTTGAATTGGTTCATGCCTTGCGCCCACATCGTGTACCACTTATTCACATGAAGGGATATTTGTGCTAATACTTATTATGGACTGAATTTTTTATATCTTGTGTATATGTGGTATAATGAGCCATGAGAGTATTAGTTTGTCGATTTGGATTGAACTGAATTTAATAGATTTCGGAGCTAGTCTCATAAACTTAAACGAATTGAATGGGCTCATGAAAAGTGGATGTTGGGCTTGATCTTATTATTGGACATGGACGTTTCGTGCTAAATTGATTATGGTAGCTTTTATGTGGTGATATTTGATATTGGATTAATCTCTGGTTCGGATCTTCGATGGAGATTGTTTCATGCTCATGAAGTTAAACTTATGTTTCATAATAATTTATGGGCTGAGAGATTTGATGATGATATGAGATTTACTGAAGAGATTTGTCAATGTGATTTGAAAATGAGACTTGTTGGGCTATGAGAGATTAACTATGAGACTTGATGTTGATGTATGTTGATGTTGGATAATGAACCGCTGATGAACCGCTGCATGTTCCCCTAAAACAAGATATTCACCGAAACCAAAGTTGTCATAACACAGTCAAGCTAACATTTTTACGGTTTAGCCTTGATTTTGTAAAATCCCGCGAAAGATTTTTTTTTGGGTTTAAATCATAGACTTGTAAAATCCCGTGAAAATGGAAACATCCTGGTAATTATAAAGTGCGTTTCCGGATCTATCGTACGGTATATTCTTGGTTTTGTAAAATCCCGCAAAAGAAACTATTTTCGGTTTAAACCATAGAATTGTAAACTCCCGTAATGATGGAACCATCCTGGAGAAAGGAAAGTGTATTTCGAGATCTTATCTGATGCTGGTGCAACGGTTTCTACTTCAAAGAAGGGATAAAAGGGTGTACTTCATGAATCGGGTGATTGCTTGGATATTCTTCATGGCAGTTTGGTTATTACATGGTTTTACGGGGTTATGTGCTTTTAACCATGGTCGTGATGAAACCATTATCAGAGTTCACTTAAAACGTCAAAGGAGGCTAGAGTTGAGCTTTTAACCAGAAGATGTGACAACGCGTTAATTCAAGATTATTTATTTGAGGTTGAAGTGAAATATCACAGGCAAGTGTACTTAGTATCTGAAGGTATCGGGATGGTTGGATGAAGATTCTTCAAGATCCTTGTTCAAGCTTACTATCAAAAACGAAGACTTGGAAATCTAGTTATTGTTGGGTGACTTTTTCCTTTTCTTTAACCACTTGGGGGAATTGGGCTCGTACCACCACAAAATAACTATCACTTTAAGGAGTTACGTTGTAGTGCTCAGTGTCACATTCAATTGTGGATTTTCAAGAGGTGATGTACGTCTTATACTTGATGGTTGGTTGGATGAAGAGTATAGAGTACTTAGAGATTCAATGGACGATGAAGTCTCGGCACCGCTCTTTGTTACATATGTGCAAGTTTAAGTCACGAGTTCGGGTTGTTTTACTTCAGGGTCAAATTCATCATATTGGGTTTTCTCCATCAGCTATCACGACAAAGAGCCTACTGAATGATAATGGGGTTGATTACAAGTTTTGCCAAGAGAGCTGAAAAGAGTGAGATGATGACGTTTGAACACATCAGTTCAAGCCTCGTTCCTTAAAGAAAAGAAATGTGTACGCTTCAGTGCGCATTATCTTCGAAAGAAGAGAAATCTTCTTATTATGAACATTCTCATCAACATGCGTTTTCCATGCGCATCAGTCATCAAGTGAACCGGACTACTGATAATTACTCTTATTTCACTTGTTCAATATAATGAAGATGGCGACATCATGTGCTAATTTTGCGGAGGAGAAGTGTGAATAGAATACATTTGGATGATAATCACTTGTTTAATCAAGAATGGCATCTCCGTATGCAATTCTTGAGGGGGAGAAGAAGTGTGAATTTTCTGCATGGTTGATTGATATATGTGAATAAATGGTCATACGGCAACTAACTCATGTAAGAACCGAGCTTCTTCTTATCGGGTCATCTTTACATGGTGTTTCTTCTATGAGCCGCTGGTTGACATCTTCACACGGGCTGATATGATTAAATGACAAAGTGCTTCTAGTTGCTGGGCTGATTTCTTTGATGAACATCTTTCTGTTCTTGTTTGATTGGGAGGGATTTTAGTTAAGGAGATTTGCTACATTTAAGGTAATTGGAATGCGTTTGGTGAGTTGAAGAAGTTGACTTTCTATTCCCCAGCTGGACAATCTTGAAGAAGGTCGAGTCTGATCGGTTCTACATTCTCTGCTACATGTTAGAAGACTAAAGACGAGTTGCATTTGATTATCCAAATACTTCTTCTTAATCTGGGCATTTATCAAACAGATTGTTGGCTTAGGGGAGAGCACTAATTGGGGGAGAGTGAAATGTAGAATTTAATCCCCAATTAGACTTGCTCACTTACTTCAGCAAGTTGATTCTCACAAGACTTCAAGTGTTCTTCTCAACAAATTTCTATTATACGGGCTTACAATGAGTTGCTGATTCTGAGGTATCAAAACCAGCAAGGGGGAAGGAGACACGTATCTAAACGCGAGTAAACTTGATGAACTTAATACTTCTAAGTGATTGAAGATATCCCGGGAAGACTATTGTCATTACCGCAGAGAAACTCAAGGTTTGACTCATGGCATTTAGTGTTCTTATTCCAACTATGTGGGGGAAGAGATGGAAGAGTAAGTTTCTGAAGATAAAAAAGGTACACAAGTGTGTGATGATTTCGATGTTATCGCAATCATCGGGAGAGAGAAATTGTGTACATTGGGGGCGCTCAGCTATTTCACTTGAGTGCTTAATCAGTGATTCAGAGATATAATCACTTATTCCGGAGTTGACATCCGCAGAGATTGTCATCCGCGGAGATAATCAGTGATTCGGCCTGCTTCTTCAACGTTATCGGTTATTCTCTCTTTGGGCATTCGGGTACTTTGGGTTCTTGAGCTTCATACACTTTCTTTAGGGGAGAGAAAAGTATACATCGGGGTTATTCTTTGGCTATTGGACTTAATCTGCTACTTCGATGGTATAAGTTTCTCTGTCTTTGGGTATATGTGTATTTGGGTTCGTGAGCTCTAGTCTAAGAGACTGACTGCATCAATTCATCTACTTGGGGGAAGTGGTCTCTTGACAACGTTTTGGTATGGATCGCTTCAGACTTCAGTGGAATGAAATTTGAGAAGAGTTATTTATGTGTGGGATGATACGTTGTTGTTCTTGTTGATGATATAACCCCGAACGATGTATCACGGTGATTATTCTTAAAAGGAGCAGCAAGTTCGATATAATGGTGTGCTTCTTTGTGCACTTGGCTAAGAGAAGCTTGAAAGAAAGCTTTGAATCTGCTCAGCTAAAGGATTTTCGGTTTGGGGGGAAGCTGCCAAAGTCTCACTTTCAGATGGTTCAATTTCTTTCTTCAATGAAAGAGCCTCGGAAGCTTTGGTGGTGAAAGTTTTAGGGATGATGACTTCTATCTTCTACAATCGGGCTACTCGATATCCTTATCTCGGTACTCGTATCATCATCTTCTTAAACTATATCATCTACTCTATCTGTAAATATTTATCAAAAACCAAAATACAAAAATATAAAACCAGCAAAACAAAATAGAAAAATAGAAAATCAACAAAAATCCATAAAAATTTGAAAAATTTAAAAATACCAAAAATATTGTTTTTTAAAGACATGTCTTCTGGTATCGATAACATCTGCGGTCTTAGAAATGTCATTCAATAATGGCACGGGACCATAGATGAAGTTCGAGCAGGAGGTGTAAATATTCTTTTTCATAACATGTCACAAAATATGGCTTACGTTATCTCGCCTGTAACCCGGGCTTCAAAATATGGCTTGCAGTTACTTCAGACTGTAACCCGTGCTTAAAACTATTGCTTGCTATTACTTCCGATAGCAACCCGTTCTTCAAGAAAGGAAAGTGCTGCGCTAAACCATTTTTCAAATTTCGTGCACTTATCCTAAAAACAAAACAAGGAAAGCATGTCGTCAAAAAGACTGCTGTTCCTACACAAATGTTTTTTCGTCTAAAATTCTTCAGAAAAATATTTGTTGTTTTCAAAAATGGTGGTAATTGAGTTGCTTAAAAATCAATCAGTATCAGAATGTTCATAAATTTGCAAACCCAATCAATGACTTCAGCGCTTTCAAAACCTTTTATGAAATGAGTCACTGATTGAGGGGGAGAATGTTTTTCAAATTTACATCATCTAACGGGCTTTCTTAATTATCCTACGTGCTTAACTAAAAATGATATTTGCCTATGTTGAAGGACTAGGAATTTAGGATATGATTGTTAGGATTAGATGATTAGAGTTTGATGAACACATTATTCCCATTCCTTTACATGATCTGATTGATATGTTGAATTGACTTTTATTAGTCGATTTTTGTTTGGGTGTTGTCGACCACCATATATCTGTTTGTGTGTCCACTAACGTATGCAGATATCATGGTTTATAAGAATGTTCCCGATCCGGATCCAACAAATGAAGATGATTGGATGCCGAAAGGAAAGAGTAATTATATCTTGGGTTGACAAATGAAGAAACAGAGCTTAATTTGACTTCTATGGAGAGTTGGCATGAAAAAATGCAACGTAAGAGGTCTCACTGCATCAGCAGATGGTTTTTCTTCATCATCAAATGAAGAAACGGAGCTTAATTTGACCTTAGTTGGCATAAAAAATGCAACGAAAGAAGTCTCACTGCATCTCCAAACGGTTTTCTTCCTGCCTTACAACAACAACAACAAAAGCGGCTCAACCACCTAACGTAACTTGTGCAGGAAAATTGATACCATTTTTTTAAAACTTAAAAAAAATATTGTTTTGAAAATGGAAAATATTGTTTTGAAAATTAATTGGACTTAATTTTGAAAATCATCGGACTTCCTTTTATCAAAACTTAAGTAACTCAATCATCGACTACGGTCATCGATTGAGGGGGAGAGTGATTTACAATAAAATATTTTCAAACGATATTTCTTCATAAAAGTCCGGTTTGTACAAAAAACAAAGTGGTGATCTAAAGATTTAATGTTATGTCATGGTATGATTTTTCTTTAGAATCAAGATCTTTCAAAATGAAATTTTTTCTGTTCTTGTTTGATTGTGAAATTGTTTTATTTTACTTAAAGGTCTCTTAAAACAATCATACCTGACACTAACAATCTTTAATGTCTAAATCTGTTCCTTATCTATCATTTTTGAATATTAAATCTTGCCACGTCTTTCCCCAAAAATTTTCTAAATGATTTAAATCTTTTGGGATCACAAATCTCAAATGGTTTGAAATTTTTGATCGGGGGAGAGATCGTGATTTAAATCTCAAATCTGTTTAATTAGAATTGGTTTTTGTCCTTTAAAGGCACTCCTGCCTCCATGTGCCAAACGATTTTAAATATACAATGCACATGTTGAGGAGGAGCATTTAACCAAAAAACTAGAATAGTATTTAAACCAGGCGCATTTTCTCCCATGTTTTCTAAACCTTATTAAATCACTTGGGATCCAAAATCTCAAAGGGTTTGATATTTTTGATCAGGGGAGAATTTGTGATTTAATATGAAATTTTATAAAGATGATTGTTTTGATTCAAAGTGCAAGTTCTGTCTAATATGTGCCAAACTCTTTCGAATATCGATGCACATATTGAGGGGGAGCGAATGGTTTCTTAATGGCTTTTGTGATCGTGGATGTGCTTCAAAAGAATTCTTTCCTCTATGTGATAAAATGATTTCAAATATCCTACGCACATATTGAGGGGGAGAATTTACCAAGAAAATCAAATGGCTTTTTCTAAGGAAATTATGATCAAAGAAATTGTTTCAAATAACTCTTGACTGCATGTGCTAATCAATTTCAAATCATACGCACATGTTGAGGGGGAGCATTTCTAAATGATCAAAACTATTAAGGTACAAAATGCTTTGATCTCGTATCACAAGTACCTTGATTGATTATTCCAAATGATTTTCTAATTGGTTTCAAGGAAGAATGAACTGTACCAAAATACCGACCATTTTACTTTATGCATGGAGTTATAAGGATGGTTAGGTTAGGTATTCGTTCCCACGATCCCGCCAGAGCCGGAGGGATCTACCCAGGGACAATCCACTAGATAGTGTAGAAGTCCTTAGGTATGATGAAAAAAGGAGAAAAGTGAGATATGGGAAGAGTGCGGACTGAGACTGAGCTAGTACTGGAATAAACCCAACAAGGTTCTAGTTATGAAGTCTCGGTAAGCACTGAAGGGGTTGAAGAATGAAAAATAATTAAATGCTAAAAAGGGTGAAAAGAAATAGCCCTCCAATAATTCAACCTTAAGGCAGAAACCGGGTTCAATACATATGCTACTTGTCACACCCCCAAATTATCTGTTTTGCAGCGTAATGGAATTCCTGGGGGTTGACTGTCATAGAATCACAATCACATTTATATTGAACGACCTAAAGTGTCGTTTGGAAAACACATCGTTTGATTTAATAAAACATTCAGAGTTTACAAAGTATAGGTCCTAAATGAAAATCAACATGTACGGAAATAAGTTTGATACAAGCCAAACGATGTTTTTAAAGTGCATAAATCCCATGTGAGACGCGTCGTCACCGCGACTCTATGATAAGTCCACATGCATGCCATGAAGTGTATGCCTTAGATACCTGAGATAAAACATGCTTAAAACAGTCAACACAAAGGTTGAGTGAAATCCATAGGTTTAATTAATTCGTTTGAACACAATATTCGTAGTGTGAGTTACATTAATTCACCCTCATCGTTGAAAACAAAACAACATTTATATCACTAAGTTCATGACAACCAAAGCGTAAACCTCGTACCAATAGAAATTGGTAAAATCGTTTCATCGCAGCCCTAATAGGTAAGCTTGCCAATTTACCTTAATGATTCAAATATAGTGCGTTCGATTTATCCTAACTGGGTCAATAAGAATGGGAGTGTTAATTCCAATAGGCATATTCACAATATTCGCGCTCACTCGCAAGTGAGTAATGGTGCATGATGTAGGGACTTCAAACATGGCAATTGATTACTTAGTGACAATAAAACATTTGGATATAGCATACAGTTCAAAGCATTTTTGTTCGATTAAAAATAGTTGAGCATGTATCTCCCCCAAGAGTTTGTAAAACAATTAAGTAATAGAAAGTGGGGCTATGAACTCATTTGGTACAATGATGCGATGGCAAAAGTGGGTACACTGATATGAGGCGCAATCTCTAACTGCGACCTATTATGAATGATATGATATCTAATAAGTCATGATGTAATGTTATGCATGCAATTCGTATGATATCTATACCACTTGTGAATTTTTGAAAATAACGTTTATCGTCGAAAAATAATCTTATAACGTCTTGACAATTTATAAATTACTTTACAAGTATTTATGTTGAAATGATATCCTATGATAATTATTTAATGATTTATTATGAAATTATAACTTTTCGTCGTAAAACAATGTCATTTGACAATTTCATGAAAGTGACTAAACGGCCTCGAAAAGCTAGTCGTAAAATGGTGCACATCGAGTGTTAGGAAACAAACTCAACGGTTTTGGAAAGCTTGTAGCATTATCTCAAAGTTTTAGCATTTAAGTTTTTATCATAGAGGTCTCGATCATGGAGAAAACATAGGTAAAGTAGGATACTTGTACCAAAAATATTGTTTAAGGGTGGTTTTCAGCAAAGTTTGAGTGACCGTATTTTATTCGTTACAACTCCGTTTGACGAACGGTTGAACATTTTGGAAAATAGGCTAGGCGAACTTACTTTTACAAGAAGACATCATTTTATAAAAAGTACTACATCAATGTTAAACATGGTCATTCGCGGCCGTAATGTTTGTCTATTAGAAAATATATTAGTTATGCTTAAATAAAATAGTTACGGCAACCTTGTTTAAACGCGTGTAATTTAATCGTTACAAGTCCGTTTTCTACGTTTTATATGTCCTTAGATTCGTCTTAAAGTATACTAATATATTTTTGATAAGTCGACTCATTTGATAACGCTTAAGACTCATTTTTGACTCGTAAAAGTTTGGGAAAACATGCTGAATTTTCTGAAAATATAGTTTTCGTCGTTAAACTTGAAAATAGGATAACTTCTTCGTTATAACGCTGTTTTAACCCATTCAAGCGGCCACGTTTTCGTTTTAAAGTATATTTTCTGAATATCTAGCCCAAAAATTTTTACCAACTGTCGAAATTTCCAGAATTCACAGAAATGATCAGACCCTTATATATAGTTGCCGAAATGGATTTTTCTCGCGTAAAACTTTTTCTAACTACTTCAAACCAATGCCAAAGCTATTCTAAACCTACCATACACCTTCTTAGGGTGTCATGGGTTCCTAGACATCATCAAAAATGATATGTTTCAAGGGATAATTATAGGATGATATATATTCATTAATAGGACTTAAAAACAAATAAAGTGGTATAGATAATCATATAACTTGCATGTTTTTCCTCAAGCATGATACAATGACCAAAGTATGAATATGAAAAATAAAAATGATCATGAAATGCTTACTAGTTAATTGATGGGGTTTAAAGAACAAGGGTATATCCTAATTACCCTAGGTTTTTATTTCAAAACCTTGATTAAGAGTATACTAGGGTTGTGAAAATAACTTGTCTTGAAACAAATATGAAGTTCTTGCTTGCTATCTTCCTTGGCCGGTTCTAATGAAGAAGAAAGGAAAGAGTATTTTATATTTTTTACTAATGAAATGTGTAGTATAGGTAGTAGTATAATAATAAACTTGTAAGTATCCCTTTTAGTTAGATATTTTGTACTCCAAATGTGGTGTGTCACCTTTGTATGTCGACACACATACAAAATATAAAAGACTTGGTGTATTTTGAATACTTAAGTATGTATGTGTAGAAGTAAATGTGTATTAGTGTAAGTATAGATGGTAATGTGTACATATTTAAGTATTTAGGGTAGGGTTAGCCAAAAATAAATTTTAACGGAACAAAATAAAATATATTGAAGTCATAAAAATTATAAAAATACATTTCTCGCAAAAATTGAGTGAAATAATAATTATTAAGTAGTATTTACGAAAACCGTCGTAATTATATAAATATAAAAATTTATATACAAAATAAATTTAAAACACCGGGTAAACTAATAATATAATTTTTATATTCTTAATATGAGTATAAAAATATATTAGAATAATTTTTTGAAGTGTCGGATCAAATGTTCAAAATAAATGATTACGCGATAGCGTTTATTTAATAGAAAATTATACGTTTAATGTGAAATGCAAAACCATGCATGAACTAATATTACGATGATGTTGCTAATGATATGTAGACTAAATCTAGTCTATATGAAATGTCCTCGATGATATGTTCATGAATGCGCAGCTAAACCATTAAGGTTACGCGAATTTGATACTCGTAAACCTAGTTTACGATAGATGATGAATAGTGAAGCATGAATAGTGATTTTATCCGGGAATGAATAGTGTTTTGTGAATAGTTAAATTTTGAAATACGTTCTTAGAATATCAAATCGACTCCGAAAACGATGAATAGTAAAACGATGAATAGTAACCGATGAATATTAAATTCTCGAGATGAATAGTAAATTTGAGAAATGACCTGAAAGTACGAGTTGTCACACTACTGGTGGTTACTAAGGTAACGCCGGTATTGAAGACAAGACGTCATGGACCCAGTGACGCACTGCACCTAACTTCCCAAGCTACTCAAGTTCCTCTTGAAAGGGCTTGTTTCATTCTCACGGGGAACCTACATAATCTATCGATTTTCTCTTAGAGATTGTTGATATTGAAGAAGGAGACCCTCTCCCAAGTCTCCGGCATAGGAACCAAATGTGCACTATTGAGTCTAGAGCCAAGAGATCATCCACAATATCTCATTTGGACACTAAATTAATGAAGACTTGCTGTTTCACACAATGTGGAAAGTAAGAATATATTAAGAGTCCTATGCATCATCCTTGTGATTTTGCTAGAACATCCGAGTGATATGTTAAATATTCACAATGAAGATGGAAATCCTTCTAGAGCCAAGATCAAACAAGCTCTTGGTGGGTGACATGTGAGATCTTCTCGTAAGATCAAGCTTGTGACAACTGGATAGAAACGATGGGGAGATTCAATCTTGAATCAACCTTGGTCCAGGAATGGAATTGACGAATACTTTTGGGAAAACCGTTCGATGTGCAAATCTTCTTTTCTCTAGCACATCGAATGTGTATTCATGTTTTCAAACACAAAAAGTATCTCTGATTGTAAAAATACTGTTGGAAAAACCGTTCGATGTGCGAATCTCTTCTTTTATCTAGCACTTCGAATGTGTACTCTTTTCATATATACAAAAAGTATTTTTGATTGAAAATTGATCTTTCTCATAAAACCTTCATAGTAATGCAAAACTCTTTCTTCTAAGCAATACGCGAATCTTTTCAAATCAATTTTTCATCAATCAGTGAATCTCAATTCGCTGGTTCACTCACTCCGTGTTGTCTTCTTTGAGACGTTCCGGTTTGAGAACAGCTAGAACAGCTGCGAAACCCTGTCAAGGAGATTCTTCGAATTATACGATCACAGCAGTACTTGTATCGATCAACGGGAACCGTGGGCCGTGTACCTCAATTCAACGAAAGTGATCAAAGACACTTTCGTGTGTTTTATTGCTAATATTGTTTGCAGGTACATTTGGACGGTTGCAGCTGATCAGAATTGAGGAGTCAATCCAAAGCCGCATGCTCACAGCATCCACACTTAATTGAAGAAATCATGACTGGTGCATATCTACATAACCTGGCTCTGATATTTTTATACTATGCTTCTGCTACGCTGCTGCAAATATCATGAACCAGTAAAGCTTCTGCTACTCTGATGGAAAGATGTCATGATCCCAAAAGTGTGAGCATGTCGGTCCGAAAATCACAACTTCACATGATGGCAACACAATAAAGGGTGATCCATAGATTTACTGTGGCTGATGATCTCAAAGAAAGCTCGAAGATCATCAAAGATGTGGATCAGTTAATGGCCTCCACTAAAAGTACAAATCAATGCGGACTTTGAAGAATCGCTACTAAAGCACAAAGATTGCGGAACTTGAAGAATTGAAGTCTACGAGCTCAGAACCAAAGTCAAAGATAGAATGCTAGGATGCAAAATGTATTTCATGGGGTGACCTCCCTTAGGGGGAGATTGTTAGGAATTGGAAATTCCATGTTAAAGTGTCGGTCACCCCAATTATAGTCTAGCATATGTTAGCTCGTAGACGTATCGCTATACACTGTTTTATTAGTTAGTTATTAGCCTAGTTTAGCGTAGTGTAACACCGTGGAGGAAGGACGGGTCTTTACCCACTGTCTACCTGATCCACAGGCCGTCAGGAGGTCGTGTAGTCTGTAACTATAAATACCCCTTCCATCTTTGGAAGGGGTGGTGCTTCTCATAATCTAACCTTTCTTTTTTACAAAGCAAGTCTCTACCAAGAAACACCCTCTCATCTCTTTCTCTCTTAAATGGCTATCATGTATTTCTATCATCCAAGACCACCCGAATCATCAACACAATAATATTTAAGATCCTACAAGCTCTGATATGGGATGACATGATGTCTTACCTTAAAAAGCCTGGCACCAAGATCCCATATATCAGATACACTAAACTGTTGATCTAGAGAGCTCTAAGGTATAATCCTGATATTCCCTTGAGACTTGATGACCCCAACCAACAATCCGTGTTGTATGAGCCCACACTCACTGTCAGATTTAAGGACTCAACAATGAAGAAACAAGGTGCAGTGTTGCCAGATCATCTTCTTACTGATGTTATCAAAGGAATCTATTCGTACAAACGATATCTGGTAGCAGTTGAAGCAGGCAAAGTAGGTTTCATTGATGAAAAGTCCTCTGGTACACCTACTAGGAAAACCAGGAGAGGCAGTGCAGGAAGTGTCACGAGCACTGAGAGTACGATAAAGTATCCAAAGAGGACTCACATTAACAAAAGGAGAGTTCTATCATCGAGTACCATCTCTATTCCCAAACCAGAACCGCAACAAAAGCTAATGGACGAGGACTCAGAAGACAATGAAACAGATGAAGAGGTCATCTACTCTGAAACTCCAATCGATGATCCTTTAACAGTATCAAAATCTCCCAGTCCAAAAGCTGATAAAGGTAAAACCCCAGTTGCTGAGCCAGAAGAAGAGGAGAGCTCGGATGAAGAACCACTGGACAAAGACTACAGGAAAAAGGTGAAGAATCTAAGAATCCAACACGTTGCTAAAGAGTTTAATCTGCAACAAACTCGTGGCCCTGGAGTGTCAATTGGTGGAACTCAAGCCACACCAGTTTTCGATACGGTTAATCAACCCTATAAGGGAACTGGTACCACCACCCACGAACAACAACAAAAGCAACTGGAGGATTCTATCAACTATGACTTTGAGGAACCAAAAATGGAGAAGTCTGAGAAAATTCCTGATGAAGATGTTGAGGCTGCAGCTAAAGAAAATGCAGAAAAAGAAGCTCTAGATCAAGCAGATGAAGAAGCCAGGATTAAGGCTGAAGAATTGGCTAAATCTGGAAAAGATGACGAAGTTGATTATGATGATTTTCTTCTAGATAGTCCAGCATGTTCCAAGGAACTAAATTCTGAGCCGCCAAAAGACCCTGTGCCTCCTCATGTCTCATCATCATCAGACTCGTCTTCTCACTCATCACCTCCACCATCCAAAGGCACAACCAGATCCGCATCCAAGTCAGTAAAGAAACCAACCGACTCTTGGATATCCCGTGCTAAGACAAAGATTGTCAAAGCTGTCAAGCAAGTCGGGAAGAAAGACGTGACCAAAAAAAAGCTGAATCAACTCGCTGACAGGATCAATCTTCTACAAGACGGGATAGACGAGATGTCGAGTGAAAGGGAGTATGTCCAGAAGTTTATGAAACGTGATGCCCAAGGGGAAATGAACAAGTCAATTAGGGAATATACTCATCAGTTCTTTCTCGACATTGTTCCTGGAGTGACAAAAGAGATGTTCACCAGACAACTCTATCCGAATCTCATGCAGTTGGCCAAACAAACTATCAGATCAACACCCTTAACTGTCACAATCAACCCAACTGAGCCTACAGCTTTCTTCGATGCAGAATTGGTTTCCAAGCTTGTACTCCAAATGTCAAAACAATCTGGAACGTTTAATTCTGACGAAGGTAAACTGTTTGAAGCATTGCTGGATTACCAACTTAAAACGGGATGCAGAGCGGCAGCTGAAACGGGTAAGCGTCCTAGAGACGATGATGATGGGGATAAAGATAAAGGATCGAAACGTAAGAAGAAGTTTGGTGAATCCTCCTTTATGCCACCACCACTCCAAAGGACTCCAACCAAAACAATATCTCCTCCAAGTTTTGCTGCTACTGAGTTACCACCATCCACAGAGAAAATCGGTGATCATTTCGAATACACTGGTGGTGACGATGAAGAGTTCCCTGAGCCTTAACAACAACCCACCTCTCCCGCCACAACAAAGAAACCTGAGTCCTCATCAAAGCCAAAGAAGAAGAAGACAAAGACCAATGTTGCCTCATGGCTAGATGAAGATGACACCGCTGAATATGACTGGTTTTCTACACTTGTTGATGCTACTCCCTCACTACCAGAAGGTCAAGAAATGGTAGATGGTCGTACTATGGAGCATGTGAAGCTGATTCAAGAACAGTTTCGAGTGAAGAAGATGACTAAGGCTGAGCTAAGGCGAATTAAGAATGAAGCCTTCCAATAGCTTAAAGACAGCTCAGAAAGTGCAATTGAAGTTGAATACCATCTCGAAAACATTGCACGAGCCATGTCGAACAATATCGATTGGCTCAATCCCGAAGCTAACATCGACTTCACAAGACATGACAAAGCTCCATACTACACTGACTGGACAAGACCGCTACCAACAATAGGCCGACCGGATCAACCTCAAATTCCATATCGTTACTTGTTCAACAATGACCTCGCGTTTCTTCTACACGGTAGCGATGTTACAAGGAAGTACGCTACGTCACTCACATTTCCTTTCCCAACAGCAATCTATTCCAACAATCCAGCCATCGAGGAAGAAGCCACACACATGTTTGCTAACCAAGTGGAAAAATATGACCTTGATGCGATGTATGGGATTCATCATTGGCCTGAACGCCGAAGAATCTTCTACAAAAGCTGCCAGGTTCAAAAATCGAAGAAGGAAGTGTTTAGTGATAAACGGATCATTGCTATTAAGCATGTTACTCTTTCGTCAAAGTGGGACTACACATTCCTCAAGAACATTGTGGTCAAACAACAAGACGAAGAGGACTATGACTTCTGTGAAGCGGATTTTACGAGACTGTCGCTAAATGACATTGAAGATATGTATCTCGCTAAGGTGCAAGGACGAATGCGACATTTCTCCACAACTGTCCAATGCGAATACATCAAGTCATTACTCATCTACATCAGAAGCATAGTGATCCAAGAACGTGTAGAAGACATACAGCTTGCCGTGGAATCGTATCAGACGCGTGTTAACCTCACTAAACCACAGCTAGACCTTCCCGACATAAACCAACTTCCTCAGTACACCCTCATCAGCAAACCATTTGGAGTAGTCTACCGTAGTGAACTACACCGAAATAACTTAATGGCGTGCAAAAAGCTTCATAAGTTTGGGGATCATACACTAAATAAAGTCAGGGATGGTTTAGCTTATCGGTTAAAGGCGATACAACAAGGCATTGGGTCACCTAAAAGATGGAATTCGAGGGAGAGAAGGGATGTGAAGAAGATCATCACGCGGATTGATGAAAGGTTGTTCAGAAGGGATCGGTTCAGAACTTTGGAGAGTTTCGTAGGTGGTCGTCCTAACATATCTCTCACAGGCTATCAACGTCCAGAACGCATTCTCGGAGTTATTGCCAGACTACCTGATTCTCCTGGTAACCCTTGATTTGTTTCCTTTAATACTTATTTGGATGTGTGATTTTATCTGACTGTGTTTTGTGCACACATAACAGTGTACAACCCGTGTTGGGTTTTTGGTTCCTTGAATCATGAATTATCTTAAGTACTGGAACCACGGACAAGCATGGTATAACCACGGACAGAAGAGTGTAACCACGGATGAAGACAACTGCGGCTAGTAGTATTATGTAACCACTGATGATATATTGTAACCACTGCTAGTGTTTTGTATAGTCGGTTAAATAAATATGGAAAAGATATTTATCATGTAGGTTACGTATTGTATAATGTATAGGACTCCTTAGCTTATAAAAGGAGGTCCTAGGTTTGATTAGATACGTAAGTTTAATATCTAAAGTCGATACACTTCAAGGTTGCAAAACCCTAATACCGTAAGAGTATTCGTATTAATAAATAATATTGAGGTGTTGAATGTTAATTGTTCTTCTTCTTAAGGTTAAGTGTTAAATTCGCATAATACTTAATAAGTTGTTATTCTAAGTCAGTTTCTATATTAGATCGTTTGCTCAACTGGGATCAACAAGTGGTATCAGAGCTTGTGATCTAGAAACTGTAATCAAGAAGAGGTTAAGTTAAGTTTTGTTCAAAGAAGATAAGATGTCTGACGAAACTCACATGGTGATCGCTTCAAAGGTGCCCATGCTCAAGCATGGTGAGTATCAAATCTGGAGAATGCGAATGACACAATACATTCGCATGATTGATTATGCTCTCTGGGATGTCGTTGAAAAGGGAGACACTCTTCCTAAGAAGGGTGAGGATGGCAAAGAAATTTCCACTGTTAGTGAAATTGATAAGGCTAAGAGAAAGCTGGAGATCAAGGCTCACAGTATTCTCTCCATGGGAATACCAAATGATTATGCTTTGGATTTTGAGCAATATGAATCTGCTAAAGAGTTACTGGATGCTCTTGAGACAAGGTTTGCTGGCAATGAAGATACTAAGAAGTCCAGGATGAATATGCTCAAGCATCAATTTGAAACCTTCACTGCTCTCAGTGGAGAAAAGATTGATGGCACATATAATAGACTTCAAAAACTTATCAGCCAACTGAAGTCTGTAGATTATAAGGTTCTTCAAGAAGATATTAATTTGAAGTTCATTAGGAGTCTATCATCTGAATGGGCTATTCATACAATTGTGTGGAGGAATAAGGAGGACTTTCCTAAGATGACTTTGGATAATCTCTTCAACAACTTGAAGGTTTATGAGTCTGAGAATAACTTTGCTAATGCGTCTTCTTGCTAATCAGAACATTGTTTTTGTATCCACTAATCACAAGAGCCCACAAGATGTATCCACTGCTGCCTATGGTATAACCACGGCTATTGCAAACAATACCACTGTTAGTGATAATGTCAGTGATGGTGCAATTTGTGCTTTTCCGGCTGATTTAACTACTAGTGTTACTGTGTTGAATCAAGATCTGGATCAAATTGATCCCGATGATCTGGAAGAGATTAATCTTCAATGGCAAATGGCAATGTTAACTCTCCAAGCAAGTAAGTTTTTGAGGAGGACTGGAAGACAAGTTAAGTATGATGGTCAAAGGAGAGCAGGGTTCGACAAAAGCAAGATGGAGTGCTTTAACTGCAAGAAGAAGGGTCACTTTGCAAGGGAATGTCGAGCTCCTAAGAGGATTGAAGGTGTTAAGAAGATCACTGAAGAGTCTGCTCCTTCTTCAGCATTGGTGGCTCAAGATGGTCTTGGTGATTATGATTGGAGTGATCAGATTGAAGAAGGACCCAATGCAGCTTTTCTTGCTAGTGAAGCTTCAAAAGAGCATAACTTTGCTCTTATGGCTTATGCTTCATCTTCTGGTTCAGATTTTGAGGTATCTAATGAGTCTACTTGCTCTTTTAAATCATGTAATGATAACTTAGAATCTCAAAAAGCTATCACTGAAAGTATGAGGAAAGAAGTAGAAAGACTAACTATGGATAACTTAGGTTATAGGGTTGGTCTAGAGAGTGTGGAAGAGAAGCTTAGATACTGTATTAAATGTGAGTTTGAGTATGTAGATAAGATCAATATCTTAGGTGGTGAAATTGATCTTAAAAATAGAGAGATTACAATGCTTAAAAAGAAACTTGAACTAGCAGAGAGTGAAAAACAAAAGGCCCTAGATGAAAAAGAAAAACATGTTGTTAGGGTAGCTAAAACACAATTTGCTTCTGATCTGGTTCATAAATCTATAGAGAGTCATCTAATGAAAAAGGGTTCTGGGATAGGATACAACAATATGCCACCACCCACTCTTATGCAACATGCACCACCTGCTAAAGAACTGTCATTTAGTAGTGAATTCAGTTTTAACAAACATGTTGAAGGAATAAGTAAGACTGAGACACCTAAGATAAGTTCTGATATGTCCTCTGATGCTCCCATCATTGGTGATTGGGAATCAGATTCTGAGGAAGAAAGTAAAGTATCAACACAGCCTGAAAAGTTAGAACCTATTAAGAAAGTTGATACTAGACAAGCTAATCTTGTACCTAGATTTGGAGCTAAAGTTACCAAGAATGTAGTAGAGTACAGGGAAATTCCTAGGGAACAGATGAAACAATATAAACCTAGGGGTAATCAAAGAAGCTTAAATGGTTTAATTTCTAACAGATTAGGTGATGAGTTTCAATGTGTTAAAAAGGCTTGTTTTGTATGTGGTAGTTTTGAGCACTTACAGAGAAATTGTAATAAAAACAGACCACAAGTTTGGAATCATTGGAGGAGGGTAAATCACCAAAACTTTTCAAAGAAAACAAACCCTCATCCTAACAGAAACATGATTCCTAAAGTAGTGTTAATGAGGAATGGGAATACAAAATCAATTGTCACTGCTTCTCTCAAATGGGTTCCAACCACTGCTAAGCAAAGTGTAAACACGGCTAAGCAAAATCAAACCACTGATAAGCCAAAAATCACCACAGATAACAAAGAAGTTTTAAAAATTCCAAAGGTGATAACTGATACAGTGGTTGGGAATCATTTTTATGCTGTTAAGGCCTCAGCTAGTTGGCAATGGAAACCTAAGACCAAGGTTTTACATCATGTCAACTGTGCATCAATGGACCTAACCAAATTTGATTATATTGATGCACAGGACAGACCCAAGTCAGTATTGGCTTGGGTCCACAAAAGGAACTAACTTGTTTAATTTCATGTGCAGGGCAATCTACAAGATGAGCTAAAAGACAAAGGAGTTTTTGATAGTGGTTGCTCTGGACACATGACTTGGGATGGGAGCAACCTGGAAGATTTTGAAGCTTTTGATGGAGGATATGTGGCTTTTGGCAATGATCCAAAGGGAGGAAAGATACTTGGAAGAGGCACAATCAGAATAGGAAATTTGGACTTTGAAAAAGTCTACTTGGTACAGGGACTTAAGTACAATTTATTCATTGTTTCTCAAATGTGTGATAAGAAAAACTGGGTACTTTTTGGTGAAAATGAGTGTGTGGTGTTGTCTCCTGAGTTTAAGATTCCTGATGAGAAGTTTATACAACTTAGGGTACCTAGGAAGGAAAATATATATTGTTTTGATCTTAAAGATGTAATTCCTAATAGGTCCTTAACTTGTTTATTTGCTAAAGCATCTGTGGATGAGTCTAAGTTATGGCATAGAAGATTAGGTCACCTCAATTTCAAAACTATCAATAAACTGGTTAAAGGGAACTTAGTGGGAGGGTTACCTTCTAAGGTTTTTGAGTGTAAGGAATTGTGTGTGGCTTGTCAGAAAGGAAAACAACATAGAGCTTCTTGTAAGTCTAAAACTGTCAACACCATTTCACAACCACTGTTTATGCTTCATATGGACTTATTTGGACCTACTTTTGTCAAGAGTTTGAACCATAAGCAGTATTGCCTAGTTATCACTGATGATTATAGTAGATTTTCTTGGGTTTACTTTTTGGCTGCTAAGAGTGAAACTAGTGAAGTTCTCAAGAGTTTCATTATTAAGATAGAAAATCTAGTGAATCATAAAGTCAAGATAATCAGATGTGATAATGGAACTGAGTTTAAGAATGCAGTGATGAATCAGTTTTGTGTAGAGAAAGGTATAGAAAGACAGTTTAGTGTTGCTAGAACACCACAACAAAATGGTGTGGCTGAAAGGAAAAATAGAACACTAATTGAGGCTGCTAGGACTATGTTGTCTGAGTCTAAGTTACCAACTACCTTTTGGGCTGAAGCTGTAGGCACTGCATGTTATGTGCAGAATAGGAGTAAGGTAGTGAAGCCTCATAACAAGACCCCCTATGAGCTGTTACATGATAGGAAGCTAATGATTGCATTTCTAAAACCTTTTGGGTGTCCTGTTACTATCTTGAATACCATAGACTACCTAGGCAAGTTTCAAGAAAAAGTTGATGATGGATACTTTTTAGGCTATTCATCAAATAGTAAAGCCTTTAGAGTATACAATAGGAGGACTAGAATTGTTGAAGAGAATCTACATGTTCAATTCAGTGAAAAGACTCCTAGTGTTGAGACCAAAGGACTAGACTGGCTGTTTAACATTGATATGCTAACCAAATCTATGAATTATGAGCCTATCATTGCAGGAACTTCCACTAATGTTGATGCAGGTACTCAAAAGAATTCTGGTGAAGAAGCAATTTCTAAGGAAGCTGATTCTCCTCAAGAGTTCTATTTGTTTGAAAAGTGGAAAGCTAGTTCTGTCTCACCCATCATTGATAAGCAAGGTCCCACTGATGATGAAGTTTTGAATACTGGAGGGAATAGTGCTCATCATCAAGATAAGGATGAGTTATTGAAAGATAATTCAGTGTTGGTAGAAGAAATTGAAAAGAAGAAAAAGCAGTCTGCAAGCAAGGATAAGCCAAACATAAGCACGGATAGAGTTAAAACAACCACTGCTAAGCCAACAACTTCTACCACTGTCATTACAAGTGAAATCCCGGCTGTAAGTACTGATAGTAGTACTTTCTTTGGACCACATGCAAAGCCATTACATGGTGAAGAGGAGTATCCACATGATCCTGATATGCCTGCTTTGATTGAAATTGATACTCCTACTGATGATGAAGACATGGATGATTTCTTTAATGCTGATTTAACTAATTTGGAACATGTCATTCATGAAAGTCCTGTTACCTCCACAAGGATACACAAGATTCATCCCAAGGAACAAATACTTGGAAATTTGAATACTCCAGTTCAAACAAGAAGCAAGGTTAAGAACACAGAACCCTTTCCTGAACATGGGTTCTTTGCAAGATCACTTCACAAAAGAAACAGGTTATAAGAAAGAAACCTCCTACTATGGCTCAGATGAGGAATGTATTGATGAAAATTATTAAGAATTCAGGCATTTATGTTTCTGATAATCTTAGTAAATGTTCATTTGAAAGAATTTTGGAAATTTATGAGAGATGTATGAGGATTAATGTAGATGATTTCTGTCCAATGAATTCTAAAAAGGAAGAAGAGTGGATTAAAGAGGATGAAGAATGGATTCAAAGTAAAAGGAAGAGAAAATCTGAGGTTCAGGAGTCATCTGATTCTAAAAGATTGAAAGTTGTTGAAAATGAAAATCAAATCATTTCTTATGAGTTTAAGCTTATAATTGGAAGTGAAGGAGTTTGGAAAATTCAAAGACTCAACAATGAAGTTTCTGAGTATAATAAATTTTCACAAATGCTTCAGTATTTTGATAGAGATGATTTGATGAATCTTTGGATACTTTACAAGAATAAGTTTGGTGAAGTACATCCAAATGATTATCATGAGAGGTTGGTTTATCATCATTTGAAGATTCTATTTGAACCTACTCATGATGAATCTGAATGGCAAGGACTCTACAATGGTCAAGTTACTAGATGGTTTTTATATCAAACTTGTGGAGTTCATGTTTTGACTATTTCTGGAAAGGTTATTCATATGCTTGTAGAAGGTGATTATCCTCAACTGAATAAGCATCCAGGAATAATTGATCAGATGTTGAAGCCTGGTTGTATCAAGATGTTAGTACCTTATGATGGTCAAGCTTACGATTTGTTACTGAAGTATGAGAATATACTTAAGGCTAGTAAGTGTTTGGCTACATCCTCCATTTCAGATGTTTTGAGCTTAAAGGAAACTTGAGAATTCTGTTGGAATGTATCAAGTTTAGGGGAGGATTGTTGGGTTTTTGGTTCCTTGAATCATGAATTATCTTAAGTACTGGAACCACGGACAAGCATGGTATAACCACGGACAGAAGAGTGTAACCACGGATGAAAACAACTGCGGCTAGTAGTATTATGTAACCACTGATGATATATTGTAACCACTGCTAGTGTTTTGTATAGTCGGTTAGATAAATATGGAAAAGATATTTATCTTGTAGGTTACGTATTGTATAATGTATAGGACTCCTTAGCTTATAAAAGGAGGTCCTAGGTTTGATTAGATACGTAAGTTTAATATCTAAAGTCGATACACTTCAAGGTTGCAAAACCCTAATACTGTAAGAGTATTCGTATTAATAAATAATATTGAGGTGTTGAATGTTAATTGTTCTTCTTCTTAAGGTTAAGTGTTAAATTCCGCATAATACTTAATAAGTTGTTATTCTAAGTCAGTTTCTATATTAGATCGTTTGCTCAACTGGGATCAACAACCCGTACTTGTAATGAAAGGACCCGGTGGTACGCTTCAGTGCCACAATCCTTATAAAAGGAGCGAAAGCTTATTACTTTTGAGTAAAACTTATCAAAACTATCACTTTTCAAAGTTTTGCTTAAAAGAACAAGTACTTCCTCTTATGATTTTCAAAACCTCAAAAGTTAATATCACTTGTTGAGGGGGAGTATTTGATTAAAAACTTTGTTCACAAAATTGTTCTTTGTAGTAATCTTCCCGCAAAACTCGAAATGGACATATTCGATATCAAATTTCATCAAAAATAACATTTATATGCCATTTTTGAGGGGGAGAAAAATTATGTGATAAGAAATATGTTGTGAATTGCTAATGAATCGTTGTGCTACAGACTTAACCAATGAATTGACGAGATCTTAAATGTTAGTAACTCGAAAAGACTTGTCCGGGACGGGTAATAATTTCAAGCTAGTTCGCTAGTGATGTAAACGTGTCTCGCAAAGGACTTGTCCGAGTAGAATGTACCATTCGAGAAACTCTTGGTAGACATGAACTTTGACGGTTTTGACAATCTTTCGAGGTTTGTCCACACCTTCAAGGTAGTTATTAGAGCTAGTTGTCACCTAAAAGCTGACAATGTAACTCTTTAACTATGCAACGTAACTGTGTCTCGTGGGGGATTGTCTATCTTCTGTTGCTCAATTCAAAAGTGCGCGCTCTTCTGTCACCGTGCAGATTTCTGTCAAAATACTTAAGCACGTGTGGAGGAGGAGTATTTTTGCAAAATCTTAAACTCAAAACAGTGGTATTAAATGCTTTTACTCATAACCACTGTGAGAGATTTTCATGAAAATGGTTTTATGGCAACATAGGTTAGTCATGGAGTTATAAGGTGACTAACGTTAGGAATAACCGTCCTATGATCCGCCAGAGCCGGAGGGATCTACCCAAGGACACCACCAATAGTTAGAATTAGAAGTCCTTAGGTATGATTATAAAAAGGAGAAAATGAGAATCGGAGAAAGAAGGAGTTGAAGAATTAAAAAGAAAAGTAAAGAAAAGGGTAAAAATAAATAGCCCTCCAGATTATTCAACTTAGGGCAGACACCGGGTTCAATTCATATGCTATTGGTTGTCACTTGATGACACCGGTATTAAAGAACAAAGTCGTCATGGACCCAGTGACGCATGCACTAAACCTTCTTAGCCACTCAAGTTTCTGTCAACAGAATCTTGTTTCATTCTTACAGGGAACCCTACGTAAACTATTGACTTTCTCTTAGAGATAGCTGGTATTGAAGAAGGAGACCCTCTCCCTAGTCTCCGCTCAGGAAAACCAAAGCGCACTATTGAGTCTAGAGCCATGAGATTCATCAAAAGATCTCTTAGGTACACTTGACATTTCATCCCTTGTCGTTCAACAATAAGGACGCAAGTGATACAATATCGAGTCCTTCACAGATCTTAGTAATCTGTCGAGAACATTTATGAGAGGTTTACAGATGTGATCCTCAGTGATTGAATGGAAACTCCTGCCAGGGTCAACATCAAAAAGCCCTGACAGCAGGTCACTTCGGTAACTCCCCGTGGATTACGCTTAGTGTGTCTCAAACGGTCTACAGTCGTGAGGTGATGCTTCGGTGTACCTCAGCGACTCATCTGAACTGTAGATGTACTTTGGTACATCGCGTTATCTCACTTGTGGGACTCCAGTTCAGGAACAGCCTTTGTGAGAATTAGAGTTGTGTTTTCACACTATGTTGTTAACACTCTCGAAGTTAAAACTTGTAAGCGCTGGATTATTTCTAACCCATGTTTTATGTTTTTTTTCTTATGGATGCTTGCGGGTGGAAAAGATCGTGCAGATTCTCCACATCCTCATACCTACAACATCACTAATTGAAAGTTCTCTAAAAAAGAAACACAAAGTCAGAATGATTCTTCGTCAAAGTCAAAGAATCTACAAAGTTTAAAGACTAAGAGAACTACATCAGTACTGAAATCCAACGTTAAAGAGCGTGTGAGCATGTTGAAGAAAGACGTGGAGACACTGGAGCAACGAAGCAGACCTGATGCAGAAAACAACAACATACTATCACTTTCATCTCAAAGAACAATGATCAAAGAACAAAGAAAATGATGACGTCAATGCAGAATTCTTCAAAGGAAACAATTTCCCTACACTAGGGAGATTGTTCGAATCAAGGCATTTCTTCTCACAAGAAAGAAGAATGTTAGAAGACGTCAAAGCTACTATTACATCAGCACCTGCAACGTTTAAAGATCAAAATCATCAATCACTAACTGATGAAACTATAGACCTTGATAGATCTTGAGCACTCGTAGATCGTTAGTATTGCTTATGTAATCACAAACAAACTAATAGAAAATCTCTACTACTTGTATTCTTTAGCGGAAATCAAACACAAGTACAAACACGAATGACTAAGAACTCGTTGATCCTCTATGGATCTTTATATTGATACTAAAACTTTGTTTTTCAACTTGTACATAAATCATGCTATTGTGTTCCTTTTATAGACAAGGAACCCTAACTTGTTTCCTAAGAAACGTATAAACATAAAACTAAATAAGATATACATAATCACTTCCTAATAAAGCTTATGCATATCCTAACTAACTATAGAATACGTGGAATAACTATCTCCGCAAAATCCATCTATACGACTATACTACTTCAGCAGAAACTCTTCTTCAGTAGATTCCATGTTCTTCAGCAGAAAACATCAGCATTATATTTCAGCAGAATTCCTACTTAGCATAATTCCCAACAATCCTCCCCTAAACTGGAATTTGACTTGGTTAAGTTCCAGTTTCTTGATAGATTTTCAACGCTTCAGAGGATTGTAGTCGAACATCAGCAACAAAGAAACAAAACAATGACACCTCGATGATGACAAATCTTTAAAGCTCCAGATCTTGGCAGCAACAAATGACAACATGCACCATCTTGATAGATGGAGTTCATTACTACTGAAGTAGCCATTACTACTGGAGTAGCTAGATGTTTGAGTTTGAAAACTATGGTACACTGATAACCATCTGATTTATTTGCAAACCAGCAACCATATAAACGAATTTGAAATGTCTTTACCTGTAGCCATTTGCTCAGGACTAGCCAATTCTTAGGAGAAATAAATCACCTTTGGTGAATTAAAAACCCAATATGGTATTCCAATGCCTTTACCACAAGCCATATACATGTGGGCTAGCCAATTCTTGGATTCCAAACAGGAATAAACCATGGTGAATTGATGACCATACAACCCTCAGCAATTAAGCATGGGTGGTTGCAAACCCTATGATTTTGAGCAAACCATTACAGCTATCAACAGATTTGATGTGTCTTTACCAAAGTTGTACCCTTTGGACTAGCCAACTCTTTGACATACACAAGGTACATCTGGTGAGTTAATAACCATAAAAATGTACAACGAACCTGCAAGAAAAGTTAGACAAACAAATAATATACATAGTAATTTTTTTTTAAAATGAAATAAATAAGCAAAGAAAACAAATATTACAAACCATACAAACTACCACAATCAAGATGATGCTTTATGTTGCAGAAGCTGAGTCTTAATGATTCCAACACATTGTTCAGCATGCAACTTATCATTACCAACTGGATCTGGAGGAACTTCCAACTTCTGTCTAAGCATTTTTTCCATCAGCCTCATAGACAAGGGATAAATCTTATCAGCAAACATACAAACAGTAATCCCACCCTTTGTCTCCACCACATGCACACAAGGCAAAGGATAAAATCTCCAAGTCTCAACCTTCCACTTATGTGAATTCTTCCAAATATGATACCCTTTACCATTTGGAGATTGAGAATCAAACAGAACTTGAAGATCACCCAACAAGTATAAACCAGAACCCTGTGGTGAATGTGTAAAATAATGCTTAGTAACAAGATCATACAAAGTATTCAAATCTTGCCTATCCACCAGATGAAATATTTCCTTTAAGAAGTTAAACTGCATAGAACATTTGTCCAGCCTAAAAATAGTATTAAGTTGTCCTTCAGTCAGAGTCCAAGCAGTCAACACATCATGAGATCCTTCACGAAAAGTATCAGCAGATCCTTCTTGAATGAAAGTTGAATCATCAGCCTTTAAATTCAAAGAACTATCCCTGAGTGACTTATGAATTCTAGAAGTATACGTCCTATCTGATCGCACAGATCTTCTCAAAATAACATGTCTCCGTTTAGCCATCCTTTTCTTCCTCCTACCTGGTATATAAATTCCCATTGATACAGATGATGGAACATCCTCAAACGCATCAGGGACAGCTTTAGCATGAGTGGAAGAAGTAGAAGAAGACTTAATTGAACCAACACCACGCAAGATATACATTCTTTCAGCTACTTCTCTGGCCTTCTTTGATTTAGCAGCTGCTAATTCAGCTTGCTTACCCAATTCTGCTCCTACTGGATCAACAGGTGCCACGATAGGAATAGAAGCATTCAGATCCCTTGAAGCCAAAGATGTAGTAACCACACTTGATACTTCTTTAGAATAGATAACATGTGGTTCAGCAGATTGTTGTGGTTCAGCATATTGTTGTGGTTCAGCAAACAGAACCCTTTCAGTGGAATGTATAGCTCCAGTAGACACTTCAGCAGAACTCTTCTTAGATGAAACATCAGCAAATGAGTCCACAATCTCAACCTGTTTGGGTCTCTTTGCCTTTGGAGCATCTGCACTACCAGCAATCCTCTTCAAAGTAGAAGGTTGTCCAATCTGCTTCATAATCCTCTGATACTTGCTATTCAACACATCATCATCAAAACCTCAAACCTGCTTCCTTGTTAAAGGAGTCTGATAAATAGCAACACTTTGATTGTACACCACATTTCTCATATAAGCTCTTTTCTGTGCTTCAGTTTGTGGTTTATGTCTCTTAGCTTGAACCTTTTGTGCAACAATAGCTCTTCTTTGTGCAGCTGTATCTTGCTTCCTTCTTTGTCCAAGTGCCACCATTTGTTCTGCAAAGGTTTCACTATTAAAGTCTGCACCTAAAATACTTTGTGCTAGAGAAGGATTGGATGTATCTTGATTAATGTTAGTATTCCATTGTACATCAGTGAACTGAGTAGACATTTCATCAATTTCTCTTTGTCTCTCAGGAGGCAAGTTGGTAGTAAACTGAGCTTCAAGCATTTGAGCCAATGATTGACTCTTCTTAATATTCTCACACTCAGCTAACAATCTTGCTCGTGCTTGCTTTTTCTGTTCACTGACTAGATTAGTCCCAAGCTCCTCATCAATCATTGCTCCTTTACCTTTATGAGCAGAATCAGTGGTTGAAGTATCTACAACATGAACTTCAGAAGATACATCCTTGAAAGCGTCAGAAGTAACATGTTGAGGAATTTTTTCAATATGAGTAGGAGAAACACCATTAATAGTATCCAAATTAAACTTTCTCCCAGCAAGAAACACTTCATTAGGATCTGCTGCTGAAGGTGTAAAGGCATGTTTATCTGCTGAAAGTGTAGAAGCAGGTATGTCTTGCAAAGAAGAAGCTTGACCAAATTCAGGAGCAACATCCATCATAGAAACATCAGCAATAACATGCTCTTCAGAAGTAGCAACATCCACACTGTGCAACTTATCCTTACTCAAATATTGCCTCCTCCTCTTCCTAGAAAACAGAATTGGCTTCTTTTGCTTAACTGATTCAGCAGCCATTGGAGTAGAAGCATGAGATTGTTGAGCCACATTAGCCAAAATATCAAGTGAATCCAAGTTAGCACCCACTTGCTCGTTATCAGAAGAAACATCCAATCTCCTTTTGCCACTATGGCCAAGTTGTTCTTCCAAATCCTGAACCTTCCTTTTCAATTCCACAATCTCACCACCAAGTGTAGATCTAGTGTCTGCAAGCTCCTTTTTCAGATCTGCAACCTCTTGGACAGTCCTGTTGAGCAAATCATAGACAGAAGTAAGAGTAATAGGATCCTCAGCTCCACCAGCAGATTGCTCTGTGGTGATGGGAGCTTCATTGGACCTTTCAGCAGAAATATGGTCTTGCTCAAACATATGAGAGCTTTCAACAACAGGCTCTCTAATAGGACTAGGTGTATGCATCCTATCAAGGTCAGTCTCAAAATCATCAAGAGTAACCTGAGTAGGTGGTGGACTAGGTGAAGGTATAGGTGGAGGTTGATCAGAAGAAACATGAGTTGCTTCAGCAGTTGTAGAAGGGCCCTCATCAATGGCAACTGATGGATTACCATCATCAGCAACATTTGTAGACGGTGGATCACCAACAACATTATCCTCATCAGCAGCCTCATTGCCTTGAGGCAACATAGCTGCTAACAAAGGATGATGTGCCCCCTCATAATTAGTTTTCATTGAAGCAAATAGTTTAGAAGTTAAAGCTCCTATGGGACAAAATGTTTGGGCTTGGGTTGTTATGTCTAAAATCATTTGCAAAAATCTAGGGTACATTAAAAACTTATGATGTTTCCTTTGAACATTTTCAACCATATTATCAAAAATATATTTAGAAAAATTATAAGTTAAACCCTGTGATAGACATACAATCCCACACCCCAATTGTGTAGAAAATTGATCCCATCCCCCTGACTTATTGCTAATACACTGTAGTAAAGTGTGTACCAAAAATCTCCATGTAGGGCAAAGCTTGTTCTTCTGCCACATGTCCGTTCTTGTACCCGTATATCCCACAGCTCTTAGACCACCAAGTAGCTCCTCAGTATTCAAGTGATAAACCCCATCAACATCATCTAACCTCAGCTGCCTTCTAATCAACCCCTCAGTTACAACATACTCTGTTTCATCAACAGTAGCTACAATCTCTGTATCACTCCTCTTCACAGCAGTTGCCCAAAATTGTGTAATCAATGATTCAAAAACAACTTCCATAGAATACATTAAAGCATAATGAATCTTTGATCGCTTCAAGAACTCCACCATTGGCATATACAAATCATCACCCTTTGCTTTTCCCAAAAAAGCAACTTTGTTATGATCTTTCTTCAATTGAAGCGCCATGTGTAAAATTGTAAGTTAGGGTTAAGAATAACACAACTGGAAGTGTTTTAAACGTAAGTGAAGAGGGAATCGTCTAATTTGAAGTAAAGATATGCGAATAATGGATTGGTAGAAGTTGCCCAAATTATAGTCAAAAATATCGGAACTTTTGTTGACCATATCTTACGTGTATTTCAACTTTAACCAAAGACAAAGTAACACTTCAGTAGAAACACGGTCAATCTGCTGAAGTAATTCAATTAGCAGAAACAACCCAAGATAAAAGATATCATCAGTAAATATCTGGAGCGTTACTGTGCCACCCAACTCGCATTAAATTACATTAAACCTCGAATCCGTCTATATAACAATCCCAATGCACACTTAACACATAAATCATTTACCCCCAATTTTCTTCTCAAAACCCTAATTTCTTCACAAATACCACAATCATCAACAAAAATCATGTCTACTAAACCAGAGGTTATTGATCCAACCTCCTCTCCATCATCCACATCATCATCATCATCCTCAAGTTTTTACGAGCTTCTTATCAATCTAAACATCTACCTTTGAGGTCCCCCTTTCTCTCTTCTTCTGAAGATGGTAGTGTAGTGGATCCAAGTGAGTCTTCTAGTGACTCTGATGACTCCAACAAGGAGAGTACATCAAAACCTCAACGTTCACCGCCTCAGCCTCAACCAAGGCTACGTGCCAAAAGAGAGGTGGTGTTTGCTCTTCCTGCGCCATGGTCTGGTGCTTCATCACATATCGTAAAGGGAAAGGATAAAAGGAAGATGGAGTGATTGCTTTTTGGTGAAACCAGTATATGGAACAACGGAAGAGCTTCATATCACACATCCATCAACTGTATTCATCATCATCATCTTCGTTTTCATCAATCCATCCTTCCCATTTTGATCCTTAGCTTCTTCGTCCTACTGGTCATGCATTTCCAGCATTTGGAATAGATGATAGGAGCTAGGGAGCTAGTATAGGACTAGTAGATCTTGTATAGAAATGATCTTTGTATTTCCATTTGAAGTTGATTGTAAGCATTGTAAGCTGTAAGCTGTAAGCTGTAAGCTGTAAACTGTTTCTTGAATGAATGAGCAATTTAACTTCGGTACATCACTTCATTGGAAACAAATTGCTTACTTCAGTACTTTGCTTCAGTAGAAAACATGTTTCTAGCTTACTTGACCATTCACCAATGAACCAAACTTGATGAACTTGAACAGAAAACAGACACAGAGAAACACACAAACCAAACTAATACAAACTAAAAGAACATTAGTGGGTTAGTGAAAGCAAATATATAAACTAATATACAAAGTTTACAACATAAATCCTCCCCTGAGGCATATGCCTCCCCTGAGGCCTATGCCTCCCCTTAAACTTTGCAATTAAGGGTTAAGCATTCCAATATGGACCACTAGGTGTTGAAACCTTGGTCCATCAAAAGCCTTAGTTAGCAGGTCTGCCACATTATCATCAGTATGAATTTTAACCACTTTTATCAAATGTTTGTCATATGCATCTCTTATAAAGTGTTGCCTGATTTCAATATGCTTAGTTCTACTGTGAAAAACTGGATTTTTAACAATACATATGGTACTCTGATTATCAATAAAAATTGTTGTGTTCATGAAGTTAAACCCATAATCCAACAATTGATTTTGTATCCAAAGAACCTGTCCACAACAATTTGCAGCAGCAACATACTCTGCTTCAGTAGATGAGGTAGCCACAATAGTTTGTTTCTTGCACTGCCAAGAAATCAATCTCTTTCTAAGGAATTGGCAACCTCCAGTTGTGGATCTCCTATCCAGATTTGCACCAGCATAATCACTTCCACTATATGCTTCCAGCTTAAAAGGAGACTCTTTTGAGTACCAAAGGCCTAAATGAGGTTGGCCTTTCAAATACTTTGATAATGCTACACGCGTCGTTCGGGGTCAAAGGAACTTCCTTTTCTTCGAGCAAGTTTTTCAACACCCTAGGAAGTGAACCTAATCGTTGTAGTGTAGTATTAGGTTAAGCCACGGGAATTGATATCGTTCTCTAGGGGAATAGGAATGCTAGTGAGAAGTTACTACGCTAAGGTTGGGGTTGAGAAAGATTATTTTTTATCTTTTTATGTTTTATAGGAAATGGAAAGGTACGAATCTCGGGGTTTGGATTTGGGGGGTTTTGGTATTTCTACCGATTACTCTACTTATCTAATTATCTAATTAACTAAGCTAAGGGTAGTCTATGTCTATTGTTGTGTGCTCGTATGATAATTAAAGATGTGTTTACCTAGATGCTACTACTCCCTAGTTATCTCCTATTCATGGTTGAATTGTCACGTCCTTATTCTTAACGCGTTGTGTTTTCTAAGGTCGTAAGGTGTGCATTCCCTAACTCTTTGAAGTCACCTTTAAGTTTAGTAAACGAAATCCGCTAAGTCATTCATAAACTAACTTTGAAGTTATCTTTGGGTTTAGTAAACGAAATCCACTAAGTCATTCATAAACTATCAAAGATTTATCAAGTACTAAACACAACGATAGCCTAGTCGCACTGCTAAGCCAATTACAATTAAGATAAGAGACAACCTAACAATAATTAACAACTAGGTTTCATATATCTAAGCAAACACACAAGTAATTTAGCCGGACATGGTAAACATGCAAGCATACACACAATCAATCAAACATAGGATGGACATAATGATAAATTGAATATATGGATTAAGATATAATCAACAAACCATTACAAGATATTTTTGGAGTGATTGAAACCTTCAAAGTTGCTGGAAAAACATCTATCTAATCCCTGGAATCGGAGTTAGGGTTTAGAGCCTACAAAAAGTGAAGTTATAATGTTCTATTTATAGGCAGATTTTCTGTCGACAAAGAGTGATGGCATCAGACTTATAGAGTGACAACGTCACGACCATTTTTTCACCAAATTGTAGATTTTCTCGTTCCGGTCGCGTGGGCTTTTGAACCACCTAAATCCGAGTTCGTATGCAAAAGTTATGGCCAAAACAATATCAACTACTTCGCGCGCATGCTGTGATAGTCTTGATCAGCTTGTGACGGCGTCACCTCGTGGTTGTGACGCCGTCGGCTTCATCTTCTGACGCCGTCGGGATCTGAATCTAGGACGTCTGAGTTGTGATGCCCTACTCTTTAAAACCTGACGCCGTCACTTGTAAATGAGCAATTTGGCTACTGAGCTGTCCTAATAGTGATGCGACGGCGTCGCAGTTAACACCTGACGCCGTCCCCTTCAGTTCCAGCAGTCTGAGTGGCTCGATTCTTGACTTTGGGCATTTTCTTCGTATATTCGCGCCTTTTCGTCCGAATAAGTGTCATTCCAGCATTTTGCCTTCAAGATACCTAAAAAGTGAAAAGGAACGATATTAAGTAATAACGGATACAAAAGTGATCAAATAAGGGCTTAAACGACCCCTCAAAAAGGTACATTTTAAAACCTTATCAAATATCCCTACACTTGGTATTTGCTTGTCCTCAAGCAAATGTGCTTTTAGCCAATTAATTTATAAGTTAGGGGTCATGAAGCATTGGTTTAAAACAATCCACAACACATATAAGCCCCGCAAAAGTCATAACAAGCACGGAAATTACATACTAGTACCTCACATGGGGTGTTTGGATACTCACATCTCTCAGGTGTATATGAAATATAACAAGTTGGAAATGGAAGATAAACACTCATTAACCGGTCCTAGTACATAGATTACCATAGGCTTGAGAATAGATCAAACCTCCATCGCTTTGGCGTAAGCACCTAGGAAAGACTATCAAAGAGGTCTTTAAAGGGTTGTAATGTTAGGCTTACGGTAGGGAAACAAAGGGTTTGGTGGGATAGGCTATTTAGTGGTGGCAAGTCAAAAATCTCTATGTTACAAGCATACGAAGAATGGCGTTGCTAAGCCAAGACTCGACACTCTAAACTCTAGATAACTAAAACAAACAAACATAAATTTAAAGGATAGATGTAGGATGGTAGCCCGTATGTTTTTTTTTTTTTTGAACACTCTATTTTTTTCTTTTCTCTTTTTCTAATTTTTTTTTCGATTTTTTTTTATCATACACTTTTACTCTACCATCCTCTACGGTAACATCAAAATGATAGGGATTTATAGGCACATCCCTACACTTGAGTTTTTATTACTCTAACACTAATTTGACCCGAATTGAAAAGATCAAAACACTTGGGGTACGTTATTACACAAATATGGAAATTTAACGTTCCCTTCCAGTCATTTCATAAACTTTAACTTTTTCCCATGAGTCCCAATCGTCCCAAAACTGTGTACAAAAGATATGACTCGACTTAGCAACTCATGCAAGCAACTAGATATTGAACTAAGGGTTTAGGGTGATAATAATAATGCACTAAAAGTGAGTGCATACAAGGTAGGCTAAGGCGATTTGGGTGTATATTTGGGGGTGGGGTGTAAACAATGCTCTTCATTGATATTCCGGAAAACCAAAACATCACGAGAACCGCGAAAAGGATAGGCTCTGAGGGGTTAACTAGGGGTATCGTGTACTAAAGATGAGTACAACGCAAAGGTGTGGGGGAATTACTCAACCGATGTGGAAGAAGTAATTATATTACGGGTATCAAACAAGGGTTATCCTAATGCCTCTTATCATTTAGTTATTCCTAACTACACAAGTGTAGTCTTACTAGCGATCTTGGGATGCATCACAAAACAAGTTCTAGAATCTATTATACTACCGGTTCACACTCTAAGCATTAAAGATGAATGCTTTAATTCCTACAAATCTAAGGGTGATCCTCACATTTTGGGTGGAATTTAGGTGGTAAAGGGTTTTTGTGCTAGTCATATAACTTCCTATCCGTGAGACGCTTTTGTTAAGACTAATGGCCCACTCCTATATGTCATGAAAAATTTTAAATTTGGTGCCAAAATTACACTAACCGACATTTCTCATGGTTTATTACACAAACGAAATTGGACAAAGCAAATAGTCAAGGATAAGCATAGTTTCAAAGTTCCCATTTTATTTTCCCTCCCTACACTTAAACTGAACATTGTCTCCAATGTTCCCCGAAAGTATCAAAGTTATGATAATAGAAGGTAATTAAAAACGAAAGAAACTAGTACTCCCCTGATTAGTTCGGTAGGATCCGTGTGAAGTAGTGGTTAAATCTTTCTTCAAGAAGAATGTATGCGTGAAAAGTTCCTTCCAATCTTATGTATCTTCTTCTTGATAAATAAAACCTGCACACTTGAAGAAAACAGACAACCCAAAGCATCAAACCGAACAAAGAAAAATCACAACAAGATGTAGTTCCAGATTTAAATAAGATATAATGCTTGTGGAATTGATGTTTGCAGATTTTCAGGAAAATTAAGACCTGGAAAATTCAAAAAATTTATAAGTAGCACAGAAAACGAGAAAAAGTTAGAAGCTGTTTCCGCTCCTCCTGACGCCGTCAGGTTGCGATCCTGACGCCGTCAGGTTATCCTGACAGAAACTGGTCTGCGATTTTCTGGAAAAAATTCTAGAACATTTTTATCTCTAAAATCTGGAAAAATTTCCTGCAAAACATCCATTATGACTCGATACAAGCATTTGACTCAAACAAACACACATGTATATCTTTTAATTAATTGAAATTCTCATGTTTACGTTTCTTTTTGAAAACGTGTGTAATCCTCCCTACACTTATCCCTTATGTAAAATACCTTTATATGTAATTAAGACGAGGTTAAAGACAAAATAAAGCATTTTTACAAATTTAAACATGAGAATAAACAATCAATAAAAGATACACGACACAAACAAGCAAACAATTAAGCATGGGTTGCCTCCCACGAAGCGCTTTTCTTTATTTATGAGTCTTGTAGCTAGACTCGAAGTCGTGCCCCTACGTGACTTCATTGCCATCCTTCCTTTCTTCCACTAAGCCTTCATCATAAGGTTGTAGACGTTGTATGCTCACCGTGAATTCTCTTCCAACATCGTCTATTATGATAACGGTTTTATTTCTGGGATTAGTTTCTTTCACCGTATAAGGTCCAAACCATCTTGGCTTATTCCTTCCCCATAATGCTTTTTTTCTTGATTTATACAAAAGCACCTTTTCTCCATTCAAAAATTCCTTAGGGTTCTTTTGAGTTTGTTGTATTGTGGTATAGTTATTTCCTAACTTTTTATCACGTTTCCACAATGTCGCATTTAACCCTTGAACCATGAATTCTCTAAGCCCCTTTTCCCATTCAGCCATTTTCTTCTTAACGACATTATTAGAGACCTGCGAATTCTTATCTTTTACCTTCTCCATAATCTTCAAAGGATATCTCGGAACAATAGGTATCCTAACTTGTCCTTTTCCACTTTTGAGTATCATAATCCCTTCACCGCATTTGATGGTTGCCTTGGCGGTGGTCAGGAAAGGTGTTCCCAGGATTAATGGCAGGTTTTTATCTTCCTCAATGTCTACAATTTCGAAGTCTACCGGATAGACAATATTGGCAACCTCAATTAAGACATCCTTCGCTATTCCTACGGGATAAACATATGAATGATTTTCTAAGGAAAGTCTAAGATTGGTCTTGGTCGGCTCCTCCTTAGTCAACTTATTATAGACTGATAGCGGCATTATGTTTACATCGGATCCCTGGTCGGCCAAGGCATTTAGGTTGTCTAAGTCACCTATGCTACATGGAATTACAAAGTTCCTAGAGATCTCTTGCTTCTTAGTTACTGGATTTCTCAGAATCGACTCGTACATAGGTCCAATAGGCATGGTGTCATACTCTTCCTCTCTAATTTCACCTAAGAGGGCTTTCCTAAGAACATCATTGCACCTAAAGTTATTCACTTGGTTAACGATTGTTTTCTTATTGATCTCATGCTTAAGGTAATGCTTGATGAATTTGGGTTCATCATCAGTCCGAGCCTCATTCATATCCTTACTATCCTTGCTGCTCTCAGGCTCCTTCTTCTCAACTACTCCATCCTCATCGGAAGCAATGGAAATGGCGTTAACAGACAAAGTGGGGGTAACGTGCTCATCGTTCCTCACTAGCACCTTCTCGGGAATCTTCGTCTTAGGGTACTCCTTCACTAAGTCCATCATCTCCGCCATTTTGTCCTGTATTTTATCCCTTTGTCCATTGAAGGCTTTTAAGAGGGTGTCGAGCTTGGTTGTCATCTCGCTTTGTCGTTGCTTGAAATCGGCTTCAAATTGCGTCAATCGAGCTTCTTGAGATGACATGAATTTGGACACCATTCCCTCAAGACTAGTGGAAGTTCCGGTATTTGGAGGGTTGTTGTAGGATTTTCCTAAGTTATTTGGCTCGAGCTTAGGAGTCTCGTAGGAGCTCATTAGGAATTTGGCTTGATCTTCAAGTTCGAGCGTCCTACGATTGGAAGGTTGGGAGTCAATGGGAGGCAAAGAGACTGCCTTATCAGTTTTGGACAACTCACGGGGGTCATTCCAACATTCGTTTTCATAGAGGGCAAGGTCCTCTATTGTACCCCACGATTCTTCCACGGTGAGTTTACTAAGTTTACCACCGGCCGCTTGGTCGATGGATTTCTTAGTTGAGAAGTTGACGCGATCGTAAAAGATTTGGACTAGAAGCCAAAGATCGATGCCGTGATGAGGGAATTTGTGGAGCAAGTCCTTAAATCGAGTCCACGCCTCGTACAGAGTTTCGCCTTGACATTGTTGGAACATCAAGATGTCATTCCTAAGTTTGGTAGTTCTCTCCGGTGGGAAAAATTGGGCGAGGAAACGAGTGGTGAGATCATCCCAGCTTGAGATGGATCCGGCGGGAAGTCGGTCAAGCCAATTACTAGCTTGGTCCCGTAGAGAGAATTGGAAGAGACGCAAGCGCGTGGTCTCCCGAGTGATAGCATCGAGGTCGATGGAATCGACGATTTTAAGGAAATCCTTAAGATGCTGATAAGGATCTTCGGAACGAAGTCCATGGAATGCACATCCGTTTTGCACCAACCGGATGGTGTCGGATCGCAGAGCCGTAGTTTGGGATTGGTCGGGAAGCTCAATGGTGTTCCTATAGCCTAGGTGGCTTGGTCTCGAGTATTCACCAAGAGTACGGGCTCTTGGCGGGTCATTTGGTGGTAGGTTGATGAATGGTGGTTGGTTATCACATTCCATGATGAAAAGTGATGGGGTTACGAACAAAGGTCACGAAGAAGGGGGATAGACTACGAGAAAGCTAAAAATTGAGAAAATTTTACTTGATAGGAATCAAGCAAAGAAACCTAAACGAGGTGGACTACTAACTAGCTATTCTATTCCCCGGCAGCGGCGCCAAAAACTTGATAACGCTACATGCGTCGTTCGGGGTCAAAGGAACCTCCTTTTCTTCGACCAAGTTTTTCAACACCCTAGGCAGTGAACCTAATCGTTGTAGTGTAGTATTAGGGTAAGCCACGGGAATTGATATCGTTCTCTAGGGGAATAGGAATGCTAGTGAGAAGTTACTACGCTAAGGTTGGGGTTGAGGAAGATTATTTTTTATCTTTTTATGTTTTATAGGAAATGGAAAGGTACGAATCTCGGGGTTTGGATTTGGGGGGTTTTGGTATTTCTACCGATTACTCTACTTATCTAATTATCTAATTAACTAAGCTAAGGGTAGTCTATGTCTATTGTTGTGTGCTCGTATGATAATTAAAGTTGTGTTTACCTAGATGCTACTACTCCCTAGTTATCTCCTATTGATGGTTGAATTGTCACGTCCTTATTCTTAACGCGTTGTGTTTTCTAAGGTCGTAAGGTGTGCATTCCCTAACTCTTTGAAGTCACCTTTAAGTGTAGTAAACGAAATCCACTAAGTCATTCATAAACTAACTTTGAAGTTATCTTTGGGTTTAGTAAACGAAATCCACTAAGTCATTCATAAACTATCAAAGATTTATCAAGTATTAAACACAGCGATAGCCTAGTCGCACTCCTAAGCCAATTACAATTAAGATAAGAGACAACCTAACAATAATTAACAACTAGGTTTCATATATCTAAGCAAACACACAAGTAATTTAGTTGGACATGGTGAACATGCAAGCATACACACAATCAATCAAACATAGGATAGACATAATGATAAATTGAATATATGGATTAAGATATAATCAAAAAACCATTACAAGATGTTTTTGGAGTGATTGAAACCTTCAAAGTTGCTGGAAAAACACCTATCTAATCCCTGGAATCGGAGTTAGGGTTTAGAGCCTACAAAAAGTGAAGTTATAATGTTCTATTTATAGGCAGATTTTTTGTCTGCAAAGAGTGACGGCGTCACACTTATAGAGTGACGGCGTCACGACCATTTTTTCACCAAATTGTAGATTTTCTCATTCCGGTCCCGTGGGCTTTTGAACCACCTAAATCCGAGTTCGTATGCAAACGTTATGGCCAAAACAATATCAACTACTTCGCGCGCATGCTGTGATAGTCTTGATCAGCTTGTGACGGCGTCAGCTTGTGGTTTTGACGCCGTCGGCTTCATCTTCTGACGCCGTCGGGATCTGAATCTAGGATGTCTGAGTTGTGACGCCCTACTCTTTAAAACCTGACGCCGTCACTTGTAAATGAGCAATTTGGCTACTGAGCCGTCACAAAAGTGATGCGTCGGCGTCGCAGTTAACACATGACGCCGTCCCCTTCAGTTCCAGCAGTCTGAGTGGCTCGATTCTTGACTTTGGCCATTTTCTTCGTACATTCGCGCCTTTTCGTCCGAATAAGTGTCATTCCAGCATTTTGCCTTCAAGATACCTAAAAAGTGAAAATGAACATTATTAAGTAATAACGGATACAAAAGTGATCAAATAATGGCTTAAACGACCCCTCAAAAAGGTACATTTTAAAACCTTATCATACTTAAAGATCTTTTTCACTGCATTCAGATGGGAAGCAAGTGGAGTGACTTGATGTCTAGAGCAAGCACTCACAGCAAAAGTAATGTCAGGCCTAGAAGCTGTTAGATACATCAAGGAACCAATCATAGATCTGTATAAATGAACATTCACAGGAGGATCTGGTTCATTGTTGTTCTTTGTTTTTGGAGCTTCATAAGGTGTTGTGGCAGTCCTGACACTCTCCATACCAAATTTCTTCAAGATGTCCCTCACATACTTGTCCTGACTGATAAAGATACCATTAGGTTTCTGCTGAACTTAGAGACCCAAAAAGAAAGTAAGCTCCCCCATAGCACTCATCTGAAACTCTCCCTTCATCAACTCCTCAAACTCCCTGCACCAAGCTTCTTTAGTGGAGCCAAATATAATATCATCCACATAAACTTGCACAAGAATGATGTCTGTGGAATTCTTCTTCAGGAAAAGTGTTTTATCAATGGCACCTCTTCTATAGCCATGCTTCAGCAGAAATGAGGAAAGCCTAGCATACCATGCTCTTGGTGCCTGATGTAGTCCATAGAGAGCTTTAACTACCTTGTAAACATGATTTGGATGGTCTGGGTCTTCAAATCCTTTAGGTTGAGTGACATAAACTTCCTCTTCTATTTCACCATACAGAAATGCACCTTTAACATCCATTTGATATACCATGAAACCCATGTAAGATGCATAAGCCAAGAATATCCGTATGGCCTCTACTCTAGTAACAGGTGCAAACACTTCATCATAATCAATCCCCTCCTCTTGTCGATACCCCTGAGCTACTAATCTGGCTTTGTTTTTAATGACAACACCCCTTGCATCTCTTTTATTCTTCAATATCCATTTGGTCCCAATTGCATACTTCCCATCAGGTAGTGGCACCAATATCCAAACTTGCTGATTTTTGAATTGTTGCATCTCTTCTTGCATTGCTTCAAGCCAACTTGAATCTTCAAGAGCTTGAGTAACACTGGTTGGTTCCACTTGAGAGAGAAAACAAGCAAACAGACAATGATCAAAGTCTGTGTGATTGTCTCTCTGCTGATTTGAGACATAAGAGATAAAAGCTACTTGACCATATTTAGAACTTGTCACTTTGCCCCTAGTTCTAACAGGTGCAAGAGGATCACCAATAATATTGGACTTTGGATGAGCAATGTTGATCCTTTTAGTAGCAGTGGTGTTGACATCAATGGAGGTATCAAGATTAGTCACAGTAGGCTCAAAATTAGTGTAATAGGAAGGTGAGGTGAAGACGCCAGCTTTGGGTTGATGATTTCCAAGATCTAAAGGACTTGGAAAGCGTGTATAAGGTTCCCCAAAGTCTGTGGACACTCTAGTAGAAATGCGAGTAGAAACAGCATGACCTTCAGCAGATTTGGTGATGATAGGAGAAACAGAATCACTGTCAGCAGAATTATGGTTTCCACTGACTACTTCTGTTGCAACCTCCCCAGCAATCCTCTCAGCTTCTAGATTAGCTGCATACTCCTGTTTCTGAAGCCTAGCAAGGTCCTCTACATAGTTGGACTAATCTTCACTCTCATCAGTAGTAACTTTGGAAGTGTCACTTGCAAAATTGTTAGGGGAGAAAGAAGGTACAATAATAGGATGTTCATCATCCTCAAACTCACTATCAGAATCAGCATTCATGGTAGCAGCACTGTCAGTGGGAGACTCTTGTGTACCTGCATTTTGGTTAGCCACATGTCTAGAATAACCCAAATAATCAGTTAAGTAATCAAGGTCAAATGACCAAACATGACCTTGTCCTTGAACATTAGGCTTGTCTTCAAGAAATCTCACGTTCAAAGTCTCCTCAATCTTCTTAGCATTCAAATTATACACCCTATACGCCTTACTATGAGCCGAATAACCCACAATATATCCCTCATCAGCTTTCTCATCAAATTTACCCAGTGGATCACAAGTATTCAAGATGGTTACTTGACAACCAAAAGGTTTGAGGTAGTGAATAGCAGGAACTTTCCCATAGAGAAGTTCATAAGGTGTCTTGAAATGAGGTCTAGAGATAGATACCCTGTTCAGAACATAACAAGTTGTGCCAACTGCTTTAGTCCAAAACATAGTGGGTAACTTAGAGTCTGCAAGCATGGATCTTGCTGCCTCTATTAAGGTCCTATTCTTTCGTTCAGCTACCCCATTTTGTTGTGGGGTTCTTGGAGTGCTATAGTCCCTTTTTATCCCTTTGGACGCACAGAGTTCTATCAATACAGCATTCTTGAACTCTGTCCCATTATCACACCGGATTCCTTTAACCTTTTTGCTCAGCTGGTTTTCAACAAGGGTAATGTACTCTTTTAAAACTGGAGATGTTTCATCTTTAGTCCTCAAGAAGAATACCCAACAAAACCTGCTATAGTCATCAGTAATAACCAGACAGAAATACTTGTGATCTATGCTTCTGACTTGAGTTGGACCAAAGAGATCCATGTGAAGCAACTGAAGAGGTTCTGAAATAAGGCTCACTGCAGTATTCGCTTTGTAAGAGGCTCTGTGTTGCTTTCCTTTGTTGCAGGCAACACAATTATGTTCATTGGTGAAAACCTTTGAAGGAAGTCCTTCCACAAGACCCAGTTTAGAAAGCTTGTTTATGGTCTTGAAGTTCACATGAGCCATCCTTCTATGCCATTTTGTAGACTCATCCAGGGATGCTTTAGCCACCAAACAAGTTAGGTCACCTTCTGGTTGAACATCATTTAAGTTGAATGTGTAAAGATTGTGAGTACGAGGAACTCTCAACAGAATTGATGTATCTTCTGGTAGTTCAAAGTCTTTAGATGGAACAAGACATTCATCATCAGAGAAGAATACTTTGTTCTTGGTGTCACATATTTGTGAGACTGAGAACAAATTGAAGTGCTGCAGTTCCTTTACATAGTACACATTCTCAAAGTCCAGTTGAGGTGTTTTGATGGTGCCTTTCCCAGTGATTCTACCATCACTTCCACCAAAAGTCACATTGCCTCCTCCATCTATGGGTATGAAATTATGCATCATATCTCTATTTCCTGACATGCTCCTGGAACAACCACTGTCAACTATGCCTACTTCCTTGTGCTTAAGAGGATGATCCTTCAACAACAACAAAAATATAAACAAAATATTAGTACACTATGGAGGCTCAAGTCATAACTGACTTGAACCTGCCTTGTGGATCATTAGATTTAGGCCATGCAGATGTATAAGATCCACTATTGTTCTTGGGTTTCCATTGATGTTTAGGTCCCTTTTGAGTCCAAGAACAACCTGCTGAGGGCTTCACAGCAGTATCCCTATAACCCTTCCCATCATTCAAAGAGTCAACATATCCAGGCCAATAACCATTTTTAAAGTATGAACTAGTTGGTTGCATATATGGTCTAGCTACAGATCTTCTCCAAGGAAAAGGTTTGTAATGAGTAGCTTGTGGAACATAAGGTGGTATACAATTAACATTTGTCCACATTGGTCTAGATTTCCTAGCACATGCACCCATTCTTTGCTCATGAAAATCACAATCCTTAATTAAATGAAATTTACTTCCACAAACAAAACATGTCTTCTGTTTAGAAGATTTATTCAAACCAAAAGATGTTCTATTACAAGCAGAAGCATTCAAACCAAAACCATAAACAGAATTGTTTTTAACAGCATTATTAGGCAAAGAATTAAAAAACAAGTCTTCATAGGAAGCTGTCTTGGAAGATGATTCCTTAGCAGCAACTCTAATGGGCTTGAAGGTAGGCTTGGGTGCAGGCAGGGGTGAGGTATTGGGAAGGTCTGACTTGTCATTTGAATCACACCCGGTAGAAGTAGACCCTTGGTCAGAGGACTTGTCACTGTCAACACAAGAGACAAAGTCAGTAGATGAAGTATCAGGGTCTGGCAAGTCCCTTGACTTTTTGCCATATATATGGTGTGATCCATCGAAGTCAACTGTAATGGACAGGTCAATGGGCATGTGTTCACCTCTAATAGGTCCACGTACAGCATGTAAATCACCTTCTTTTACAAAGTTAGCTAATCCTGCTGGTGTAGATTTACGTGTGTCATCTCTAGCTTCTAATCCTACATATTTCTTAAAGCCTAAACCTATTGAAGTATTAGGAGTTTGACTAGCATAGATGTGACTTGCTAACTTATTTCCATTCAGTAACCATTCGTTATGCCTAGCAATTTCTTCATCTAATTTCTCTTTCAACACAAGATTTTCTGAAATTACACCTGCTTTTTCTTTCTCAGTCCTTTTTAAGTCATTTTTAGTACATTCTAGATCACTTTCTAACACCCTAATCTTTTCATCATAAGCTATTTGATTCTTCTGAAACCAAACCTTTTGTCTTTCTAATGTTTTTAAAGCCTGTTTATAAGCTTCAACTTCAACATAGCATTCATTATATTTAGGTTTCAAAATATCATATGCTTCCTTAAGTTCATTATAACGTTCACTACAACCAAACAAACAATTTTGTACCTGAGAGATGCCCATCAAGGCAATTTGATCATGCCTATCCTCTGAAGTACAGCTTGCCAGCAACCCAATATTATCAGCACCAGAACTTTCATCATTCTCCTGCTCATGTAGCTTCCAGTCGACATTAGTATCCAAAGTGACCAGAGCAACTGAGGATCCAGTCTTTGAAGTTCCAGCATCCCTTTGATTCTGCTGATAGGAAGAGTATCTCACCTCATCACCAGCCTTCCTATCCTTGCATTCTCTGGAGAAGTGACCCATCTGATGACATGTAAAGCACTTGACCTTCTTTTTGTCAAACCTTGCTGGATCTCTTCCCTGGAAACCAAACTTCCTCCCAGCCTTACGCTCAAATCTCTTGATGTCCATAGAGAGCATGGCCACTTGCCACTTCAACTTCATCTCCTCCATATCCAGTGGATCCACCTGTTCGAAATCCTCATATGCCAGTTGCTGCTGAGGGTCATAATCAGCAAAGAAGGATCCAAGCACATCTTCCATTATACCACCAGTTTTAGATTGAGAACTTGATGGAGTGGTAGTGTAAGATGATGATGAGTAAGTTGGACTTGGAGCATGGATCATCTTTGGGGTGGAGGCCCCAACAAATGCTGTGTGACTAGCAGTGGATGATGAACGGAAGGGACTTCTGACATCATGCTCAAGAGCTTTAAGCTTGTTGTACAGCTCATCAAAGGTAATCATATCAAGCCCACCTTTAGTTTTGAAGGCAATGCTTACTTGTAACCAGGATTGAGGTAAAGATCGCAAAAACTTGGAATTGCAATCATCATTATCTGGCTTTGCCTTAAGCTGATTCAACTGACTTAAAATCTTGTGAAACCTGTCATAGCCCTTTTGAATTCCTTCCTCTTCATAGATTTGAAATTCTTCAAACTGTTGTCTCAACATCGATTTTCTCATTCTCCTCGACTCCTCATTCCCTCCAAACTTGGCCTTGATTGCCAACCATATATCCTTAGCATCCTGCATGAAGTGAAAATCACTCAAGTGATCCTCAGGAATAGCTTGAAGAAGAATCGTTTTAACTTTGGTTTCTCTCTGAACCGCCAGTAACTCTTCAGCAGATTTGGGAGGAACATAAATAAGATTACCATCAGGATCTGTGGTAGTTCTCTTCAAACTGTTCCCCTTCCTTACAATCTCCCATAGATTCCAATCAATGTTGGAGATCCAGTTCTGCATCTTCATTGCCCATAAATCGTACTCCTCCTTCTTGAGGTATGGAAACTTAGCATTGTTGTTCGAGAGACTTAGTTGTTGCAGATGGGTGGTTTTCTGGTTGTTGGTGACTTCGATATCATCTTCTGATCCTGGCATGGTGAATGTTGTTATGGTTGTATGGGTGTATAGAAAAGACTATTCTTAGTATCGTAGAGACTCTCCCGAGGCTCTGATACCGATTGATGAAAATGTTAGACCTTGATAGATCTTAAATACTCGTAGATCGTTAGTATTGCTTATGTAATCACAAACAAACTAATAGAAAATCTCTACTACTTGTATTCTTTAGCGGAAATCAAACACAAGTACAAACACGAATGACTAAGAACTCGTTAATCCTCTATGAATCTTTATATTGATACTAAAACTTTGTTTTTCAACTCGTACATAAATCATGCTATTGTGTTCCTTTTATAGACAAGGAACCCTAACTTGTTTCCTAAGAAACGTATAAACATAAAACTAAATAAGATATACATAATCACTTCCTAATAAAGCTCATACATATCCTAACTAACTATAGAATACGCGGAATAACTATCTCCGCTGAATCCATCTATACGACTATACTACTTCAGCAGAAACTCTTCTTCAGTAGATTCCATGTTCTTCAGCAAAAAACATCAGCATTATATTTAAGCAAAATTCCTACTTAGCATAATTCCCAACACTAACACTTAGGGGGAGATTGTTGGAATCACTCCTAAACTAGAATTCAAGTGTTAGTAATTAATATGTAATAGTTAGCTTAATTATGGCTTTTATGTTAGTAATCAAGGCTAGGCTCATGTAGAAAGCCCGTGAGCCTATGCCAAGCCCAATAAATAAAGGATGGGAACTTGGTGTGTTGCCCTAGTTCCCTTATATAAATACCTCATGTAAACCATCCTTAGATGGTTGGTTGTTCATTTCATACATTCACTCTACGCATAACTCTTCTATATTTCATACGCGTGTGTTTGTGTCTTGTTCAACCGATCACTCTCTTATCTCTTTCTTATATTGATGCTTGTGGTACAAACATAGTGAACTAACAGTACCATATATTAAAATACCACCGATCAATCAAAGTAGCATTTGACCAAGATGATGTGAAGAGAAAAATTCTGACCAATCAAATGTTCATGCCTACTTGATCCAACCAATCACACGACGAGCCCACTATATCCTCCATATACCGCATCACACTAAATAATATCCATGACAAAGAAATAGAAAAACAATATTGAAGCACCTAATATCAGGATCGGGATCCTGACAACTATAGTTAAAAGGCTTTTTTTAGAAAACAAACACCTAGTAAAGCAACACAAATATTATAAACAAGATTAAAAATCACTACAAATAAGTAGTAAAACATATTAACCAACCAAAACATTTACGTATAAAATCACCAATAAAAAGTTCAAGGTAGAAAGCAAATCCATTTGGCAGGAGAAGAAATGAGGCTAACGTTTTGGAATGAGGTGAGTATGTCCATTAAACGAGAGTTTTTGAGCCTATTTTTTTATGAGCCTGCGCCATGGCCGGCCCCATTAAACAACAAAAGTCCGATTGGTAAACCAATTCTCTCATTTGTTAGCCCATAGTTATATTATTGTAACAGGTCCAAGCCCGAGTCTAGAATATTCCTATTATTGCTTACATGATTTATACTCGTAGCAATAATAGGAATATTCTAGACTCGGGCTTGTTATAATAATATAACTATGGGCTAACGTCATTTACAAGTTCATGTTTTTATTTTTATTGTTTTAAATTAATTATTCACTTTTATATTTTAACCAATTAAAGGAGACTTTAGTTAATAAAAATAATATTTAATTGATAAATAAAGTTGTTAGTAAGAATTTTTTAAACCTTGTACAAATTATAATTATAGGTGGACTTTTAATTTGAGACGGATGTTGTATAAAGATATACGGAGTAATGTTGGCAGCGTTAAATCAATGTTCCCATATGAATTAAGCTGGAGCAAAACTACTTCTCATCGAATACTTCGAAGTTTACCAAAATTATATGAAGGTATCTAACATTTATGTATGCTTGGATAAAGATACGGCAAAAAGTCTCAAATTCCTAGAAATATAAGAAGTATCAAACAAGTAGACCCACCAGTAAGGTATTCACGTTACTTGAGATGCATGGAAAATAAAGGGCTTGACTGTTGACTCAAAAACCATCCACACATACATTATTCCACTCCTTAAAAAGTACAAACACATCAAATACTAGAAAACAAAACATAAAAAAACATCCTTAAATAAACACAAACTCTGTTAAATCATCATCATTTATCAATGGCCGGAAAATCACCCATCTTCATAGACGGAGCAACAATCCAAACACTCCTCCCATATAAACCCTTAATCGATCACTTACAAACCTCACTCCCTTCCGCCACGTCATCAGTCCAGTCACCCTTACGTCACTCTCACCCCACATCCTCATCATCAACCCTCCTTCTAATGCCCTCATGGTCCACGTCATCATCATCATCACTTCCTTACATAGGTGTTAAGCTAGTCACTACTCACCCTAACAACGACCTTATTAACTTACCTGGGGTCCATGCTACTTATGTTTTGTTTAGTTCTGTTACTGGTCAGAATTTGGCTTCTATGGATGGGACTGAGCTGACCCTTCGTCGTACTGCCTGTGTTTCGGCCTTGGCCCCGAGTTATTTGTCGAATCAGAACTCGAAAAAGTTGCTTGTGGTTGGGGCTGGAGCTTTGGGGCCGCATTTGGTTAGAGCCCATTTGACGACACGCCCGAGTATTGGAAATGTGATGATATGGAATCGAAATTTAGGAAAAGCGAAAAATTTGGTTGAGAAGATGATGGGGAGTGAGGGAATGGAGGGGGTAAGGTTTGAGGTGTGTGAGGATTTGGAGATGGGTGTGAGGGGTGCGGATGTGGTGACTTGTGCTACGAATAGTGAGGAGGCGTTGGTTTTGGGCAAGTGGTTGAAGGACGGGGCGCATTTGGATTTGGTTGGGTCGTATAAGCCGTCTATGAGGGAGTGTGACGATGAGGCGATTAGGAGAGGGAGGGTGTTTGTGGATAATGAAGTGGCGAAGGTTGAGGCAGGGGAGTTGGTTGGGGCGTTTGAACGAGGAGTGATTAAGGAAGATGGAGTTGAAGGGGATCTTGTCGAGTTGATTAAAGGAGTGAAGAGTGGGCGGAAAGATGGAAACGAGATTACTGTGTTTGTATCGGTTGGATTAGGGGTGAGCAGAAACCGCACCACAAACCGCAAACCCGCACAAAACCGCAAAACCCACACCGCAAAAATCGAAACCGCAAAAAAAACCGCGGGTGCAGTTCTTGAAAATAAAAAAACCGCATTTTGCGGTTTCGGTTTCTACAAAACCGCAAAAAACCGCACCGAACCGCAAAGTCATATTCAAATATATTTTATTTTTATTTTAAATAAACCAACTATATTTTATAATTTTTGTATAATTAAATACTTTTGTTAATATTTTCATAATTAGTTATTTCAAACTTATTTTATTAGTTAATTATTGTCACGAGTTTTTATATCATATAATTTTGTTTTCTATCAATATATCGAAATTTTAAAAAAAATTCATCTCGTTTGACTTTTATTATTCTAGAGATTTATAATTTCATACTACTACCCAACATTAGTATATATATATATTTTTACTCATTATGTAACCATATGATATATTTATTCTATAATAAATATATACTAAAAAAATTTGAAAAAAATTAAAAACAAAAACCATAAAACCAAACGATGAAACCGTAAAACGCAAAACCACAAACCCGCAAACCGCGGTTGCGGATTCTCATTTTTTAAAAACCGCAATTGCGGATGCGGTTCGGTTTTTACCAAAAACCGCACCAACCCGCACCATGCTCACCCCTAGGTTGGATCAGCAGTTGTGGACTTGTTGAGTGCTCAGTTAGCATACGAAACCATCACAGCTAAACCATAGGCGTTAAATAGAACATTTATATGCTAGAGTCAGCAATAAGAGTACAATTTTGCAGTTCTATTGGTCTTTAATAATGTAAGATACTGCTGAAATCTGTTCACAGATTGTTGTATGCATATGTATAAGATATTGAATTTGAATAAGTACGTGTATGGTAAGTGAAGCATATGTATTTCTTTCTGAAACTGTGTCTGCAACCATGCTTGCTAATTCTTCTGTTGAGAATGTGACAGTATTGCACAATGATAGACCAATAACAAACCGGTAAATTTGCGAAGAGTGAAATTACATGATTATTAAGAGTTAAACTTGGCAATCTATTGATTATAAAGAATGATGAAACTGAGCAGGAAAATATGGCTTGGTATCTCTTTCGAATCAGATGTAGAACTTGTGCAATGATCTTCACCGTTCTTGCTAGAGGTGTCACAAAGGGTGGGTCGTGTAAAGGGTCAAATGGGCTCAGGTTGAAAGGGGTCAATTTAGTGCGGAACGAATGGGGCTGGATTGACCTGCAAATGCTTTTTTTCTCACTATCTATACCTTTTAGAAATAATTGACGCGTTAATCATTGATTGCATAAACATTATAGTTACAACCCATTTGACATGTTCTTCTTTAAAGCCTTTTTTCCTGATATGACCCGTGAAAGATAAAACACAACCCAAATCGAATCATTTACACATAAAAAGTTTAAAAAGGCCATCTCTTGTTATTCTACGTATCTAAACTATATGTTCCTTTTTCCTTGATTTTAGTTGTGTTGGTGGGGAAAGTGTGCATTTCTACAATGAAGTAACAGCTTGAAAAGATACTTGTAAATGATCTTGTTTAAAGGATTTACATGGTACGCCACATTATTGAGAAGTGCATAAGAATAGCCACACAGGTAATGTCTAATTCATCTTTATGTTTAAGCTACCTTCAATCATCTACAGGGTTGATTGTTAGATCAAATGTGTCTGCTCATGGGTGGAGCCACATGAGGACCGGGAAGGATCCTAGCCCCCCTAAGCCCGTTAGTGTATTTATTTGCGATTTCATTTTTTTTTTAATCATCTCGGCCCTTCCATCTAATGTTTTTCCGCGAAAATTTTGTTTTGGCCCTCCCACGAAAAGTTTTCTGGCTCCGCCACTGTGTCTGCCATAGACGAGAACCAGAAAAAATAAGTACAAGATAAAAGAACAATAGACTTACAATGAAAAAAACTTGTGCATTATGTCCATTTTTTTTTATATTTTCAGTGTCTTTAATGTTTTATTTGCATACAGGTGCACCCATGGAGGCAAATATCTCACAACTCTTGATCTGGCACACCGAATATCTTCAAAAACACGGTCAATAAGTTTGGTGCAGTTGATAAATATGGTCGGATCGTTAACTTTTGGTCTGCAGTTGATCCCTCAATATCTCACCTTATGATAGATACAGTTAGAACTCTCAACTAAACCTCCTATATCTTTTTTCCCTTGTTGTTCTTCTCATAGAGCATGGCAAAAGATTATTGGTCATCCGTGTACTTAAATTTCAAAAAAGCTGCTATGAGAAGTACGTGTTGATCATGAACTTGAACGAGTTAACATTTACAATTTTTCTCCAAGATTAAGCATTGTACATTTTTCCGACGATCCTTTCTACCAAGACCACATTCTAAGGGACCCACCTAGCCACGATGCTCATGGTTCATAGCTAATTGGTTCATACTTCATACTAAAAAAGATGACAAGAAGCCGCCGCCTAAGGTCTAATGTCTATCAAATCTGCATCATGGCTATACACAACCAGACAATGTTTGACCTGACCCATTAAGAGCATATACAACAATAACACCAATAACACCGTCCACGTCAGCGCCACATCAGCTTTAACATTTCACCTTAACATCTCCAAAAAACACCCACAACAATAACATCCCAATAACATCAATAACATTTCACCTTAACATCCCAAAAAAACACCCACAACTCCCCTTTAACGCGCGTTATGTCCTCAACGCCTCCCCCGTTTTCCCTTGTTAATGTCGTTATCACAATGGGTATAACGGGCTCAACGCCGTTATTGGCTTCTTAACGCCGTTATGGCGTTAGCTTTACACCTGCTCTAACAGTGGTGCATAGGGTAGGGAACATGTTGACATTATCATGGTACCACAAGTACCGGGCGGCTAAGGCCGGGGCAATCCACTTCTTGTGGTTCCACAATCTCATGGGTATTATTAGCAAATGTAGAGCTACTGTAGTTATTATTAGTACTTGTATGGTAGTTTTTAGTCCATGAGATGACTCAGATAGTCAAATCTTTTATCAGTTTGTATCATACAGTTCGATACATAAACCTCCTTGTATTTTCTAGCAGTTTCATTTGATTTTATGGAACTGAAAAAACAAGAATTAGAATGTGGTCGTATAATTAGCCGTCAATGAGGTTGTGAGGAGAGGGAGGGTTTTTGTGGCTAATGAGGTGGTAAAAATAGAGGCGGGAGAGTTGGCTGGGGCGTTTGAACTAGGGTGAATAAAGAGGATGAAGTTTAAAGGGATCTTGTCGAGTTGATTAGAGCAGTGAAGAGCGGGAGGAACGATGAATACAAGAATACTTTGTTTGTATCAGCTCTTGTGGATCTCGATTGCCTTCTTAACTTTGAACAAACTATCTTCTTTACCACCCAAAGCTTAGCAACTTCAATAACACATGTAAGATACTTTCACTTTGATATCCGTAATATTCATCTTCCCGGTTTCCATAATAATCTTCCATAAGCCTTCTTTGAACATTTGTAAAACTTTAAACTTAGATTACTCTTAGAATGAAGAACAACTGATATACAAGTTTAAAATACTGTATTTCATATTTCAAATGTTTAAATGGTACTAGTACAATTTGCATGCAAAGCAAGTTCTTGATACTTATAAGCTACACTTTCGTATATGTTAAGTTAATCAAAAGTTTAATCCAACTCATCGATTAATGATTAACGAAACAAAGTATCAAACAATAAGAACTAAATCTCATTTACTATAACTTAATATAGCATTGTATTCGCATCTGTAACAAGCTGCATTTTTACCTCATCCACAAAAAAAAACATTATATTTAACATATAAGGTTTCATTTAAGTTATAGAAATCCTTATTGATAAAACATGATAAAAAAAAGGGAATAAATTATGTGATTGTTATGATTTTTTACTTAAGAAAAAGAAAGAAGAAAAAAACACTTATCCCACATCGCCATATGCGTGTATGTTTGCATTGAAGAGCTCATGATAAATTAGGGAAGGCCATATGGCACCTTACAAAGGTTAAACCTTTTCATCGGGTCAAAATATGTATTTTTGTAAATCTATGTCAGATCCACGGATCCCTGTGTTATCAAAGGCCGGATCCCTGTGTTATCAAAGGCCGGATCCCTTTTGGAAGGGATCCGGCGGATCCGTCTGTGCAGATGACAGCTTTGGTAAAATTTCAAAAATTCATAACTAATTAACCGTAACTCTGTAGAAGTCGTGCCGCCTATCGTTTGAAAGGTATTTGAGTATACTTTCATTTAAAAATGATTTCATAAACTATTTCAAAACAAAAATTTACAAAATCTTTCATTTATGATGGAAAGTCACTTTTGGGTCATAACATTTGCACAAAAATTTTGGTCTAATTAGAGACGGATGTTTTCGTCTTTGAATAATAGTGTGTCTTATGTTGAAACTAAGGTTTTGGTCATATTCATGAATATAAAGGATACTAATCAAGATTGGTATACATATTTAGATTTAACACAAAGCGATAAAAAGAACTTTCGTATGCTATGCTAAATGATTAATTGTTTTACCTTGTATTACTTGATTATGTGCTTATATGATTTATTGATTTCATCTTTTTTTAGTCGTTTTCTGAGACAACAAGAATGTATATCAAATCATAACCTACACTTGTGTTCATGATGTACTTTTCAGTTTTCTTTTCCATGATCGCTTTCCATGTTTCATAGTAGGATTGACAACTTGATCATTTCATCCGAGATACTCAAGTAAATTATTTTGCAACGCAAATATAATTGACCATATCCAAAAATCCAAACTCAAGCTTTCCAACAACATATGTTGAACTCGCTCATCCATACTTGTTCTCCATACTTGTTCTCCATTTTTGTTCTCCATATTGTTCTCCATACTTGTTCCCCATACTTGTCCTCCATACTTGTTCTCCATTTTTTTCTCAATATTTGTTCTCCATATTTTTTCTCCATATTTGTTCTCCATACTAGTTCTCCATACTTGTTCTCCATTTTCGTTCTCCATATTTTTCTTCATATGGACATCTTTAAACTTCTGTGGTTAACATAACATCTTCGTCACCTTAGGATTACTAATCAAACAAGTTGTAAAATTGATGTTTCTTTTGTTAGTCAATCACAACCACTTCCTCATCAAGCGATTATCTTGCTTTGATCGAGAAGAGCTACATGACTTCAAGGATGAAATTCATTATACGCTAATCACCATCCGTAATTACTATACTTAGTTCATTACCTTCACTAAACCAAAACAACCTTCTAAACAATTCACTTTCTTAAGGACGCATATACATGTGTTTCTTACTCTTCAAAATACGAACACATAGGTAAACACCTCTTAGCTAAAACCAACTCACAAAACCGTACTTGATTCAAGCCTTTCTATATCGAACACTTACTCTTCTAAACATAACTCCTTCATCTCCACTAACAACAACTCCACCTTCTAGATCTAAATGAAGTCTAGGATTGTCCTGAACTAGCATCTCACAACTCTATTGTCTTGAACACCATCATGTACTCTTTTCTTTCTTGACACATACCTTGCACGCCATTGTTAATACAAATGATTTACTAATCTAGATCATAAATCTGTTTTGAGCTTTTGGAATAGTGCTTGCTAAAGTTTGATAAACATGTGTGTTATTTGTGAGCTCGATCTCATTTGATTGCTTATGTGTTATTCTTACATGCTCTCATTGCTATGCTTTACTTACATACATGTATGCTTGCTGTAGAAATCATTAGTTTCAAAGTTCGATACCTAGAGCAAAATATTGCAATCATTCTGTTAAGGAAATCTGTCACAGATGCCGGATCCCTCAAGTGAAGGATCCGTGGGATCCAGGTGGACAGAAGTGCAATTTTAGCTTCCTTGAATCAATCCAACCTTCCAGACCTCATTAGACTAGTTAAACATGCTACATTAGGATCACTTAAACTTTCCTTAGGCTCAGTTGATCTCACATTTACTCATGGATGACTTAGGATCACATTCATGGTGTTTTTGATTTATCATTACTTCAAAACTCACCATCTTTCCGTTCCAATGTTTACACATTGTTCCTCTCATCTCAAAACACCTAGTTTAATATTTCTCTCAATTTTAGCAAATTGATTTTAGTCATCTTTACCTTAAAACGGTCTAAAAACTAGTTTTTCATTTCTTATGATTTTTAAGGAACTTTCTAAATTTTCCTTCGATCATCATCTGGTCTCTATGATCATTTGCCATCCTCAAAACTGTTAGTGTCATCCTTAATCACTCATTGGTGTTCATATGAACTTCATTTCTTTCCATAAAAGTCATCATTAGCTATCCTCACTCATTATTCTTGATCATTTAATTCTTATACCATTTAAGATACCTGAGAAGACTAAATCACTCAAGATATGTAGTTGCTAGACCATGCTAGAACCTCATCACTCATTTTTTGGCTTCTGAGAGCCGGATCCCTAAATTATAACTAGGCGGATCCCTCACGTGAGAACCGGCTGCACAGACTGCCTAAATCTCACTTGATATAACCATTTCAAACCCTCTTTGTTAATCTAAACACTCCACATTGTCTTAAATGAGTCCCTAGATCACTACAACTCTGTAGTTGACTCTTGTACATGCAAATCATTGCAATTTGAAGGATTCTAGTGGTTTAAGCTTTAATTCACTTGCCAAATCTCCTTATTTATAAACCACTTGTGTTAGAACTTCCAAATAACCATTCACACACTCATTCTCAGTAGCTAAAACCTTAATTTTCCACCTATCTTTTCTACCATTTCACCATGAGGAAAGCTCCTAGTGCAAACTCATCAACCAAAGGACCTCCCAAAAAAATTGCTCAGGTTGTTAATGAAATCTCCTCAACCGAATCATCACCCATCAAAGCCTCAAACACTAGAACTCCCTCACAACCAGATCTACCAATCAAACCAACTCCCAAAAGGCTTGTTCCCACAAGACAACCTTTGCCAAACACTACCATACCTCCTAAACCGAACACTCCTATCTCCACCAAAGCAATAAAACTATCACCTCTAGTACCTAGAGCTATCTCCTTCACCACACCACTTTCATCCCCAAACCTTTACAACTTAGAGGACTTACCACCTAGGCCATCCACCACCATTTCTAACACTTTCCTCAATTGAGAAAATGGTGCTACAACAACCCTCTCACCAAAAATTTGGTGTTGAAACCACACTAGCACCCATGTCCTATTCTCCTACACCCTCAAATGGTCTATTTTAGATTTTGAGGATTCACCAAACTCAACAACCGGGCCACATGGAACTAGACACTTCATTACCTCCACCATCAACACATATTTTACCACCTTCACCCCTAGTTGAACCACCTCCGACTTCATCAAACTTGCCTCTATAAATCCTTCCTTCCTTTGTGGAACCGCCACCTTCCTCATCAAACTTTCTACCTCAAACCACTCCATTCTTACCACCACCATTCCCTAGCCATGACAATGATTGCTTTCATTGTCAACATGTCGAAGGGTTAGTCCATGAAGTACGTGACGAATTGCGTTTCATGTTCTATCATTTTCTCGAACGGTTTGATGAAGTCAACAAATCTAATCATCACTAAATATAGGAATACAAGCACAAGTGGTGTTCTCCTCTAGTCTTAGGTGCAACTTAGAATTGTTAGGATATTTACTACATGTTTGTATCATTTCTCTTGTTTTATTGAATGAAACTACATGTTGTATGCTATATAGTTATGTGAATATGTTTGGTACAACAATACATAACTCATTTGGACGTTTACGTCACTATTTACATTGCTGTCAAAGAGTTGCAGGTACACGGTTCCCACACTTTTCCCAAGACGGATGCCTGACAGGAAGGATCCGCCAGAACCGTCTAACAGAATCAATTTTTTTTTTACTAATTTGAAGTTCATTTGCAGGAAACAATGCTCCATATACCTGCTTTCTAACATTTGTTTTGTAAATTTTCAAAATACACATGAAGACTTTAATACCCTCAACAAGGGGGGGGGGAGCTTTTCGTCAAAGCAAAGCATTGCAAAAAGTAGGTTGTCAAAATCGCGATCCTGCTTGTAGGATCGCACGATCCTACGATCCTACACAAAAAAAACGATCAGGATCTTAACAAGATCGTAATCCAGGTAGGATCGCAGCAGGATCGTAGGATCGCGCGTAGGATCATAGGATCGGATCGGATCGTATAGGATCGCCTATTATTAGTTTCTTTTTTTGGTATATTAACTTATTAAGTATAAGCTCATGTCTTAAAGCCCAATGACTAAGAAGTTTTTAAAAAAATTATTATTTTGGTGTTGTTGATTAATTTTCTCTTGCAAGATTAATGAGTGTAAAATCATTATGTTTTATTGACTATTTAGAAATAGTTTGGATGTGTCTTTTTGGGTTTATTATGAAAAACGATTTCGATCTTTGTAAAATGTCAGAAGCTTGTTTTTGAAGTAAACTATCTACATACTTGACCCAATTTGGTTCATATTTTTTTTATGTTACATATAAAAGCATTAATATTCTAATTTAATTTATTTGGTCATCAAGAAAAAAAAATCAATAATATTATCAGAATATTCTAATTTAATTTATTTGGTCATCAAGAAAAAAAATTTGTGTTGCCCTATATTCTAAATTATGTCGTTTCATTTTCAGATACAATCCTCTTATTTTTTTGCATTAATCTATATATTGTAACAAAAAATTTACAGAATCACGTAATAATAAATTAACATTATCTTTTTGAATAAACGTTATCACGAAAAACCTATAATAAAAAAAATCATTAAAACAAGAAGTAGGCACGTATGTAGTAACTTTGTGCAAGTATGCATTGCAATATATATAATATTCTACTACTACGGTACTTGAACATATAACTTTTTCTTTTATCATCCATTTAGATTCGTTTATCATATGAAATATTATATAGAAATATAAAACTACAACCCCTATACAAAAATATATACATTTTCATAGGATCTTACGATCCCGATCCGATCCTACGATTACGATCTTGCAAAGCCGAAAACGATCCTAGGTAGGATCCCGATCCTGACAACCTTGGCAAAAACACTTGCAATACATTCAGGTAGGTTTCCTAAACTACTTAACGCCCTCATCAAAAGGGAGCACTCGTCAAGGGCGAGAATTTCGTTAAAGACGAAACCATTGCAAAAATACTTACAATACACTCGTTTAGCCTTCCTAATTACTTGACGCCCTCAACAAAGGGAAGCACCCTTGATGAAAATCTTTCTCTCATCTTACTATTTCTCCTTACTTTTCTTTTCCTAACTATTTCTCATTTAGTTACATGTTACAAGTTTTTCTCAAACCCACCTTTCCACTATATGTTAGTTTCTTTTCGACGCTCTTTTTGTTTCGCCAAAAAGGGGGAGGTAAAAACTCGAATTCAAATTTTTACGAATTTTATTTTCTCCTTAAAATAATATTATGTTTTGTCATCAAAAAATGGGAGATTGTTAATACAAATAAACCATAAAAATGTTTATTTATATTTTACGATCTTCTAATGTTTTGTCGATAACAAACGTAAAATCATTTTAACGAAATAAATAAAATACGTAAAAGCTTTGAGCCAATAGTTTACTAACACACTTTTACTAAACATATTAAAACTATCAAAACATGTTTAGTTATATAAAATCAAAGACATTTTTATAAAACACTAACAAGTAATATTGTTTACATCTTATAAAAATGTATATGTGTAACAAGTATTAGTGTTTACATTTTATAGAAGTGTATATGTACTTTGTATATGTTGTAATGGGTAAGTAATGGGTAAAACCCAAAGTACATAACCCATGACCCATGATCCATTGACTAGTTACAATGAATCTTGTTGGGTAAAAACCAAAGTCCATAACTCATACCCATGGAGCATGATCCATAACCCATGACCTATTGCATGACATCATGCATGAAGTCATGTTAGGTATTATCCATGATCCATTACCCAAAGTCCATGACCCAAAATCCATAACCCAATGACTAGGTAGATTGCATCTTGTTGGGTATCCATGATCCAATACCCATGACCCATAACCCGGTTTGCAACCCAAAATCCGGACTAAACCGTATCCCAAGATTTGCACTAGCCGGATCCCTCTGGTGAGGGATCCGCCGGAACCGTGGGAGAGTAGACATGTTTTGTCTATAAATCGTGAGTCATTTCTCTCTTGCTCACCACCACTCTTAGATATACTTTCTCTCAGTTTTCTAACCTCACTAACTGATACGCGTACAACGCGCGTTCGGGGTCAAAGGAACTTCCTTTTCGTCTAGCAAGTTTTTCAACACCCTAGGCAGTGAACCTAATCGTTGTAGTGTAGTATTAGGGTAAGCCTCGGAAATTGATATCGTTCTCTAGGGGAATAGGAATGCTAGTGAGAAATTACTACGCTAAGGTTGGGGTTGAGGAAGATTATTTTTTTTATCTTTTTTATGTTTTTTAGAAAATTGAAATTACGAATCTCGGGGTATTGGATTTGGGGGATTGGCATTTCTACCGATTACTCCACTTATCTAATTATCTAAACTAAGGTGAGTGTAGTCTATGTCTATTGTTGTGTGCTCTTATGACGATTAAAAATGTGTTTACTTAGAAGCTATTACTCCCTAGTTATCTCCTATTGATGTTCGAATTGTCACGTCCTTATTCTTAACGCGCTGTGTTTTCTAAGGTCTTAGCGTATGCGTTTATCCCTAACTCTTTGAAGCTACCTAAGGTTAATTACTACGAAATCTCTAGGATTCATAAACTTAACACTAAGGTTATCTTTGGATATTTAGCCTACAATTCCACTAGTAACTATAAGTTAAGGTTCAACAAAGATTAATCAAGCATTAATAACACAACGGATGACCTATCGCAATACTAGGTCAATCACAATAAAGATAAGAGACAACCAATCAATATTCAATACCTAGGTTTCATAGATCTAAGCAAACACACAAGTAAATTAGCCGGACATGGAGAACATGCAAGCATACACACAAACAATTGAAGACATGATTGAATCAATTAAGTAAAACACTTATCTTGTTGTAAAATAGGGTATGGAACCCTGAGATACTGCCCAAGACAGCCTTGGTTCGGTTTAGGTTTTTACTCCACAAAACTACGTCTCCTAAAACTGAAAAACTCGGATTCTATATATAGTGTTACAATATGCGACGGCGTCACTCTTTAATTGTGACGCCGTCGGGTCGCCGTCATTAGGGTTTCGTCTTAGCTACGTCAACTCTGTGACGGCGTCACCTTATGCTCGTGACGCCGTTGGCTTCAACCTCTGACGCAGTTGAGATCCAAATCTAGGCCGTCTGAGTTGTGACGCCCTACTATTTTAAACCTGATGTCATCACTTGTAAAATAGCAATTAGCTCTCTGAGTCGTCTCAAGATGTGTCGCGACGGCGTCGCAATTAAGCCGTGACACCGTCCCCTTCAATTCCAGCAGCTTGAGTGTCTCGATTCTTGACTTTGGCCATTTTCTTCGTATATTCGCGCCTTTTCGTCCGAATAAGTGTCATTCCAGCAATTTGCCTTCAAGAGACCTAAAAAGTGAAAAGGAACGAAATTAAGTAGTAACGGATACAAAAGTGATCAATTAAGGGCTTAAATGACCCCTCAAAAGTGTACCTTTTAAATCCTTATCAAATATCCCCACACTTGGTATTTGCTTGTCCTCAAGCTAATGTGCTTTTAGCCAATTAATTTATAAGTTAAGGGTCATGAAGCATTAGTTTAGAACAATTCACAACACATATAAGCCCCGCAAAAGTCATAACAAGCACGGAAATTACATACTAGCACCTCACAAGTGGTGTTTGGATACTCTCATCTCTCGGGTGTATATGAAATATATCTAGTTGGAAATGGAAGATAAACACTCATTAACCGGTCCTAGTACATAGATTGTACCATAGGCTTGAGACTAAATCAAACCTCCATCGCTTTGGCGTAAGCACCTAGGAAAAACTATCCAAGAGGTCTTTTAAAGGGTTGTAACGTTAGGCTTACGGTAGGGAAACAAAGGGTTTGGTGGGATAGGCGATTTAGTGGTGGCAAGTCAAAAATCTTTATGTTACAAGCATGAGAAGAATGGCGTTGCTAAGCCAAGACTCGACACTCTAAACTCTAGATAAATTGAAACAAACAAACATAAATTTAAAGATAGATGTAGGATGGTAGCCCGTTTTTTTTTCATACACTTTTACTCTACCATCCTCTACGATAACATCAAAATAATAGGGATTTATAGGCACATCCCTACACTTGAGTTTTTATTACTCTAACACTAATTTGACCCGAATTGAAAAGATCAAAACACTTGGAGTACATTATTACACAAATAAAGGGAATTTGAATTTAACGTTCCTTCCCGTCATTTCAAAAAATTTAACTTTTCCCATGAGTCCCAATCGTCCCAAAACTGTGTACAAAGGATATGACTCGACTTAGCAACTTATGCAAGCAACTAGATAATTGAACTAAGGGTTTAGTGTTATAACAATAATGCACTAAAAGTGAGTGCATACAAGGTAGGCTAAGGCGATTTGGGTGTACATTTGGGGGTGGATTGTAAACAATGCTCTTCATTGATATTCCGGAAAACCAAAACGTCACGAGAACCGCAAAAAGGATAGGCTTTGAGGGGTTAACTAGGGGTATCGTGTACTAAAGATGAGTACAAAGCAAGGGTGTGGGGGAATTACTCAAACGATGTGGAAGAAGTAATTATATTACGGGTATCAAACAAGGGTTATCCTAATGCCTCTTATCATTTAGTTATTCCTAACTACACAAGTGTAGTTTCACTAGCGATCTCGGAATGCATCACAAAACAAGTTCTAGAATCTATTATACTACCGGTACACACTCGAAGCATTAAAGTGGAATGCTTTAATTCCTACAAATCTAAGGGCGATCCTCACATTTTAGGTGGAATTTAAGTGGTAAAGGGATTTGTGCTAGTTATATAACTTCCTATCAATGAGACGCTTTATTAGGACTAATGGCCCACTCTTACATATCATGAAAAAATTTAAATTTGGTGCCAAAATTACCCTAACCGATATTTCTCATGGTTTATTACACAAATGAAATTGGACAAGGCAAATAGTCAAGGATAAGCATAGTTTCAAAGTTCCCGTTTTATTTTCCCTCCCTACACTTAAACTGAACATTGTCCCCAATGTTCCACGAAAGTATCACAGTTATGATAATGGAAGGTAATTAAAAATGAAAGAAACTAGTACTCCCCTAATTAGCTCGGTAGGATCCGTGTGAAGTAGTGGTTAAAACTTTCTTCAAGAAGAGTGTTTGCGTGAAAATCTCCTTCCAATCTTATGTATCTTCTTCTTGATGAATTAAACCTGCACACTTGAAGAAAACAAACGAAACCTTCGTGTAAAATCAGCGGTAACAATATATATATATGACTCTACTAAACTAAGATATAATGCTTGTGGAATGGATGTTTACAGATTTTCTGGAAAATTAAGACCTGGAAAATTCCAAAAATTTATAAGTAGCTTAGAAAACGAGAAAAAGTAGTAAGCAGTTTCTACTCCTCCTGACGCCGTCAGGTTGCGACCGTGACGCCGTCAGGTTATCCTGACAGAAACTGGTCTGCAATTTTCTGGAAAATTTATATCTTTAGAATCTGGAAAAATTTCCTGCAAAACATCCATTATGACTGGATACAAGCATTTGACTCGAACAAACACACATGTATATCTTTTAAATAATCGTAATTCTCATGTTCACGTTCTTTTTGAAAACGTGTGTAATCCTCCCTACACTTATCCCTTATGTAAAATACCTTTATATGTAATTAAGACGAGGTTAAAGACAAAATAAAGCATTTTTACAAATTTAAACATGAGAATAAACAATCAATAAAAGAAATACGACACACAAACAAGCAAACAATTAAGCATGGGTTCCTCCCACGAAGCGCTTTTCTTTATTTATGAGTCTTGTAGCTAGACTCAAAGTCGTGCCCCTACGTTCCTCTAATCTTAGAGGTCCATTCGATTTCTTTCACTCTTCTCTCATCACGAATATACTCAGGGCCTAACTCTAGACAAGCGGTGTAGTGAACCTTGTTCTCCCAATCTACTTCAAAGGCCGGAATGTTGTCTACATCAAGATCGTCAATACCCTCAAACTTCTTATTTTTGCAGGGCATTATATACTTAACACATTCGGTCCCATTTGAGAACTTGGCTATTCCTTCCTCTTGATCATAAACCATCTTAGATTCCTCAATAAATGGTCTCCCAAGTATCACATCTCCTAGAAACCCATCAATGATGCCCTTAACATCCTCCAAGATCATGAAATCACACCTATATGTGAATTTACCTACGAAGACATGCAATCCTTTGGCCCTCCCAACATAGTTACTCACTTTCCTAGGGTGAAAGGGGTCCCTCATAGGTCCTAACTTTTTGCTCATGATCCATTTGTAGTAGAGCCTAGACATTATGTTCATGGGTGCCTTATAGTCAATGTAAGTGTGATCCCTATATAAGTATCCAATCATGCACTGTATCTTAATATTTTTAGGGTCACCACTTCTAATGCAAGGCTCGAAAGGTGGGTGCGGGAAGTTAACTACGTTGTAGTGATAGGCGGTTTCCTTCACATTAGGGTATGAATCGAAATACTCCCTAAGTTCTTCCTCATCCTTACTGTCACAATTCTCAATTTTCGGTCATTTCTCAAACTCTATATTCATCATTTTATATCGGTTCATTCATGATTTTTACATTTCACCTTAAACGCATAAATTTCATATTAAATAAACGTTATCGCGTGAGTTATTATTTTGAATATTTAACCCGTTACTTCCAAAAATGATCCCGACATATTTTTATATTTACATTTAGTTTATAAAAACTATATTTTGAGTTTACCTAGTGTTCTAAATTTATTTCGGATATAAATCGTTAAAGTTATATTATTACGACGCTTTTCTTAAAAATTACTCGATAATTATTTTATCACTCAAATTTTACAAGAAATATATTTTTACAATTTTTATGACTCAATATATTTTACTTTGACCAATTAAAATTTATTAGCTAAAACTATCCTATTACACAAATGTATACACAAGTTACAACAAACTTATACTTAACTACATTTTACTTACACATTTTATACATAATACATTTTATAAAAAAAAAAAAAATATATAGTGATGAAACACACCCCCTTAAAACCGGCCCTATAGGGGAGGGTAGCATTTATTGATTGGTGAATTATTTTCTTTGATTGTATAAGTTTTCACTTCACCTCATTCACTTCATCATTCATCTCATTTCTTTTTTTCAAAGTTACCAAAGTTCTCTCTTTGTTCTTCATCCTCAAAACCGGTTCTTCTTAAAGAGTAGAAGGGATCATCAAGTTTTTACAAGCTCAAGTTTAACACAATCTAGATAACACTCTCATTAAGGTTTTGAAATAAAAACCTAGGGTGTTTAGGTTAATCCTTGGTTCTAATCACCTCATCATATCACTTGTAAGCATCTCATATTTATTTTTCATCTTACATATTCATTTCATACTCATCTCATCATTTTTGAGCAAAAACATGCAAGACTTGTGTTGTTTATACCATTTTTACATGATTTTTAGAGCTTTATGTATACAAGGTCATCCTATAACTATCCCTACTGGTATACTTTGGTCTAGATGATGTTTAGGAACCCATGACACCCTAAGAAGGTGTATGGTAGGATTAGATTAGCTTTGGAGTTGATTTGAAGGGATTAGAATAGGTTTTGTCCGAGAAAACTATTTTCGACAAGTATCAATAAGGGTCTGTCCTCAAAATCATTTTCTGGAAAATCCGACTATAGTCACAAATTTTTGGCCTTGCTATTTAGAAAATATACTTTAAAACGAATCCGTGGCCGCTTGAACGGATTAAAACGGAGTTATAACGAAGAAGATATGGATTTTACAAGTTTGACGACGAAATATATATTTTTCAGAAATTTCAGCAAAGTGTTTTTAGTTTGTACGAGTCAAAAACGAGCCTTAAGCTTTACAAATTATTTCGACTTATCAAAAATATATTAGTATACTTTGATACTGCTAAGGACGTTATAAAACGTAGAAAACGGATTTGAAACGACAAAGATATGCATCGCATAAAGTTGCCGTAACTATTATTTTCTGAAAAACTATATTATTTTTACGATACAAGTGTTACGGTAGCTGAAACGACCATGTTTGAGGCTGTTTTTAACTATGATGTGGAACTTTTTGGAACGAAATGTCTTCTAATAAAATCGAGATCACCAAGCATATTTTTCAAAACGACCAACCGTTTGTATAGCGAAGTTGTAATAAATTATTTACGGTTGCTTAAACTTTGCCGAAACTCATTTTTAAACCATATTTAACCTTCATTATCTTTATGTTCGAGACCTTTATGACGAAAACTCCTGAACTGAAACTTCTAGATTTCGATACAAACTTTCCAAAACCGTCGAGTTCGTTCTCTAACGTTCGACGTACACCATTTTACGACTAGTTTTTCAAAGCCATTTTTGTTAATTTCATGAAATTTCCGACGACATTGTTTTAATTTAAAAGTCATAATTTCACAATAAATCTTTATAAAACTATTGTAGGATGACATTTTGACGTAAATACTTGTAAAGTATTTTATAAAAATGACGGGATGTCATAAACATATTTTGACGATAAACATTATTTCCAAAACATACAAGTGGTATGAATATCATATGGAGTTGCATGCACATCATTGTATCACACTATCACGCATTCACGACAACATATCATAACTCAAGACATGACATTCATTTTAGGTCGCGGACAGTCTCCGAGCCTCATTTTAGTGCACTTCATTTTATTAGCATATCAATCACACCAGGTGAGTTCGTAGCCCCACTTTCTATTACTTATTTGTTTTATAAACTCTTTGGGGGAGATACATGCTCAACTACTTGTTTTTATTATCACAAATATTCTAAACTTTGACATATTATGTAGTCTCATAGCCCCTACTTTTATTCATTTTCAATTACCTTTGGGGGAGATACATGCTCAAACTATTTTCATTTACTTTCACAAATATTCTAAACTTTGACATACTACTGTGAGTTCATACCCTGCTTTTACTCATTTAAATTCCTATAAACTATTTGGGTGCAGATACATGCTTATTTCTCAAACATTTAAACTCTTTTGCCAAACAACATTACTTATACTTTAGACTTGATTGCGTTTCATACTTGATTGGGTTATATTTGATTTCATATGCATACTTGCAAAACATACTAGAATTAGTGGCACCAAATTAAGTTGTTGGAGGGCTACTAATTTACAAACATACTAGAATTAGTGGCACCAAATTAAGTTGTTGGAGGGCTACTAATTTACAAACATACTAGAATTAGTGGCACCAAATTAAGTTGTTGGAGGGCTACTAATTTACAAACATACAAGAATTAGTGGCACCAAATTAAGTTGTTGGAGGGCTACTAATTTACAAACATGCAAGAATTAATGGCTCCAAATTAAGTTGTTGGAAGGCTATTAATTACAAACATCCCAACATGAGTGTTGGAAGACCCTTGTGGTGACATTTATATTTTTAAATACTATGGCACATACATACATGATTGACATACTATTTTTAGCAGTGGGTTGTAAACACACAGGTTGCAAGTTTTGTATGGGCGGGACTTGGAACTGAGTGGATTTACGATGCCTTTGCTTTTTAACTATTCTATATAACCAAAAACTTTGTTTTTGTTACATAAACACTCTTTTAAGGCTTTACTTGTTAACCAAACTCTATGAACTCACCAACCTTTGTGTTGACACTTTTTAGCATGTTTTATCTCGGGTATCTAAGGCATTCACTTCATGGCATGCATATGGACACATCATAGAGTCGTGGTGACGACGCGTCACATGGGATTTTTACACTTAAAAAACATCGTTTGGCTTGTATCAAACCTATTTCCGCATACATTGATTTTCATTTGGGACCTACATTTTGTAAACTCGCTTGTTTTACTTAATCAAATGATGTATTTTCCAAACGACACTTTAGGTCGTTCGATATAACTGTAACTTTGATGCTATGGCAGTCCTCCCCAAGGTATTCAATTCAAAACACGTAATTTGGGGTGTGACAGACAGTATCGAGCGTCGGTTATAGATAACTAGGTTGCATCATTGACCCTAGACTATAACCACATCATCATAGCATCTCATCATATCATTATAAGTGCACATTCTTTATACATGCGGACTTATGACTCAACACCAAACATCATATGAGTCGATTAGTTCAAGCATTGCATAGTTACTCCTAAATTATACATAGCCTGATCACCTATGTCTAATTCGGGAAGAATCATGCAATGAAGGGAGTAGTAGTCTCATATGTGTAAGCAATTTCGTAATCAAGCCAAATTTTCAAAAGATTTTCTTCAAACCACTTGTTTCCGTTTGATCCGAAAGTGACAGTTCTTGTTTGATGAGTTGCAAAGATCGAGCTAGAAACAAGTCGTTCCCTAAACCGATTTAGCCTAATCGTATGACAGTTCTTGTTTGATGAGTTGTGGGATTAAGTAAAAATCGGTTACCAAAAAGTCTTTTGAAAATTTTGCTTGAGAATGGGAAAGCTTGTCTCATCGAGCCTAATCATAAGGAAGCATGTATTTAGGATGGGAATTGCTCACGATAGCACAGGAACGTATCTTGTGGGACGAGTAACTCATATGCATGAGCATTGACATAATCATATAGACCATACACAAGCATAAAACTTTTCGAACCCTTGTCGCGTTTTGGGCCATAGTATCATTAATCGAATCACGAGGACGTGATTCCGCTGACATGGGAAGAATGTCACAATTCTCAATTTTCGGTCATTTCTCAAACTCTATATTCATCATTTTATATCGGTTCATTCATGATTTTTACATTTCACCTTAAACGCATAAATTTCATATTAAATAAACGTTATCGCGTGAGTTATTATTTTGAACATTTAACCCGCACTTCAAAAATGATCCCGATATATTTTTATATTTACATTTAGTTTATAAAAACTATATTTTGAGTTTACCTAGTGTTCTAAATTTATTTCGGATATAAATCGTTAAAGTTATATTATTACGACGCTTTTCTTAAAAATTACTCGATAATTATTTTATCACTCAAATTTTACAAGAAATATATTTTTACAATTTTTATGACTCAATATATTTTACTTTGACCAATTAAAATTTATTAGCTAAAACTATCCTATTACACAAATGTATACACAAGTTACAACAAACTTATACTTAACTACATTTTACTTACACATTTTATACATAATACATTTTATAAAAAAAAAAATATATAGTGATGAAACACACCCCCTTAAAACCGGCCCTATGGGGGAGGGTAGCATTTATTGATTGGTGAATTATTTTCTTTGATTGTATAAGTTTTCACTTCACCTCATTCACTTCATCATTCATCTCATTTCTTTTTTTTAAAGTTACCAAAGTTCTCTCTTTGTTCTTCATCCTCAAAACCGGTTCTTCTTAAAGAGTAGAAGGGATCATCAAGTTTTTACAAGCTCAAGTTTAACACAATCTAGATAACACTCTCATTAAGGTTTTGAAATAAAAACCTAGGGTGTTTAGGTTAATCCTTGGTTCTAATCACCTCATCATATCACTTGTAAGCATCTCATATTTATTTTTCATCTTACATATTCATTTCATACTCATCTCATCATTTTTGAGCAAAAACATGCAAGACTTGTGTTGTTTATACCATTTTACATGATTTTTAGAGCTTTATGTATACAAGGTCATCCTATAACTATCCCCTTGGTATACTTTGGTCTTGATGATGTTTAGGAACCCATGACACCCTAAGAAGGTGTATGGTAGGATTAGATTAGCTTTGGAGTTGATTTGAAGGGATTAGAATAGGTTTTGTCCGAGAAAAACTATTTTCGACAAGTATCAATAAGGGTCTGTCCTCAAAATCATTTTCTGGAAAATCCGACTATAGTCACAAATTTTTGGCCTTGATATTTAGAAAATATACTTTAAAACGAATCCGTGGCCGCTTGAACGGATTAAAACGGAGTTATAACGAAGAAGATATGGATTTTACAAGTTTGGACTACGAAATATATATTTTCAGAAATTTCAGCAAAGTGTTTTAGTTTGTACGAGTCAAAAACGAGCCTTAAGCTTTACAAATTATTTCGACTTATCAAAAATATATTAGTATACTTTGATACGAAGCTAAGGACGATAAAACGAGAAAACGGATTTGAAACGACAAAGATATGCACGTTATCATAAAGTTGCCGTAACTATTATTTTCTGAAAATCTATATTATTTTTTTTTACGATACAAGTGTTACTTGAAATTAAACGCACCATGTTTGAGGCTGTTTTTAACTATGATGTGGAACTTTTTGGAACGAAATGTCTTCTAATAAAATCGAGATCACCAAGCATATTTTTCAAACGACCAACCGCTTTGTATAGCGAAGTTGTAATAAATTATTTACGGTTGCTTAAACTTTGCCGAAACTCATTTTTAAACCATATTTAACCTTCATTATCTTTATGTTCGAGACCTTTATGACGAAAACTCCTGAACTGAAACTTCTAGATTTCGATACAAACTTTCCAAAACCGCCGAGTTCGTTCTCTAACGATCGACGTACACCATTTTACGACTAGTTTTCAAAGCCATTTTTGTTAATTTCATGAAATTTCCGAGCATTGTTTTACGACGAAAAGTCATAATTTCACAATAAATCTTTATAAAACTATTGTAGGATGACATTTTGACGTAAATACTTGTAAAGTATTTTATAAAAATGACGGGATGTCATAAACATATTTTGACGATAAACATTATTTCCAAAACATACAAGTGGTATGAATATCATATGGAGTTGCATGCACATCATTGTATCACACTATCACGCATTCACGACAACATATCATAACTCAAGACATGACATTCATTTTAGGTCGCGGACAGTCTCCGAGCCTCATTTTAGTGCACTTCATTTTATTAGCATATCAATCACACCAGGTGAGTTCATAGCCCCACTTTCTATTGCTTATTTGTTTTATAAACTCTTTGGGGGAGATACATGCTCAACTACTTGTTTTTATTATCACAAATATTCTAAACTTTGACATATTACTGTGAGTCTCATAGCCCCTACTTTTATACATTTTCAATTACTTTTGGGGGAGATACATGCTCAAACTATTTTCATTTACTTTCACAAATATTCTAAACTTTGACATACTACTGTGAGTTCATACCCCGCTTTTACTCATTTAAATTCCTATAAACTATTTTTGGGTGAGATACATGCTTATTTATCAAACATTTAAACTCTTTTGCCAAACAACATTACTTATACTTTAGACTTGATTATTTTCATACTTGATTGGGTTATATTTGATTTCATATGCATACTTGCAAAACATACTAGAATTAGTGGCACCAAATTAAGTTGTTGGAGGGCTACTAATTTACAAACATACTAGAATTAGTGGCACCAAATTAAGTTGTTGGAGGGCTACTAATTTACAAACATACTAGAATTAGTGGCACCAAATTGAGTTGTTGGAGGGCTACTAATTTACAAACATACAAGAATTAGTGGCACCAAATTAAGTTGTTGGAGGGCTACTAATTTACAAACATGCAAGAATTAATGGCTCCAAATTAAGTTGTTGGAAGGCTATTAATTACAAACATCCCAACATGAGTGTTGGAAGACCCTTGTGGTGACATTTATATTTTTAAATACTATGGCACATACATACATGATTGACATACTATTTTTAGCAGTGGGTTGTAAACACACAGGCTGCAAGTTTTGTAAAGGGCTGGACTTGGAACTGAGTGGATTTACGATGCCTTTGCTTTTTAACTATTCTATATAACCAAAAACTTTGTTTTTGTTACATAAACACTCTTTTAAGGCTTTACTTGTTAACCAAACTCTATGAACTCACCAACCTTTGTGTTGACACTTTTTAGCATGTTTTATCTCGGGTATCTAAGGCATTCACTTCATGGCATGCATATGGACACATCATAGAGTCGTGGGACGACGTGCTCACATGGGATTTTTACACCTTAAAAACATCGTTTGGCTTGTATCAAACCTATTTCCGCATACATTGATTTTCATTTGGGACCTACATTTTGTAAACTCTGTTTGTTTTACTTAATCAAACGATGTATTTTCCAAACGACACTTTAGGTCGTTCGATATAACTGTAACTTTGATGCTATGACAGTCCTCCCCCAAGGTATTCAATTCCGCTGCAAAACACGTAATTTGGGGGTGTGACACTTACATACTTCCATAACTTCTAATACCTTATAATCTCCTTCTTCTAACTCATCATCTGAATCAATCGAGGTTGATTTACTATCTAAAGTGCCAGTGGATTCCCTAAGGGCCTTCTCAAGTGCATTTTCAATTATCCTATTCCATTTCCTAAGCTCTCCAATTTCACTAACAACACGAGCTCGGAGTTGGTTGGCAAAAGTGGGATCAAATGGTAGGTTGTTGTTTGGTGGGTTATCACCTTCCATGATGAAAAGTGATGGGGTTACTAACAAAGGTCACGAAGAAAGGAGATAGACTACAAGGAAGCTAAAAATGGAAAAAAGCTTACTTGATAGGAATCCAGAAAGGAAACCTAAACGAGGTGGAAATCTAACTAGCTATTCTATTCCCCGGCAGCGGCGCCAAAAACTTGATACGCGTACAACGCGGGTTCGGGCTCAAAGGAACTTCCTTTTCGTCGAGCAAGTTTTCAACACCTAGGCAGTGAACCTAATCGTTGTAGTGTAGTATTAGGGTAAGCCTCGGGGAATTGATATCGTTCTCTAGGGGAATAGGAATGCTAGTGAGAAATTACTACGCTAAGGTTGGGGTTGAGGAAATTTTTTTTTTATCTTTTATATGTTTTTTAGAAAATTGAAATTACGAATCTCGGGGTATTGGATTTGGGGGTTGGTATTTCTACCGATTACTCTACTTATCTAATTATCTAATTATCTAAACTAAGGTGAGTGTAGTCTATGTCTATTGTTTTGTGCTCTTATGATGATTAAAAATGTGTTTACTTAGATGCTATTACTCCCTAGTTATCTCCTATTGATGGTTGAATTGTCACGTCCTTATTCTTAATGCGTTGTGTTTTCTAAGGTCGTAGGGTATGTGTTTATCCCTAACTCTTTGAAGCTACCTCAGGTTAATGACTACGAAATCTCTAGGATTCATAAACTTAACACTAAGGTTATCTTTGGGTATTTAGCCTACAATTCCACTAGTAACTATAAGCTAAGGTTCAACAAAGATTAATCAAGCATTAATAACACAACGGATGACCTATCGCAATACTAGGTCAATCACAATTAAGATAAGAGACAACCAATCAATATTCAATACCTAGGTTTCATAGATCTAAGCAAACACACAAGTAAATTAGCCGGACAAGGAGAACATGCAAGCATACACACAAACAATTGAAGACATGATTGAATCAATGAAATAAAACACTTATCTTGTTGTAAAATAGGGTATGGAACCCTAAGATACTGCCCAAGACAGCCTTAGTTCGGTTTAGGTTTTAACTCCACAAAACTACCTCTCCTAAAACTAAAAAATTCGGATTCTTTATATAGTATTACAATATGCTCTTTACGGGTCGTCACTCTTTAATTGTGACGCCGTCGGGTCACCGTTATTAGGGTTTCGTCTTGGCCATGTCAACTCTGTGACGGCGTCACCTTATGCTCTTAACGCCGCCAGCTTCAACCTCTAACGCCGTCGGGATCCAAATCTAGGCCGTCTGAGTTATGACGCCCTACTATTTTAAACCTGATGCCGTCAATTGTAAAATAGAAATTTGCTCTCTGATTCGTCTCAAGATGTGTCGCGACGGCGTCGCAATTAAGCCGTGACGCTATCCCCTTCAATTCCATCAGCTTGACCTAAAAAGTGAAAAGGAACGAAATTAAGTAGTAACGGATACAAAAGTGATCAATCAAGGGCTTAAATGACCCCTCAAAAGTGTACCTTTTAAATCCTTATCACTAACCAAAGATCCAAAGGATCATCAAGACCACTGGAGTGCATCTTGTTGATAGTTCTTTCCTCCCTCCTTAGAAGTGTCGTGACGAAGGCATTAGTGAATGGTGCCAAAGTGTCGTGTTGAAGGCATTAGTGAATGGTGTTGAAGTGTCGTGTTGAAGGCATTAGTGAATGGTGCCGAAGGTGTACAATCGATATGGTGCGTTGAAGTACAAGTTGTGCAGTTTGGGTTAAAGGATGTTGTTGAAACGTAGACCTTGATAGATAAGAGCACTCGTAGATCGTTAGTTATACTTATGTAATCACAAGCACACTAAAAGACAGTCTCTATAACTTGTATTCTTTAGCGGAATTTAAACACAAGCAATAACACAAATAAATAAGAACACTTTGATCCTCTATGGATCTTTAAATTATATAAAATTTTGTTTTTCCAACTCATACATAACTCATACTATTGTGTTCCTTTTATAGACAAGGAACCCTAACCCGTTTCCCAAGAAACGTATAAACATAAAACTAAATAAGATATACATTATAACTTCCTAATAAAGCTCATGCATATCCTAACTAACTATAGAATACGGAATAACTATCTCAGAAAACCATCTACACGGTTTCACTACTTCAGAGAAACTCTTCTTCAACAGAATCCATGTACTTCAGCAGATTCCTTCAAAGATTATTTTCAGAATTCCTACTTTGCAGAATTTCCAACAATCCTCCCCTAAACTGGAATTTGACTAGGTTAAGTTCCGGCTTGATAGATCTTTAACACTTTAACTAGAGGATTGTACTTGAACATCACCAAAGAACCAAACACATCTCTGATGATGACAAAACTCAAACTCCGTGATCTTTGCAAACAACAAATGACAACATGTACATCAAAACATATTAGTTTCATACTATTCTCATCACATCCAGTGTGTTAACTCCTGTGAGAGGTGAATCATAGAAAATAATGGATTTGATGTCTCTTTACCAATAGCCATCACTACTGGAGTAGCCAAATGTTTAAGTTCGAAAACTATGGTACACTGATAACCATCTGATTTATTAGCAAATCAGAAACCATGAACGGATTTGAAATGTCTTTACCTGTAGTCGCTTGCTCGTGACTAGTCAATCTTAGAGAAATAAATCACCTTTGGTGAATTGAGAACCCAATATGTTATTCCATCGCTTTACCACAAGCTATATATTGGGGTTAGCCATCTTGGATTCCAAAAAGGAATAAACCATGGTGAATTGATGATCATACAACCCTCAGAATTAAGCATGGTGGTTGCGACCCTATGATTTTGAGCAAACCATTACTGAAATTATCAACATTTGATGTGTTTTACCAAAGTTGTACCCTTTGGACTAGCCAACTCTTTGATGTACACAAGGCACATCTGGTGAGTTAATAACCAGCAACAATGTACAACAAACCTGCAAGCAAAGTTAGACAAACCAAGAATATACATAGGTTTTAACTAAGAATGAAACAAAGAAACAAATAAAACAAAAATTACAAAAAAAATACAGTATACCATAATCAACATGATGCTTGATGTTGGAGAAGCTGAGTCTTAATCAATGCAACCAATTGTTCAGCATGTAGCTTATCATTCCCAACTGGATCTAGAGGAACTTCTAACTTCTGTCTAAGCATTCTTTCCATCAGCCTCTAATCTAGCCACGGGGGCATAGGTCTCATCAAAGTCTATTCCTTCTTATTGGTTATACCCTTAGGCAACGAGTCTAGCCTTGTTCCTAGACACTACTCCGTTTGCATCTAATTTGTTTTTATACACCCATTTTGTTCCTATTATGGTTTGATTACTACGTGGAGGGACAAGTGTCCAAACATCATTAGAAACAAATTGATTTAGTTCTTCTTGCATAGCCATTACCCAACTTTCATCTTTTATGGCTTCTTGTGTATTCTTAGGTTCTATGGTTGAAACAAAACAAACTAAGCTACTTTGGTTTTGAACTTGAGACCTTAATGTTCTTTCGCTTAGCTTTCCTATGACCTTATCTACGGGGTGATCTTTGGACTCTTTAATGTTTATGATTTCATCATTTAAAGGTTCTTCTTCTTCATTTATCTTTTTCTTTATTACTATAGCTTCACTTTCTATGATCTCATCGCATAAAGAGGTGGAGAGGGTTTTGGTGGACTTTCATCAAATTTTATGTTTAATGACTCTTCTACCTTCATTGTTTCTTTGTTTAATATGACGTAAGCTTTGCTATTTGGCAAGTAACCTAGAAAGATACCTTCGGTTGATTTATGATCAAATTTTGTAAGGTAATCTTTAGTGTTAAGAATAAAACATTTGCTACCAAAGACTCTAAAGTGATTTAACGTAGGCTTTTTGCCTCGAAGTAACTCATATGGAGTTTTACCTAAGATTGGTCTAATTAAGACTCGATTGAGTATGTATTTGAAGTATCAACCATTACACCAAAATTTTTGTGGTATGGATTGTTCATTAAGCATGGTTCTACTCATTTCTTGAAGGGTTCTATTCTTTCTTTCTACTACCCCATTCGATTGTGGAGTGCGTGGAGACGAGAAGTTGTGAGTAATACCATTAGCGTCACAAAAGGCTCCAAATTCCACTTCATTATCGAATTCCCTACCATGATCCGTCCTAATAGACACTATAGGACTTCCTAGTTGTCTTTGGATCTTTTTGCTTAATATTTCAAAATAATTAAAGGTTTCGTTGTTCTTTTAAAAATTTTGTCCATGTATACCTAGAGTAGTCATCCACTATTACCAAAGTGTAGTAGTTGCCTCCATAACTTTGGATAGCGGATGGACCAAATAAATCCATATGTAGTAATTCTAGACACCTAGTTGTGGACACCATGTTTTTAGCTTTATGACTCGAATGAGCTTGTTTTCCTACATTACAAGCATCACAAAAATGATGTTCATATTTTAACTTAGGTAGATCTCTTACTAGATCTTTGGATGATAGCGATTGAAGAAGTCGCATGTTGGCGTGACCCAATCTTCAATGCCATAAGGTCAAAGTATCATCCATAGAGGTAAGATATAGTTTGTCTTTAGGTTCATTACCGATTTTAATGACATAGACTCCATGTTTCCTAATTCCTCTTCCTATGGTTATGCCATTTTTAGTATCTTACTACCGGTTTTGGTAAAAAGTACATTGCACTTTTTATCACATATTTGTCCTATACTTAAGAGGTTAAAGTTTAGGTTTTCTACGTGACACACATCGTTAATGGTTAGAGATTTGTTAGAAATCGTACCTTTACCGATGATTCTACTTTTGCTATTTCCAAACACCACATTACCTCCATTTATGGATTCATATGTGGAGAATAGATCCCTATTGCCGGTCATGTGCCTCATGCACCCGCTATCCTTGACCCATTCATCGGGGTCTAGGTCGACCTTTAAGCACACCTAAAACAATAATAAACTCAAAAGTTTGGTCCCCATTTGTTCATGGGTCCATTAGTGTTAAACATTCCATTCATGTTAGACATGTATGGATAAGATGAGTATGCATTCCATGGAGCAAAGTTTTGAAAAGAAAAACCGTTTTGCATATTAGGGTTCCATCCCATTTGATGGTTACTTCTTGGATAAACGTTATTAGGTCTCCTAGATGCATTAGGTTTTGAAAAAGATGGAGCTTTGTTTCTTGCAAAAGTAGGATTATATTTTGGAGGTGGATGTCTAGTGGTGACATGAGTTGGTTTCTTCCTATTAACTATAACAAACTCAGTTCTAGATGAAGAAGCTATGTTATTACCACTAGTTGTCATAGCAAATCCACGGATCCCCTTTTGTACACTAGCCTGTTCCCTTTTTAGGGGATCCGTGGGATCCGCCACAACAATGGTTGGTTTTTCTAGTTCCTTAACAAATTTTGTTTCTTTACTTTCACTAGTTGATAGATCAAGTTGTTGAATACCTAGACCCTTTTGGTTGTTACTGGTTTTAACACCATCGAGTATTGTATCTAAGGTGTTCGTACTCATTCTAGCAATTTTAGAATCTAAATGATCAACTAGTGTTTGAAGTTGAACACAAAGTTCACATTCACCACTTGCTATTTTACCCTTTTCTAAACGTTTTAGTTTTGCTTTTAATTCTATGACTTCTTTATCTAAACATTGGTTTTGACTCTTTAAAAGCTTGTTTTTGTTAATTAGTTTTAAGCTAATATTACATAGTTTATCATATTCATTATGCAATGAGTCGTCATCAAGTGATGAACTACTATAGTATTCGTGACATACCTCATTTGCCATGAAACAAATTTCTTCCCCCTCGCGCTCATTCCCCACGTGCCGCTCACGAACGCCTTTTGATCATCCCGCTTTGGGACACTTACTAATAAAGTGGTTTGGGTCCCCACATTTAAAGCAAGTACGATCATCCTTTGGCTTCGTCCCTCTTTGCTTTTCCGAAAGCCTTTCTTATCGTCATACGGTTGTTTGACATATCTTCCCTTGCTTCTAAAGAACTTTTTAAAGTCCCTTACCGCCATAGCATACTCCTCGTCGTCACTACCCGAGGAAGAGTTCTCTTCATCACTTGAAGCCTTTTTGGCTTTTAAGGCAAGAGATTTATGTTTCTCTTTTACCTTAAAGGCTTCGAAATCTTTAGCAAGAACAAGCTCGTAGACTTTTAGGTTGCCTATGAGTTCATCGAGGGTGAGGATTGTCAAATCTTTTGACTCTTCGATCGCCGTCACCTTAGATCTCCACTTGGATGGAAGTGCCCTTAGATATCTCCTAACATGGTTACGACTAGAGAAAGATTCATCAAGTGCTTGTAAAGATGTAATAATAGTATTAAAGTTAGCAAATGAATGATCTATAGTTTCCTCATCCGATATTGAAAATTGTTCATATTGTTGAACAAATAAATCAATTTTATTATTTTTAACTTGTTGTTTGCCTTGATGAGTTACAACTAAAGAATTCCAAATTTCTTTAGAGGTTTTGAGTAAGGAAATTCTTTCAAATTCCTTTTTTGGTAAAGCATTATATAAAACCATTTTTGCTTCACTATTTTTCGAAAGCTTTTTCTTCATTTCATCATTTAGTTTATCATGAGGTATGTTAACTAAATTTCCCTTATCATCATTTGAGGTAGCCTCAAAATCACCTTCAACAATAATGTACCAAAGATCAATATCTTTAGACTTCACATTGTTTCAATCTATTTTTCCAATTTATAAAACCATTAGTTTCAAGTAGTGGTGGTCGTTGCATAGATTGCCCTTCCTTATAATTTTCAGAACCTATAGTGATCGAAAAGTTTTTTAAATACAATTTTACTTTAAAACTTTTATAAACTTAGCTCTGATACCAATTGTGGAAAACTAGAAGGGGGGTTTGAATAGTTTTTCCGATTTTAAGTTGATTTCAAAAACTTTAGATTCGATATTATGTGAAATCGTATGGATGTTGAGAACGTATAGATCTAATGATAATGCAAGAAAATAAATAAAGATAAGGGATAGAAATGACACAACCGATTTATAGTGGTTCGGCTACAAGGACACCTTCCTGCCCTACTCCACTCCTCGAGTCACCTACCGAGTTCAAGCACTATGTCATAAAACTCCTTCACTTGGCGGAGAAGCCTTCACAACGTTGCTTACACTTTTCCGTTACAAAGCTAGATACCGAGTCCAGTAGACGGTGGACCAAACCAACACGACTATTACACAACAAGTATGTGAAATATTAAATACAAGATCTTCGCTAAGTAAATCTTGTGGAGTGACAAAACAATCAAGGACCCCTTGCTTAGATGACTTGTAGAATGCTCGTGATCTCGTCTTAGAGAAGGACCTATATGAGGATCACAAATAGAAAGAAAGAAGAACAACTCTCTAGATCAAGTGATCTATATGTTAGAAGAGAATGAGAGTGTATGAGAGATTTAGTAAGAAGAGGGTAAGTTAGAATGAAGAAATGGCTCTCTATTTATAGGCAAATTTCACTGCCCGGATCCCACGGACCTTCCACTGGGATCCGGCTAGCACAAAGCTAGGGATCCGTGGAACGCCCTCTTGCCCATGGGTTTTTCGGTTATGGGTCATGGGTTATGGGTTGGTCCATGGTTTTCTTTAGATTCAATGTATCTAAGTATACATTGTATCTAGTCTTCTTGGTATGGGTTAAGATCCATGGGTTATGGTTTTTACCCATCCTAATAAACTATTACAACAAATGCTTAATTACTACATTTTTGTATTTAAAAGATTATATGTAAATGCTTTACAAAAATAACATGTATCCTTATAATTATACTTAAGACAACATTATATATGTTATCAACAAAAAACAAAGAGATCGCAAAATATTAATAAACATTTTTACGGTTTATTTGTATTAACAATCCCCATAGATGGTAGCTCCTCATAGTCATCATGAACATCTGGAGCAGAAATGGAAGAAGTAGACTTAATGGGAACAGAACCTCGTAATGCATACATTCGCTCAAGCACTACTCTGGCCTTCTTAGCTTTAGCAGCTTCTTGTTCAGCTTTCTTCCCCATCTCTGCTCCTACTTTATCAATTGGTGCAACACTAGGCAATGCTGTAGAAGAAACAGTATTAGGTTCAGCAGATTGAACCCTCTCAGCTGACTGTATAGCTTCAGTAGATGCTTCAGAAGTAACCACAGGAGAAATCATCTTTGGTGTAACATCATCAAAATTATCTACAATCTCAACTATCTTAGGTCTCTTTGCTTTAGGAACATCCACACTTCCAGCACTCCTTTTCAAGTTAGAAGATGGTGCAGTCTGCTTCATAATCCTTTGATACATTCTATGCAAATCAGCATCAGGTAAAGCCCAGACTTGCTTCTTTTTCAAACCAGAGTTATAGATAGCAACGCTTTGGTTAAAATCCACATTCCTCATATATGCTTTCTTCTGAGCTGCAGTGGGTGGTATTTCCTTCTTTGCTTTAGCTTTTCTGTGAAGCAATTGCTTTTCTTTGTGCAGCTGCAACTTGCTAACTTTGTTGTCCAAGAGCCACCATTTGTTCAGCAAATGTTGCACTATTAAAATCTACTCCTAAGATACTTTGTGCAAGAGAAGGATTTGATGCAACTTGATGAGTATAAACATCCCATTGTTCATAAGGAATCTTAGTAGATAGTTCATCAAGTTCTCTTTGTCTTTCAGGAGGCAAATTAGTAGTAAATTGAGTTGCAATCTTTTGAGCCAATGCACTACTCTTCTGCATATTCTCATACTCAGCAAACATCCTTGCTTGTTCTTGCCTTTCCTGTTCACTAACCGTGATCTGAATCCAAGCTCTTCATCAATCATATTCCTTTTCCTTTTATCAGTAGGCTCCAGCGCATCATTACTAGGAATATCAACACAAGGAACTTCAGAAGAAACACCCAAGTTAACATCAGAAGAAACATGTTGAGACAGATTTTCAACAGGTGTAGAAAAGATATAAGCATTAGGATCCAGATTAAAACTTCTTCCAGCAAGAAAGACTTCTGAATGAATCCATCGGGTGGAGGACATGATTGTTCTTGTACACAAGAAGCTTGACCATGTTCAGAAGCAACATCCTCCATATGGTCATCAGCAGTTGCAACACATGACACCTTTGAAGGTTTAGAAGAATCCTTACTAAATATCAGTTTCTTCTTCTAGTAAATTGAATGGGTTTCTTGTTCTTGAAGCCCAAGAACAATGGTGAAGGAACATTTTCTCGAAATACATCACTAAAAATTTCAAAGGACTCAAATTGAGTATCCTCTTGCTCCTCATCAAGAAACCGAACCTCCTTTTGCTACTTTTTTCTCAAGTTGGTCCTCTAAGTCCTTAACGCTTCAACTCCATAATCTCACCAACCAAGTGTAGATTTTGTCTCAACAAGCCTTGAGATCAGAACCTCACATACCGTTCACTCAGAGCATAGACAGATAAAGTGTAATAGGTCTCACTTCCACCAAATTGCATTGCTCGGTAATAGGAGCCATTGACCTTTCGTATAGGGCCATCATGTTTCAAGACAGAGAGCCTATTAAATGGCTCCCCTCAACCGACTAGGTGTGAAGAGTCTATTATCCTCATGCTCAACCTCATCAGGAGTAACATGAGTAGGTGGTGGACTAGGACTAGGTGTAGATAAATGGGTAGGTGGAGGTTGGTCAGGAGTAACATGAGATGCTTCAGCAGTTGTGTAGGCCCTCATCAATGGCAATCCATGGATTACCATCAACATCAACATTTGTAGAAGGTGGATCACCAACAACATTATCCTCATCGCCACCTCATTGCCTTGAGGCAACATAGTCAGCTAGCAAAGGATGATGCACCTCATAATGAGTTTCACGGAAGCAAATAGTTTAGCAAAATAAAGCTCCTATGGGACAAAATACATGGACAAGGTTGTAATGTTTAAAATCATTTGTAAAGGAAACCTAGGGTACATTAAAAACTTATGTTTTTTCCTTTGATTATTTTCAATCATATTATCAAAAATAAACCTAGAAAAATTATAAGTTAACCCCTGAGAAAGACATACAATACCACATCCCAATTGAGTAGAAAATTGATCCCATCTTCCCCTGATTTATTGTTTATGCACCGAGCAAAGGTGTGTACCAAAACCTCCACATCGGGCAAGCAAAGTTTCATTCTGAACCATATATCACCCTCGTGACTCTGGTATCCAATGCTCTTGCCCAAAGAAGTCTTCCCCTGAATTAGAGTGATAAACCCCATTCACATCATCTAAACGAAACTGTCTCCTTATCAACTCCTCCGTCACAACATACTTTGTTTGTTGGAATCACTCCTAAACCTTATTCAAGTGTTAGTTACACATATGTAATAGTTAGCTTATTATGGCCTTTATGTTTGTTATTAGCCTTAAGCTTATGTAGAAGGCCCATGAGCTTAGGCCCAAGCCCATAGGAGAAAGGGAAGGAGTAGGAGTGTTGCCCTAGCTCCTTGCCTATAAATACCTTATGTAAACCTTCATTTGAAGGTTGGTTGTTCAAGTTATTCCTTTCACATATCACCTACGCATAACCGTATTATTATCGTGTGTGTGTTTGTTTACTTGTTCAATCGCCTCTCTATCTTTCTTATAAGCTTGTGTGGTAAACCTTGTGACCTAACAAAGGGTATCAATCGCCAAATAGTTGGGTGAACAAGTTTGTTTTTGAAGGTTTTTTTTTGGTCTTACGCTAAAGTTAACGTGATTCTTTGGTTCGCTTAAAAACTTGTTTTCTACACTTTTAATCCAAGATTCTTGTACTTTCAACGTTTTAAGGTGTTTAAATACTTGTTTTTGGCAAAAAGTTTCAAACTTTATGCGTGGATCATTGTTTTTGAGCTAGTTTTTATTCGTGGGTGTAGTTCTACCGTAATCGCTTTTAGAGGCTTTGGTTTATCAAGTTTCACACTTTTGTGTATTTTGGTGTTATTGAAGCTATTTTATCACACAAAACTGGTTTAGAAACACTTTTGGACAAAATCAAAATTACGAGTATTCCTACGCCGTAGTAAAACCCTAATCATACGCGTAAGTGCCTCCTTGGTTTGATCTTCATTTTCGTGGTTTATTCCGTTTTTTCTTACTTGGATAAGTCTGAAAATACGTCGACTTTGGATATCTTTTGCAATGTGATAGTGTAAAAGATCATTTGGGCAAAACCCTAAAATTACGCATAAGCATAAGCTTACGCCAGAAATCCTACGCCTAAGCTCTTTCCTACGCCTAAGCCTAGTCTTACGCATAAGAAAATCCTACGCCTAACTTTCTACGCCTAACTTTTGTCTACGCTTAACTTTAGTGTTTTTTCCTACTTACGCCAGTAGCTAAATCCTACGCCAGAACTCCTTATTGTTATGCGTAACTTTGGTGTTTTTACGCATAAGTGCTACTTGGTTCTTGTCTTTTCTACGCTTAAGGACACTTCATCAACAAAGGTTCATTCGACTACAAAGATCCATTTTACCAACACAAGTTTATCAACATGTCACAACCACCATACTCTAACTATTTCCCTTACACTTATCCTCATCCTCAACGCCAACAACAACTAACTCCACAACATCAACAATGGAATCAACAACAAGCAATTTATCAACAACAATTTAACCAACAACATACTCCACAACTTGTTGCAAATCCACAACCTCAAATGGTTCAACCACCACCAAGTCTTCAAGTTCAACCGCACACAAATGACTTTAATCAACATCCATCAAGGATCACTATGAGGGAACCCACTTGGTTTGCAAAGATGTTTGAAACTTTAAGCAACCAACAATCAATTCATGAGGTCGGATCACTTGATAGACCTCCAATGCTCACTCCAGGAAACTACGATCAATGGGTGATAAGGTTCTTTAGGTTTTGTGATCTAAAGAAGCCACATGGAAAGTTCTTAAAGAAGGTTATCTTGAAAGGTCCATTTGAGATGCCTACTGTCATTGTACCCGGAGATCCAAATGCCATTCCACCAAGAGATGAACAAACTAACATTGCTATCAAGCAGACTTGAATCCTAAAGAACTTCTACACTATGAAGCAGATGAGCTTGCAATGGAATATATCCTCCTAGGATTACCAAACCTAATTCTTCGTAGTGTTGATGCTCAAAAGACCGCAAAGAAAATGTGGGATCATATTCGTCTTCTTATGGAAGGATCTCAGACTCAATCGTGAAGATTTGGAATCCAAAATTTACTTGGCTTATGAACACTTCATGATTGAACCCGAAGAGACACTCGAGTCATATCATCACCGATTTTCAGACATCATCAATGATTTGGATAAACACAACATCAACATGCCAAGAATTGCAGTGAATACTAAGTTCCTAAGTAGTCTTGGTCCCGAATGGGAGAAGTATGTCATTTTTCTCCGCCGTTTAAAAACATGCATCAGTCGACCTACGGATTGTTGTACGATTACTTGAAGCCTCATGAAAAGGAAGTTGATAGGAAAGGATTCTCCGTGCTCAAATTGCTCCACCGACACATCCGAAAATCAACAACTTGCCTTATATGCTCAAAACAGTTATTCTCCTCAACCAAAGAACTCAACCAATCGCTACAATCACACCATATGATCCTTCACAACCTCCATCTCAACAAACTCAATTGGTTCCATACAACAACAACAATGCTCAAGCCGAAGCTAATGAGGAATCTGATCCGCTCGAAGCATTGCAACAAGGATTTGCTATGATTGCTAATGCCTTTAGCCGTTATACCAACAAATCCAACAACCGTGATTCGCTCCTCATCTAATACAAGGAATCAAGTTGTGAACAATGGACGAGTTGAAGTTCGAATCGTGGTTATGGTCGCCGATGGGCGGTGGTCAAGGGTTTAATGCCGTGGGTAGGAATAACAATCGAGCTCCAAGTGGTGGAACAGGAAATGCTCGTAATGGGTTGAATGGTCTTCGATGCTACAACTGCAATGAGAAGGGACACTGGCTAATGCATGCCCAAAGCCAAGGACTAGGGGCAGTGCTTATTTCAAAGAGGCTCTTCTTTGGCTCTTAAGGATGAAGCTGGTGGATCTCTCACGCACAAAGAACGAGTTTTATGGCAAATGCAGACTCAGATGATGATATGGAGGACTTGCGTGCCAATGCACTGTTATGTTGATGGCTAATATGCATGAGTTACACATGAGTGACACAGCCCAAGTATGACACCGATGGCTTGTCTCGTGTAACCAACAAACCATATTTATCTCTCGATCTATATCTCCGCCAACATCCAATCCGCAAGACTCGAATGTTCAAAATGAGTCGTCCACATCTCATTACGACGATTTTCAACTAGACCCCGTAGTTATATTTGACGATCAAGATGACCAAACGGTTCCCTTGATAATCAAATTGACTCGCGGGTTATACTTGAGGATCTCAAGAATGATCATGTTGAGACTCACGCTGAACACGCCAACTTTTGCCTCATCCGATTTTGCTCGCTTAATACAAGACCAACAAACCATAGTGAAAAATGTCATGCCATTAATCAGGACTTGAAATGCAAAATGCACTGTTAACCAAGGATTTTGAATGTTTACAAAAGCAACTCAACTTTTTCAAAACTCAAGAAAACGTGAAAACGGTTTTGAAGCAGCCTTTGCCAAATCTTATCAAAATGAAAAATATTTAGAAAGACAGATGCGGATCTAGCCGCTCAAGAATGCTTTGTTGTCCAAATAGAACAATCAAACATGAACATAAAAAGCAAATTAACGCCTCACCTTGGAAAATCAAAAAGCTAAGGCCGAGTTGTTAACTTGTCAAAAACAGTTCTCTGCATACAAAAAGCATTCAACTAAACGAATAGATGATCATCTTGAAGAAATCATCGGCTTGCAAAACAAACTTAAAGAGTTTAAAACTGTTGTTTACAAACATGGCGAAGTCGGTCACAACCATTGAAAAGTTTACTTTAAAACCAAATCCAAATGGATATGGACCTAATCTTGCTGATTACAAACCTAAGCTTTCAACAAAAGCATTCAAACCAAATCCCGAAGTTTCCAAAGGCGTAATATAAAGTTGATAATTCTGTTATGAGTGTTGTTGAATATCATCGCCAAGAGGAATTAGATGCAGAAGACGAGAGTCGATCAAAATTAGAAAAAGTTGTTTACAACAAACCTTTTAACTATTCAAAAGCGTCACTTTCGTCACACCAACGGATTCTTCTAACACACCAAGGGTTATCATCAAAACACCGGAGTCTTCTAATGTTAATCCCCAACCAGATTATGCACAAATTTATGGTCCTTTACCTTCCATCGTGAAGTAAACTCAAAACCTGAAAATCGAAAAATTCTTAGATATTTTGACATTTTCATGGCCGACCTCAAAATTTTACAACATGAGATAGAATATCGCTCTGAAATCAAAATTGATCATTTTCAATCGCCTCTAGCGCGAGAACAAAGAGACATTTTTCATAAAAATCTTTTACCTAATGTTAAAAATTTGAAAAATTGTGCATTAGCCTGGGAAAAGGATTTTCATAAGGAACTTGGAGTGATGAAGGTCGCTGAAAAAACGTAAACATCTATTTCTATTACTAAACGTAAAAAGAAAATGTTGAGAAAAGATGTTGATCGACTCTTGGAAGATGTCATCTCGTGCCGATGTCCATAATGTTGTGTTATTGAATTCTTTGTCATATGCATTTGATCATACCTCCGATATCGTTGATTCTGTGGATAAATGTTGAGAACACAAATAATGTGCTTCAGATCGAGTCCTTAAAAGTTGAAAACAAACGATTGTCAAACGAACTTTCAAATGCAATACGCCGTCTTAATTGGTGTCAAAAAGATATTCACGATCAACAAATTGCTTTTCAACACAAAATCGCCCAGTTGCATACAAAATCTTCTAATCCTAAAATTGAGCAATTGGATGATCAAAACGTGTCTTTTAAGTGTCAAATCTCAAAATATGAACAAGAACTTGTAAAAGTTAAAAGGAATATGGTGTCATATTTGATTTACTCAAAAAGACTCGTGATGAAGCATCAAATGAACTTGATCATTATCTTGCACACACTAAAGAAGTTATGCATTTTGCCGAAATGTTCGGTCCGAAAATCAAGATCTGATTCACACTATCCTCAAGTTAAGAGAAATGTTAGGAAAGTATGAACAACTTCCGCCAACCATCATTAAGAGATTAGCCCCAATAACACTTAGTACTCATGAACCTAGAATCTCTACTGCCAAATCACAAGTAGCTAACGTGCTTCCTTCTATCAAACAGAATAGTTGAGCCTTTTCCAAACGTCCGCACTTCACGTTCTAGAGCACTCAATCGAAAAATAGGAAGTTGCGACCTAAGAAAAGATCAATCAAGAATGCTAAAGTAGAAGAACACCCTAGGACTATGAATAAGACTCACGCTGCTCCACTATAGATATTAAGGCCCGCAAATGTAATAGAAATAGTGATGTAACGAATGCTAAACCGTTAAGTACTTTTGATATTCAGTCCGATGCACCTTGTGTTATTTGTGGTAAAAGTATGAATTCTGATTGTCATGATAAATGTGTTGCTAAAGCTATCATCTCTCGCTTAAGGAATCCTAAGAACCGGAATACCTCTAGGCCCACTAATCTTTCTAAGTCTGTGCTTGGTAGACCGCCATCTTTAGATTCTAAGAAACGCATTGTTGTCCCTGTAGCTCCAGTGTCACCTCCTAGGAATGTAGTACCACCTAGTGCATTCACTAAGACTAAAGCAAATACTAGTTGGAGATGGCGGAAATGGATATATAACACACTAGGATTTAAGTGGATACCTAAAGCTATTGATGTGTGTATATCTACTATACCGGCTACGGAACCCTCTAACATTTCGGTTCCAAATCTACTTCTATTCCATCCGTGTCGCCTGTGTGTAATGCAGTGATACGATCATTCTCTGATTGTTGATAGCGGATGTTCCCGACACATGACAGCAATCTTAAACTGTTATCAAACTTTATTGCAAAGTTCATTGGCACCGCCGTTCGAATGATCACTTCGCAACTATCATGGGCTACGGAGATTATGTCAATGGGAACATCGAAATTAGCAGTGTTTACTATGTGGAAGGCCTCGGTCATAACTGCTTTCAAGAGGTCGGCTTTTGTGATGGAGATTTGGAGGTTGCTTTCCGGAGAAAACTTGTTTCATTCGTGATCTACAAGGAAATGACCTTATGTCTCGATCGCGTAATTCTAGTCTCTACACTATCTCTATGAAAGACATGGTTGCTTCATCTCCCATATGTTTACTTTCAAAGGCAACATCAACAAAATCCTGGCTATGGCACCGCCGTCTCTCACATCTAAACTTTCAAACCATCACCAACCTTGCTCGACACAAACTAGTTGAAGGACTCCCACGGTTTCGTTATTCTAAAGATCACCTTTGCTCACCTTGTGAACAAGGCAAAAGCACTCGTGCTCATTTTCCTTCAAAGGTGGAACACGCTCAAAGATGTGCTTCATCTTCTTCACATGGATTTGTGTGGCCCGATGCGTGCAAACGATCAATGGCAAACGCTACATCTTAGTAATTGTTGATGACTATTCACGCTGGACTTGGGTCTACTTTCTTCAAGCAAAGATCAAGCTCCACAAATGATCATCACCTTACTCACGAAAATACAAGTTCAGCTACGAAACACCGCTCGCATAATCGTAATGATAGAGGCAATCAATTTGTTAATCAAACTCTTCGTGAATTCTATGAGAAAGTGGGAATTCAAAGATCAAACATCTATTGCACGCATACCGTAACAAAACGGAGTTGTCGAAAGACTAAACCGAACGCTAGTGGAAGCTGCGAGAACAATGTTAATCAATGCTAAACTTCCAGATTACTTATGGGCGTAAGTCGTATCTCATCGCATGCTATACTCAAAACCTTTCTATGATTACAAAACGCCACAACAAAACACCTTTCGAGCTCGTCCATAACGGAAAACCGAATCTAAAACACTTTCATGTATTTGGATCTCTTTGCTATCCGAATAATGATCGTGATGACTTTGGAAAGCTCAAAGCCAAAGCCGACATTGGAGTCTTTATCGGATATCGTGATAATTCAAAAGGTTTCCGAACTGAATCGTCCGTACAAAACAGGTGATGGAAACGATTCATGCTCATTTTGATGAACTTACGGAAATGGCTTCGGAGTATAACAACTTGGAACCCGGTCACAACCGCTTAAACTTCCCCCAAACCCCATCATCACCAACAAAGCCCCCGCCTTACTCGCCAACAAATGGAAAGGTTATTTGCTCCACTGCTCGCTGACGATATTGATGAACGTGCTCGTGTGTATCCGCCGCTTCCGCCGCCAACCCGATAATACTCTTATACCGATACACCGCTACAACAACTATCTGCAGATGCACCTACACCAGCTTGACTCCACCACAACAGCTTGAACAAACCGCTTCCAACAATGATGAAGTCGCCGATGATATTCTCAATGTAGTACCCCACCGCAGATTTTGATCCAAATGCGTTCTTCAACCCGCTTGCTAATGAGATCGCCGCACTGATGTCGCGAATCTTCAACAAACCATTTGAATCCTCAGAATCCGCACAATGTATATCAACATCAACCCTCCACACATAGATGGACGAAAGACCATCCTCCGGAAAACATTATTGGCAACCCGAATCAACCGGCCGTTACAAGACAACGCCTTCACACGACGGTGAACATTGCATTTATGCACTCACCGTCCGCCAATCAACCTAAAACATCAAAGACGAATGACAAAAGACAACCGATTGAATCCATGCAAGAAGAACTCAACCAATTCAAACGCCTTGAAGTATGGGAACTGGTTGAAAGACCAACAGGAGTCTACGTCATTGGTCTAAAATGGATTTGGAAAACAAATTGATGTCAAGGAAATGTTATCCAAATAAGTCACGCCCGTGGCTAAGGGTTATCGCCGTGAAGAGGGTATTGACTTTGAAGAATCTTTTGCCCGCTGCTCGCCTTGAGGTCGTTCGATATTTCTAGCGCTCATGCTCATATGAATATGACGGTCTATCGATGGATGTCAAAACCGCTTCTCAATGGACAACTTAAAGAAACGGTTTATGTCACCAACCGATGGATTCGTTGATCCCGAAGCCAATCACGCCTACAAACCTAACAAAGCTCAGATGGTCTCAAACAAGCTCCTCGGCATGGTACGATAAGCTATCATCCTTCCTCATTGCTAATAATTTCACCAAAGGTTCGGTTGACCCAACTCTTTTATACAATATCACGGGACACATATCTTAATTGTTCAAATTTACGTGGATGACATCATTTTTGGGTCTACACATAAAAGTTTTCAATCGCTTTTGCAAAACTAATGAAGAAAAATTTTGAAATGTCCATGATGGGTGAACTCACGCTCTTTCTGGACCGCAAGTTCATCAATCACCCCGTGGTATTTTCTTGAGTCAGTCCAATATGCCCTTGAATTGTTAAACAAATTTGGAATGAAAACCTGGGACACCTATGCCACACCAATGGCTCATACCAAGAAGCTAGACGCCGATTTACATGGGAAATTGGTGGACCCTACAAAATACCGTAGTATTATTGGGTCTCTCATGTATCTAACAACCAGCGCACTGATATTGTCTTTGCCGCTTATCTATGCTCCCGCTATCGGCCGCGACCAATCAAACCCACCTCTCTGAGGATAAAAGAATCCTCCTATACATCAAGGGAACCATTAACTTGGGGATCCGTATCCGGGATTCGGTTTTGAACTAATCGTTTTTTCATACGCTGACCATGCAGGATGCTTAGACTCACGGAAAAGTACTTCATGAGCTTTACAATTTCTTGGTGATAAACTGGTGTCATGGCAATCGAAGAAGCAGGATTGTACATCGCCGTCCTCAACCGAAGCAGAATATGTAGCCATGTCCGCATGTTGTGCTCAAGTCATCTGGATGAGAACACAACTCAAAGACTATGGTTACGATTTGACGTAATCCCGATGTATCATGCGACAATCGGAGTGCCATTGCGATCTCGCAACTCGCCAAAGACTCAAATCAAAGCACATCGATCTTCGATATCATTTCATCAAGGATCACGTGGAACAGTGGTACGTTGAATTATATTTTGTGGGTACGTAATACCAATTGGCGATCTTCTCACCAAAGCCTTGCCTCCCGCTAGGTTTAATGAGTTGGTCCACCGGATTGGTATGAGGTGTTTGACTCAAGAGGAATTGATGACCTCCTAAAACAGTCTTAAAAACCTGTCAAACACCAAAATCTCTTTTGTAAATAATTTTTCAAAACAAAATACAAAAATATAAAACCTGATAAAACAACAAAAATATTCTTCTAATCTATTTTCTTTCAACATGGCAAGTACATTTCTTCCTTCAACACTATAATCTTTCAAAATTCAAGATTTTTTCGATCAAGTGTTGAGGGGAGAAAATTATAACTTAACTGCTTCAAATCATCTGTGTACTTGCATGTTATCTTATCTCGGTTGTTTCTTTTAACAAATGGTGGTAAATTTTCTGTACAATGACACTCCTCGGACTAAATTTATAACCTTTCATTATTTCTTAAGTCGAGGGGAGTGTCGTCAAAGTTTCTTTCCTAAAATCTTTGTTTGGTAACCAAAATGGAAGTTAAATGGCTTTGTTTGAAAAAGGAAAAGGTGGAGGGACTAAAACTGTCAAAATGTTAAAGTTATTTTTAATAAAAACACCTCCCACCTACTTTTTACTTCACATTTAATACACACAACCATATTCATCCTACTCCTAAGATTGAACCAAGAAATCCGCTGTTTTGATCATCATTTTGTAAGTGTTTTAATGATCTTAACATGTTTTAAGCTAAGGTTTTAATTTCATGCAAATCCAACGGCTAAAAGTGTAGTTACGCTGATTATGTGTTCTACGCATAAGCGTATGAACACATAATCATTATGTGTGTGTTTTTGGTTAAATGGATAGTGTCAAAACGCTTTTTATACATCAAGTATACCATTTTAACCATCAAAACCTACCCATAAACACTTATTAATGATTTTTGAAAATTAGGGTTTATGAGTCGATTTGGGTTTTTCCAAATGTGAAGTGTTTTGGTCTAAAAGATTGTTGGGTTATGGTCATATGTTGTTGAATTGATGATTTCCATGGTTGTTAACCACCCGTAAAACACTAATTGTTTAACAATTTGAAATTAGGGTTTAAAGTTCATAACTTTGGGTAATTTTGATTCTCAACGAATTAGATGTTAATACTTGGCCTAAAGACTCTAACAACACTCTAGACCTACCGTAATTTGTTTGGTGCAAATCCCATGGCTAGAAATCATACGCTAAGTCTTAAACCTTAGGGTTTTGACCTACGCTGTATGACTTTCTACGCAGAACTGTTATGAATGTTCATGCCATAACTTGTTGATAAAATGAAGTTTTGTGTTAATATTGATGATTTGATGAACTTATTTCGTGCTTGCTACGCATAATATTCGTAATCAAGGTCATTTGAAACTCTACGGATAAGGATTACCCTACGCGTAGTCAAGTTATGCGTAAGAATAATTCTACGCATAACCATTACGCGTAAGGTTCTACAATGGGACTACGCAGATCCTCGTGAAGGATATGCGTAAACAAAGGACCTCTACGCGATAAGGTCTACTCTTACGAGTAAGCCTTACGCCGTAAGGTATATATATACGCCACGCGAAGCCCTACGCATAAGGTCCCCTTTTCCTACGCTGTAACATTTCTACGCCGTAGTTAGATCCTACGCTAAGCTTTCACGCCAGTATATCATCTCGCTTACGCTTAACTTTGCCAAAACTACGCTTAAGCCTAGATTGACCTTCATAATGAATTGTTACGTATACAAACTTGTAAATAAACTAATCATATCGTCACGAATCCAATAATGTCACTAATAAACTTAAACGCTTGATATGTTGTGAACAATAAGTGATAACATAAACTTTAAAACTTAAAGTTAACTAACTCACTAAACATTTCACGACGTCATTGGACTATTGGACAAACAAGTGACTTAGGACTCAGAACAATCATTGACACAGTACATTCAATAACTAGACAATAAGACCTTCTGTTGACTAACACTATGTCTTTCGATATGTTGGTTCTTTTGGCTAATGTTATTTCGATCACGACATGGTCGAACAAATGAATGTGGATGCATCAGAAGTTCTTACAATTGCCGATATCTTTCCAGAGGGTTATCCGAGAAAGATTGGAAAGAACAACCTTAGGGTTGACTTTGACACCCTCACATGCTCGGAATCTTCTTGTCTCATTGCAGTGGATATTCTCGTGAATCATCCCTACCGTAACATGCTCTCACACTCGCCACGCCCAGAGGTCTACATTCAACAATTCCGATTCTATGCAGAGGATCACGGTCAAAGTGCGTGAATGTGACACTTTATCACAAACAAGTCACTATCACTCCTGCTGACTTACGGGCTGTTCTCATCATTCCCGACATCGCTCCAACCGACTTCTTTGCTACCCCTATCAAGAGACACCCGAAATTCTTGATAGATATTGGTTATGATGAAGCTTCAGGAATCATTACTAAGCACTCTCACGCGGAGTCAAGAATATTCCTCAACCATGGAGAACACTCTACATGATCATCACCAAATCGGTCTCGGTCGCGACAAGGGCTATGAGCATCCCATGCTCATGGAACTGCAAATTTTCTGGTCGTTGATCAACAAGAAGGACATTGAAATCGGCAATCGATATGGGAGGACATGATGCTATTTCACAAGAAGCTTGGCTCCAAGATTCCCTATGTCAGATACACCAAACTGTTGATCCAGAGAGCACTTGGACTTCATCCCGATATCCCCATGAGGCTCAATGACCCAGATAATCACGACATATTGATCGAACCCATATTATCCGTCCGTAATCAAAGAATCGCCAACAAAGAAACAGGGTACGGTATTACCTAATTACCTTCTAACTACCGAAATCAAAAAGCTTGAAACATATAAAAGGTATCGGTTAGCCGTAAAAGAAGGCAAAGTTGGTCATCTTGATGAAAAATCTTCCGTACACCTACCGGAGGACCGTAAGAGGCAAGGCCGAAGTGTCACAAGTACAGCTATTTATAGGAAGCTTCCCAAAAGGAATCCTCCTCGTAAAAGGATTGTTCCCGTAAAGGAAGTCAACCTATTCCCACACCCGAACCGCAAAGAAAGCTTGTGGACGAAAGCTCAAGGTACCGACACGATGAAGAGATTACCTACTCAATCCGCAACCGAACACCTCCTTCAGCATAAACCTCCAAGTCCACCAAATGACAAAGAAAAAGGGAAGACTACTGTACTTGTACCTTATGATGAAAGCTCGGAGAGTGATAAAGAGCCACCGAAAATGTTTACAAGAAGACGATCAAATTCCTTAGACACCAACACAAAGTCAAGAATTTGCTAAAGACCAAATGGGTGGTCCCGAGGATCAAGTGGTGTCGCCCACTCAACCATCTCCCGATGCGTTAATCAACCCGATAAGGGAGCCGGTGCCACCACTCTTGTGCAACAACAAAAGCTTGTGGAGGATACTATCGAATATGAGTTTGAGGAACCGAAACCGAGAAGTCCTAAAAAGATAAAGATGTTGATTATGATACGCTTTCTTCTAGATAGTCCTCGCACGATCAAAGGAAGAAACCTTCAACCTCCAAAGGATCCAGAGTCTCCTCATATCTCTTCATCATCGATTCGCCTTCTCACTCCTCACAACGACCATCAAAGAAGTCAACCAAATCATCATCCAAATCCGTGAAGAAACCATCTAAATCTTGGATTTCTCAAGCTCATGAACGGATTACCAAAGCCGCCAAACAAGTCGAAAGAAAACGTGCTCAACAAAAGCTGAATTTCTTTGTCGATCACATACAAAGATCTGTATGACGAGCATGAAAAGATGAAAGGAGAAAGGAAGTTTGTTCAGAAATTCATGAAAAATCACCGTCAAGAGGAACTGAACGAAATGATCAAGGCTACACTAAAAGTACCTTCGAGTACGCTCCTAAAGTCACAAAGGAGTTGTTCACCAAACAACTTTATCCAAATCTTATGCAGACCGCCAAGCAAACTATTCGATCAACGCCCTTAACCGTCACAATCAATCCAACCGATCCGTAGTTTTCTCGATAATGAATTGGTGGCCAAGCTTGTCACACAAATGTCCGCACGACCGGGACATTTACTTCGATGAAGGAAAGTTGTTTCAAGCATTGCCGACTACCAACTTCAAGAAGCTTGTAGATTCAAGTGAAAAGTCTAAACGCCCTAGAGACGATGAAGACAAGGATAAGGATAAAGACTCGCACCTAAACGCCGAAGCCGGTGAATCTTCTTGATGCAACCTCCTCCACAACGCCTCCTGCTCAACAAAAATCTCCTCCTCGCTCTTCTACGAAAAACCTCGTGACGATTCCGAAGTTACCACCCCCGACTCATAAAACCGATGATCACTTTGAGTATACGGGTGGTGACGATGAAGAGGTCCTTGAGCCCCTACAACAACCCACCTCTCCCAAACAAGTTCGAAACCAATCATCATCTAGGCCTTCAAAAAGAAGAAGAAGAAGACGCCAGACCGACGTCGATCATGGCTAGATGATTATAAAACAGAGGAATTTGAATGGTTTGCTAATCTTGTTAACAACACTCCCTACCCTGAAGAAGGTCGGGATTTGGTAGACGGTTCTACATTGGAGCATGCTAAAATTCTGCAAGAAAAGTTCCATGTGAAGAAAATGACGAAATCTGAATTGAAGCGAATCAAGAATGAAGCTTTCAACTTCTAAAAACAGCTCTGAAAGTGCCCTCGAGGTCGAATATCACCTTGAAAACATTGCTCGAGCTATGTCTAACAACATGGATTGGCTCAACCCTAAGCAAACATTGACTTCACACAAAGGGACAACCCTCCATACTACATCGATTGGACCAAACCTCTACCAACACTTGGCCAACCAAATGAACCAAGGATTCCTTTCAGATATTTCTTCAACAAAGACTTGGATTTTCTTCTACACGGTGGCGATGATTCAAGAAAATACGCTACATCGCTTGACACTTCCATTCCCCGCACTGCCTACTCAAACCGCATAGCCATTGAGGAACGTGCCAATCACTTGTTCTCCAACACAGTGGAAGCATACGACCGAGATGCATTGTATGGGATTCATCACCGCCGTAACGCCGACGAATCTACTACGTAAGCCGCCGTTCGTAAGTCTCAACATGCCGTATAGTTCTAAAGATATCGTTGCCATCATACACGTCGACCTTTCGTCTAAGTGGGACTACACATTCCTAAAGAAGATCGTAGTCAAACGACAAGATGAACGGACTATGCTTTCTCTCGAGGTCGACTTTGAGAATTTGTCTCTCAATGACATCAAGACATGTACCTTGCCAAAGTACATGGTCGCATGAGACAATTCTCAACTGCAGTACAACGCGAATTTATCAAGTCACTTCTCATCTTCATAAGACGAATTGTCATCAAGGAACGTAGAAGATCTCCACCGGCCGTTGAATCTTATCGACGCTGTCAACTTCACTCCTCCAAAGCTTGATCTTCCCGATATCAACCACCTATCTCAATATACACTCATCAGCAAACCTTTCGGCGTTGTTTACCGTAGTGAACTTCAAAGAAACCGCTTAATGGCGTAGCTTAACCCACAAGTTCGGGATCATACTTTGAAGCCGGTTAGGGATGGATTGGCATACAGTGTTGAAGGATATACGCCGAAAATTGGGTCTCCTAAGCTACGGAATTCTCGTGAAAGGAGGGATGTGAGACGGATCATCACAATGATTGATGAACGGTTGTTTCAAGGGATCAGCCGCACGATTGAGAGTTATGTCGGTGGTCACCCAGATTAACATAACCGCTTTCAACGCCTCGCACACCCCGGGAACATCACCGCACTTCCTGGTACCCCTTGAATTGCTTCCTTCATATAATTTTGGATGTTTGATTAATTATGTAAATGGCTTGTGCACACATTACAAGCTGTACAACCCGCACTTGTAAATAAAGGACCCCGTGGTACGCTGCCACAATCCTTAGATAAGGAGCGAAAGCTTCTTACTTTTGAGTAAAACCTATCAAACCTTTCATTTTTCAAGGTTTTGCTCAAAAGAACAAGTACTTTCCCTTATGATTTTCAAAACCTCAACCGCTTATATCACTTGTTGAGGGGGAGTACTTGAATTAAAACTTTGTTCAAAAATTGTTCACAAGTGGTCATTCTTCCCGCAACACTCGAAATGGTCATATTTATTCTCAACTTTTCAAAAATAACATTTAATATGCCATTTTTGAGGGGGAGAAAATATGTGATAAGAAATATGTTGTGTAAAATGCAAATGAATCTTTGTGCTATAGACTTAACCAACGAATTGACGATGCTTAACTGTTAGTAACTCGAAAAGACTTGTCCCGGACGGGTAATAATTTCAAGCTAGTTCGCTAGTGATGTAAACGTGTCTCGCAAAGGACTTGTCTCAGTAGAATGTACCATTCGAGAAACTCTTGATAGACATGAACTCTGACGGGTTTGACAACCTTCGAGGATTGTCTACACCTTCAAGGTAGTTATTAGAGCTAGTTGTCACCTAAAAGCCGACAATGCAACTCTTTAACTATGCCACGAACCGTGTCTCGGGGAATTGTCTATCTTGAGTTAATCAATTCAAAAGTGCGCGCTTTTCCTCACTGCATTTTAACCGTTAAAACTCTTAAGCACATGTGGAAGGGGGAGTATTTATGCAAAATCTTATCTCAACAGTGGTACTAAAATGTTTTTCATTCATAAACACTTTGAGAGATTTTTCACATCAGTGGTTTTATGGCAACATAGGTTAGTCATGGAGTTATAAGGTGACTAAGGTTAGGAATAACCGTCCTATGATCCGCCAGAGTCGGATGGATCTACCCAAGGACACCACAAATAGTTAGTATTTAGAAGTCCTTAGGTATGATTGTAAAAAGGAGAAAATGAGAATCGAGAAAGAAGGAGTTGGAGAATTAAAAAGAAATGCAAAGAAAAGGGTGAAAAGAAATAGCCCTCCAGATTATTCAACTTAGGCGCATAATCGGTTCAATTCATATGCTACCGGGTTGTCACTTAGTGACGCCGGTATTGAAGATTAAAAGTCGCCATGGACCCAAAGGACGCATGCACTAAACCTTCTTATCCACTCAAGTTTCTCTCAACATAAGCTTGTTTCATTCTCACAGGGAACCCTACGTAAACTATCGGCTTTCTTAGAGATTGCTGGTATTGAAGAAGGAGACCCTCTCCCTAGTCTCCGCTCCAGAAAACCAAAACGCACTATTGAGTCTAGAGCCACGAGATTCATCAAAAGATCTCTTAGGTACACTTGACATTTCATCACTTGATATTCAACAATAAGAATTTCAGTGGTACATTATCGAGTCCTTCACGGATCTTAGCAATCTGTCGAGAACATTTATGAGAGGTTCACATTTGTGATCCTCGGTGATTGAATGGAAACTCCCGCCAGTGGTCAACATCAAACGCCTCGACAAGAGGTCGCTTCGCAACTCCCCGTGGATTGCGCTTAGTGGTCTCAAACGGTCTACGCCGTGAGGTGATGCTTCGGTGTACCTCAACGACTCATCTCAATCGTAGGTGTACTTCGGTACATCGTGTTATCTCACTTGTGGGACTCCGATTCAGAACCGGCCTTTGTAAGAATTAGAGTTGTGTTTTCACACTATGCCGTTAACACTCTCGAAGTTCAAACTTGTAAGTGCCGGAATCCGCTTATTACTAACCGCTTAAATGTTTTCTTCTTATGGAAGCTCGAGCGAATGATCGTGCGATTCTTCTCATGCTCACGCCAACTTCATCACTAATGGAAGTTCTATCCAAAAGCAACACAACAAATAATGATTCTTCATCAATACAAAGAATCTACAAAGTTAAAGACTTAAAGAACTCCATCAAGATCAATTCCAACGCCAAAAGAGCGTGTGAGCATGTTGAAGAATGACGTGGAGACACCGAGCAAATGGGCACTGAGGCGCATTTGATGCGCATACAACAACATACTATCACTTTCATCACAAAGAACAATGATCAAAGAACAAAGTTAAAGATGACGCCAAAGCATAACCGTTCAAAGTAAACTATCTCTACACCGGGAGATTGTTCAAATCAAGGCAATTCTTCTCACAAGAAAGAAGAATGTCGAAGACGCCAAAGCTACTATTACATCAACGCCTTCACCGCTTTTCATCACCAACACTTGAGTGTTTGTTACTCATATGTAATAACACTTGAGGGGAGATTGTTGGAATCACTCCTAAACCTTATTCAAGTGTTAGTTACTCATATGTAATAGTTAGCTTATTATGGCCTTTATGTTTGTTATTAGCCTTAAGCTTATGTAGAAGGCCCATGAGCTTAGGCCCAAGCCCATAGGAGAAAGGGAAGGAGTAGGAGTGTTGCCCTAGCTCCTTGCCTATAAATACCTTATGTAAACCTTCATTTGAAGGTTGGTTGTTCAAGTTATTCCTTTCACATACACCTACGCATAACCGCCTATTATATCGTGTGTGTGTGTGTTTGTTTACTTGTTCAATCGCCTTATCCCTTTCTTATAATCTTGTGTGTTAAACCTTGTGACCTAACACGCTCCATCAATCGGTTAAACTATTCTCGTGGTCACTACCGCTTGCAAAGCAGATGCCCAAAACTGCGGTAACCAACGATTCATATATCACACATTAGAGAATGCGAAGCATAATGAATCTTGGATCTTTTCAAGAACTCCACCATTGGTTCATATAACTTCATCACCCTCGCTTTTCCCTAAAGCAACTTTGTTATGATCTTTTTTCAATTGAAGCGCCATGTGAAATATTGTGAATTAGGGTTATGATTCACGTATCTGGAAGTGTTTTAAACTTAATTGAAGAGGGAATCAGTTAATTTGAAGCAAAGATATACGAAGAGGATATTAGTAGAAATTGCCCAAATTATGGTCAAAAATATCGGAATAAGTTGTTGACCATATCTTACGTGTATAGCAACTCTTACCAAGTTTAAATTACCACTTCAGCAGAAACGACGATCAATCTGCTGAAGGAGGTCAATCAGCAGAAACCACTCAAGTTAAAAGATATCTTCAGTAAATATCTAGAGTATTACTGTGCCACCCAACTCGCATTTAATTACATCAAACCTTGAATCCGTCTACAAAACAAATCCAATGCATACTTAACTCACATCATTTACCCCCAATTATCATCACAAACCCTAATTTCACCAAAAACCCCAATCAACCACAATCAGCATGTGGAATCAACCAGAAGTAATCGATCTAACAACCTCTTCCTCATCATCATCATCATCATCAATTGATGATACTAACCCATGGCGTCTTTACCTTCCTCCACAAGAACCACGACCAAAGAAATCCCCCTTTCTCCCTTCTTCTGAAGATGATAGTGTAGTGGATCCAAGTGAGTCTTCTGATGACTCTGATGACTACAACAAGGAGAGAACATCACACCCCCAACCTTCAACACCTCAACCTCAACCAAGGCCACGCGCCACAAGAGAGGTGGTGTTAGCTCTTCCTGCGCCATGTTTTGGTACTTCATCTCATATCGTAAAGGGAAAGGGCAAAAGGAAGATGGAGTGATTGTTTTATGGTGGAACGAGTAGATGGAACAACGAAGATTTCTCATTCTCACAAATCCATCACTGTATTCATCTTCTTCATCTTCGTTTTCATCAATCCATCCTTCCCATTTTGATCCTTAGCTTCTTCGTCAGATCGTCATGCATATCCCGCTTGGAATAGATGATAGGAGCTAGTATAGGTTTAGTAGATCTTGTATAGAAATGGTCTTGTATTTTCATTTGAAGTTGATTGTGTCGTAGTTGTAAGTCAGAAATGTTTTTGAATGAATGAATGAACAATTTAACTTCAAGATTTCTTCAGAGAAATAATTAGATCACTTCTGTACTTATCTTCAGTAGAAACCAGCTTTAAGCTTACTTGACCATTCTCCAATTAACCAAACATGATGAACTTCAACTTATATAAGCAATCTGCAAAACAGACACAGAGAAGCACACAAACAAACAAAACTCACAAAACATTAGCAGGTTAGTGTTAGCTAGCAAACAAAAATATAAACAATAATTTACAAAGTTTACAAAATGAATCCTCCTTCGGGAGGCATATGCCTCCCCTGAGGCCTATGCCTCCCCTTAAACTTTGCAAAGTAAGGGTTAAGCATCCCAATGTTGACCAAAAAGGTGTTGAAACCTTGGTCCATCAAAAGTTTTAGTTAGTAAATCACACATTATCATCAGTGTGAATCTTAACCACTTTTATCAAATGTTTTTCATATGCATCTCTTATGTGGTGCCTGATTTCAATATGCTTAGTTCTCCTGTGAAAAACTGGATTTTTAACAATGCATATGGTACTTTGATTATCAATAAAAATTGTTGTGTTCATGAAGTTAAACCCATAGTCCAACAATTGATTTTGTATCCAAAGAACTCGCCTGACAGAATTCAAGTAGCAGCAAATATTACTGCCTTCAGTAGATGAGGTAGCCAATAGTTTGTTTCTTGCACGCTAAGAAATCAATCTCTTTCCAAGGAATTGGCATCCTCCAGTTGGATCTCCTATCCAGATTTCACCAAAGATAGTCACTATCACTATAAGCTTCCAACTTAAAAGGAGACTCTTTTGGGTACCAAAGACCTAAATGAGGTTGGCCTTCAGTGTACTTAAAGATCTTTTTGATCAGATTGAGATGGGAAGCAAGTGGAGTGATTTGATGTCTATAACAAACACTCACAAAGTGTAATATCAGTGCCTTGGCCGTTAAATACATCAAAGAACCAATCATAGATCTCAGATAAGTGAACATTCACAACCGGATCTGGTTCATTGTTGTTCTTGTTTTGGAGCTTCATAAGGTGTAGTAGCAGCTGACACACTCCATATCAAACTTCTTCAAAATGTCCTCACATATTTATCCCGGACCGATAAAAAGATACCATCAGGTCACAACTCAGAGACCCAAAAAGAAAGTAAGCTCCCCCATAGCACTCATCTGAAACTCTCCCTTCATCAGCTCCTCAAACTCTCTACACCAAGTTTCTTTAGTGGATCCAAAAATATTGTCATCCACATAAACTTGCACAAGTATGATGTCTGTGGAATTCTTCTTAAGGAAAAGTGTCTTATCAATGGCACCTCTTCTATAACCATCCATAGAGAGCTTTTACAACCTTGTAAACATGATTAGGATGATCTAGGTCTTCAAATCCTTTGGGTTGAGTGACATAAACCTCCTCCTCTATTTCACCATACAGAAAAGCACCTTTGACATCCATTTGATATACCATGAACCCCATGTAAGATGTATATGCCAAGAAAACTCGAATAGCCTCAACTCGCAACAAAAAACACTTCATCATAATCAATTCTTTCCTCGCCTGTATCCCCTGAGCCATAATCTAGCTTTGTTTTTAATCACAACACCCTTGCATCTCTCTTATTCTTCAAAATCCATTTTGTCCCAATTGCATACTTGCCATCAAGTAGTGGTACCAAGATCCAAACTTGCAGAGATTTTGAAATTGTTGCATCTCTTTGCATTGCTTCAAGCCAACTTGAGTCTTTCAAGAGCTTGAGTAACACCTGGTTGGTTCCACTTGAGAAAGAAAACAAGAAACAGCATAATGCTCAAAGTCTGTGTGATTGTCTCTTTGCCGGTTTGAGACATAGTGGAGAGAAAAGCAACCCGGGTCCAAATTTAGAACTTACATGTACCTCCTTCTAGTTCTAACTGGTGCTAGAAGATCACCAATATTGATTGATTGAGGATGAGCAATTGATCCTTTTGTAGCGGCTGACTTCAATGGATGTATCAAGATTAGTCACAGTTGGCTCAAAATCAATGTCATAGGAAGGTGAGGTGAAGATGCCAGCTTTGGGTTGATGATTTCCAAGATTAAGGACGTAGAAGCGTGCGTATATGGTTCCCCAAAGTCTGAGACACTTTAGCGTAAATAGGAGTAGAAACAGCAGGGTTTTCAGCCATTTGTTGATGATGGGAGAAACATGTCATCGTCGAGAATCATGGTTTCCATCGGACTGCTTCTCTTGCAACCTCCCATCTCAGCTTCAAGATTAGCGCGCATACTCGTCTGAAGCCTAGCAAGGTCCCTGCATAATGTGACACATCTTCACTCATCAAGTAACTTTGGAAGTATCACCGCAAAATGTTAGAGAGAAGGAAGGCACAATACTAGGGTTGTTCATCATCTTCAAACTCACCGTCAGAGTCTAGCATCCATGGTACCTGCATTGTTAGTGTGGGAGCACTCTGAGTACCTGCATTTTGTTAGCCACATGTCTAAATAACCCAAGTAATCAAGTAATCAAAGTCAAAGACCAAACATACCCCTCGCCTTGAACATTAGGCTTGTCTTCTAGAAATCTCAGGTTCAAAGTCTCCTCAATCTTCTTAGCAGATAAATTGTATACCCTGTAAGCCTTACTATGAGCTGAATAACCCACAATATACCCCTCATCTGCTTTCTCATCAAATTTTACCCAAAGGGATCACTAGTATTCTAATGGTCACTTGACAACCAAAAGGTTCGGAGGTAATGAATAATGAACTTTCCCCAAGGAGAAGTTCATATGGTGTCTTGAAATGAGGTCTAGTAATGGATACCCTGTTTCAATACATAACAAGTTGTGCTAACCTTCAATTCAAAACATAGTGGGTAGTTTAGAATCTGCCAGATTGATCTTGCAGCTCTATTAAGGTCCTATTCTTTCGTTTAGCTACCCCATTTTGTTGAGGGGTTCTTGGAGTGCTATAGTCCCTTTTTATCCCTTTAGACTTACAGAGTTCCCATTAAAACAACATTCTTGAACTCTGCCCCATTATCACACCAATTCTTTGACCTTTTTGTTCAACTGGTTTTCAACAAGGGTAATGAACTCTTTCAACACTTGAGATGTTTCATCTTTAGTCCTCAGAAAAAATACCCAACAAAATCTTGCTATAGTCATCAAGTGATTACCGTGACAAAAATATTCTAATGCATCAATGCTTCGACTTGAGTTGACCAAAGAGGTCCATGTGCAAAGAATCAAGAGGTAATCGTAGATAATGCTTTCACAAAGAGTAATAGCTTTGTATTGAGGCTCTGTGTTGCTTCCTTTGTTGCAAAAGTAACACACCATGCTCATTGGTGAAAAACTTTGGAAGGTAGTCCTTCAACAATGCCCTAGAAAGCTTGTTTATGGTCTTGCAAGTTCACATGAGCCATCCTTCTATGCCATTTCTCGATGATCTCAGCAATAC
>OU343219.1:52710941-52796141 GCA_910596185.1 Chrysanthemum makinoi | reverse complement strand
ACGTGTGAAAATAAATAGTAGATTCAGTGTTGACTGATTTCAACAGAGGGATTGACATCGTTCGAGAAAAGTAACATCAGATCGGATTAAATCTTAAGATCCTATTGTCAAGATTGGGATCTTATAAGATCCTATGTAAGATCGGGATCGTTTTTGCTATCCAGTATCGTAAAATTGTATCGGATTCTTAACAACGATTGATTTAAGTAATAGCTGATAGTTCTTTGACAGCTTAACTTTAGAGTGTTCGCCTAATATGACATTTCTGAAAGTAAGTACCTAGTTCATTTTAGCTTTTACCCTTAAATAGTTGCAAACTTATTAGAAAACAAACACGAACAATAATCTACAACTTGTTTGGTAGTGAAACAAACATGATCTTCTTCACATGCTTTGATCAGAATAGAGATTTAAGTAATACATAGTTTTGGAGTATAAAACTTAAACAAAAAGGTACCTTGCTCTTCTTCTTTCTGAATGTGCAGCTGCTTTGTAAAGATGTTTATGTGAATAATATTTTTGAACTGTGAAAAAATAATGTTATATTTGAGAAACCAATCATTGCTTTTTGTGTGTGGCTATGAATATGGGCATTAACATTATCCATATGTTATTTTATTTTCTTTCAAAATATATAATAGAAAATTGGTTGTCATGGATATTTATGACTGATAAAATGTTGAAATGGCTCATGCTTTTAAAGATTAAGAGCATCAGGTGTCGTGACAAGCTTCAACTTCGTCGTCGTGCCACCTCAGCGCCACATCAGCATCTCATTTTTCCACAACTAACCACAACAAACCCCCTCCTCACTCATAACAAACCTCAACCTCTTCTTTGGGGCCCACCACTACCACTTTATTTATTTTTATTAAATTTTCATTTCCAAATAAACTAAATAAATTCATTTCATTCAAATTAAAAATACAACACATAACTTAATAAAAAACGTACTAAACATAAAAAAAGATACGAAAAAAAAAACATACGCAAGAAATACATGAAATTATAACGAAACTAATTATCCGGATTATGTTGTTGAAAATGTGCCCATTGAAGTTGTTGCCAAACATGCTCGATGAGACATCGCTGAAGCTTGCGTGTTTTGCGATTATCACGTAGTTCTTTGGCTTTTTTTCTTTGCACTTGGCAACGTTCAATCCATGTCTGCTGTAAATTTGGTGTTGGGGAAATATACGTGTTTTCATCTTTCAAAATCATGTTACGCAATATGATGCACGAGTACATGATTCTCCGTAACTTGCCAACAAATTCCATGCACGCCGGTTGGGCAATGATATGCCAACGCCCTGGAGGACACCAAAGCTCTTTCGATGTCTTTTCAAGCACTTTCTTGTTTCGCTTTGAATGCGGCATTTTTTGGATTAGTTGCAACTATAAATGACTTGACGAAAGATGCTCAATCCGGGTAGATTCCGTCAGCTAGATAATACCCTTGCTTAAATTTTCACCCGATACTTCAAACTCAACCTCGTGGGCGATGTCATCAAGCAAGTCGTCGAATAACGGAGAATTATTTAAAACCGTTAGATCGTTATTCGCAGCCGCTACCCCAAAAAATGCATGCCAAATCCACAAATCGTATGAAGCAACAATTTCAAGCATTATAGTGGGATATTTTTATCACCTCTATGAAATTGGCCTTGCCATTCTTTGGACAGTTTTCCATTTGCATACAATCGATGCTCCCAACATTCCTAAGCCCATGAACAGTGTTATGTGCATGGTATAAGTTACGAATGTCATCCTCATCTGGTTTTCTTAAAAACTCCTTAATAAATAGTTCGATTATGCACATAATAAAAAAATCTAGGCAACAGTTGTTCACCTATTTGTAAATACTCATCTAATGCATCAGCCGATATCCCGTAAGCCAATTGGCGTAGGGCACATGTGCATTTCATAATCACACTAAAACTCATTATACCCCTAGCATCGGGTCGCACTCTAAAGAAATCAAAATGCTTAGGAAGAGGATGATGAGTTTCAATATATGTTTCAATACCTTGTACTATTTGTAGAAATAGACGACGGCTCATACGAAATCGACGTCTAAAATTAACGTCCGTATATTTTGGGTTGTGGCCAAAATAGTCAGCAAGAAGACGCGCTTCAAAGCAATTTCACGCTCACGAGGGACATATTGACGACGCTTTGAAGGACCGGTGCTTGTTCCTGCAACGCTTGCTCGCCCGAACTCTTTAATAAACATTTCTAATTCCGTTAACTCTTCAAGATCACTATCGCCGAAATAAGATGATTCACTATCGTAACTCATGATTTCAAAGAAGTTTGAATGGTTTTGTTATGCTTAAATATGAAAAAATTGTATGAAATGTTATGTTAATTTATAGAGTGAGTGGTGGGTTTAAAAAAAAAAAAAACGTTTTTAAAACGTTACACAATGGATACAAATATTAAAAACAAAATTGTGTTGCTTTTGTCAGACACTTTGCTTCGTCGTCCCGACGATTTCAATCTTCACGGCGCCCGACGACGAGCCACCCCGGTGTGGCGGCGAGCCACGGCGGGGCTCCACGTCACCCACGGCGAGCCACAACAACTCCCACACCGGATGCTCTTAATATGATGGTCAGTTGGTGACACAACAATCAAATCAAAGTGAATATTCAACAAAAATTATTTATAGCCCAAAGAACTATGTTAAAAATTTGAAATAGCTATTACGAAGTTCAAACATTTATTATAAGAGTATGTACATCAATAACACAAGTTAAAGTTTAACACCATGCAACGTCAGCGTCACATCAGCTTTAACATTTCATTTTAACATCCCAAAAAACACTCACAGCAATAACATTCTCAAGTTAAACTTTAACACTCTAATAATTTACAAAAACAACCCCTCATTTAGGGGCATAAAAAAAAGAAAAAAAAAAAAGCAAATAACGCAAATTATGGTGTTAACGCCGGCCAAATAACGCAATTTTAACGCGGGGCTCCCATTGGCTAATGCCGTATAACGCGGGCAAATTTCATCTTAACGCCGTTATAGCGTTATTAATGTTCATGCTCCAAGGGGTTGATACATACATCACTCCTTTTACTGCACACATCACATTTTGTGCATTACAATGTTGTACGGTGTGTTATATAGCTTGTATAAGATGGTGTATTTATCAAATAAAATGGTGTGCATATCAACACCATTATTATAATGGAGAGCAACTCACTGTTACCTTCCAAAATTCCTTAAGATTTAACGTCTAGCACCAATATTTTTTCTTCACTAAAATAAACAAAAACTCTTTGAACAAAATTGCAGAGCATCACTTCCACGTTAGTCGATCTTTTGATGCATGATGAAGAAATGTTTTTTTTATAGCTTTCGGGTATTGTTTATGTACTTCGGCCACATTCCATTTTGTACTCAACTCTTTGTGATTAATATATTTTACCGGGGTAACCCTTTACCATCAAAGATAACATTTTATCACCAGTTTACCTATATGGTACAACTATTTTAGGAGAACATATGCCTAGGTTTCAGATCACCCGCCTACATGGTGACTAAACACTTCTTGTTTATCACCAGTAATCCCCACAAGAACATATACCATCCCTAAAACGGTGAAAACGGTGGGAGTCTCTCACAATAATCAGCCTAGCTACCCTCGATCTTTGATATGTGTTTGATGACTTTATGACAGTCAGCACAGACCCTCAAGTTCTTAAATTCACCCTGTATATTAAGGATCCCAAATGCCACCGCCAACTTTTCACTATGGTACCTCAGCATATGTTCCTTTTCTTCTTCTTCCACATCATGCAAAACCAATTTAGGTGAAGAAATGTAACCCTCTTTCTTCAATCTAAAATCCAATTCTTCAAGATAAGCATATATTTTAACTGTCTCTGGGTGCGTTGCATCCCCAACTGAGAATGTGTGGATCTTATTTTGCACTTCAAGCTAACTATAACCCAGGACTTTCTTTACACCCCTGTCCCTCATCTTCACTCTGTTAGCCTCTAATTATTTAGATCAAAAACTATGTTACTTATTATGTTTAAGACAATAATTAAGTTTGTATTATGTTTGTTGGGTCGATTAGAAGTCTGTAAAACCCAACTTTGTATATGGGCTCGGTCCAATACATAACCGGTATAAACGGTTATTTAGTTCCTAGGGTTGTAACGATTAGTTATGATGAATCGACATGTCTCTTGTAGGCAACGATTCAATAAGTATATATGTAGGATTCTGTAAACAAACAAGGTAACCCTTCCAGTTTTATATATCAGTTTTTAAAGGGTTCAACCCATATTCCTTGTTTCCTTTTCTTACTCCTTTCAATGATGATTATACATGTTGTTGTTTGGATCATTTGATCATGGAAACCTCACACAACCTGTACAACATTGGTATCAGAGAGAAGGGATCAAACAGCACACTCAAGAATCTGCCATGAATGACAATGAAGATAAAGAAAGATAAGAGAGACGGTTACCACCAAAGACCGGTGGTTAACCAAGAAAAAAAGGGCAAATTCAAGAGAGAAGAATAGAAAGAAAGGAGAAGAAGAAAACATGGTTGCGTTTTGTTACAAAGAAGGAAAGAACACAGTTTGTTCATAAGAGATCGAGGAGAAAAAAACCAACCTTGAAACCCCGGTTCGTGAAGAACCCTACAACCATGATGGTTGACAAAGGCAATGATGCCAAAGATGAAGATGTATGAGTATGATGGGGACAAGGCCTTGATGTTTTGATGATAGTACGATGATGATCAGAAGATGATAAAACCTTTGAAACAAACCAACAAAAGCCATCAAGAGAAGAATGAAGACAATCTAACTACTAGAGATGAAGAAGCAGTAAGAAACTGTTATAAGAAATTCATTGACCTAATAGTGATATACCATGAAACTGCTAAAGTTCCTTGGGGTGAAAAGCCAGGAGAAATGGGTGAAACTAGCAATGTTGTAGCAGCCAAGGACCCATTAGGCCAGAAGGATAGTGCAGTGAAGGATGCAGCACAAGAAGCAGGTATGAATAAGTTGGTGTTAGATTGGATGATGATGAAGATGGACAACAAGGAAGCACAACCAAGACAACAATGACTTTGATGTCATTGCTTGAAAAGACCAGAAGGATCACTCAAGAAGGCTTTGATACTAAATCATTAGGAGGGAGAATGTTAGCCTCTAATTATTTAGATCAAAGATTACGTTACTTATTATGTTTAAGACAATAATTAAGTTTGTATTATGTTTGTTGGGTCGATTAGAAGTCTGTAAAACCCAACTTTGTATATGGGCTAGGTCCAATACATAACCGGTATAAACGGTTATTTAGTTCCTAGGGTTGTAACGATTAGTTATGTGAATCGACATGTCACTTGTAGGCAACGATTCAATAAGTATATATGTAGGATTCTATAAACAAACAAGGTAACCCTTCCAGTTTTATATATCAGTTTTTAAAGGGTTCAACCCATATTCCTTGTTTCCTTTTATTACTCCTTTCAATGATGATCATACATGTTGTTGTTTGGATCATTCAATCCTGGAAACCCCACACAACCTGTACAACACACTCAACGTCAGCCCATCTACCTAAAGCTGCATATTGATTTGATAAAAGAACATACATTCCGGCATTATCAGGCTCCATCTGGGCATTATTGACATGAAGATTTGCTGGTACCATGTAGTAGCATCTGGTTCAAATGGCATACTTTTCATCAAATTTTGAGCATCATCTAGGCGCCCTGCTCGACCGCAGAGATCAATCATGCACGTATAGTATATTGAATTTGCACGTATAGTATATTGAATTTGCACGTATAGTATATTGAATTTGCAACTATATTGAATTTGCATGTATAGTATATTGAATTTGCAGCTATTCCATAATCACGATTCATAGCGTAAAACTAGTGTGTACCTCCCACTGTGACTACATTACAACATACCAACCTGGATGTAGAAAAACATAAAATGAGACAATTATATAAATATGTTACCTATAGGAGCATGTAAGATCAAAGTCTCATTTAAGATTCTATTAAAAGAACCTGAAGTAACAATTAACTGATTTTTCCTTTTGTCGTCACATAAAAAGTGGATGAGTTGATGAACTAATGTAACTGATGATTACCATAGTAACTTGATCGGGTTTGACTCCGCCACTCTTCATTGACTCGAAAACTCTTAGAGCTTCTTTGCCAAAGCCATGTCGTGCATATCCAGCAATGATTGTGTTCCACCAAACAGTCCTTATCAGAAATTTCTTCAAATATAGCATTAGCTTCATCTATGTTTCCACATTTGCAATACATCAACAGTGCATTTCCTACATACCACCCAGATTTAAGCCCTACCTTAACAAGCTGCGCATGCAATTGGTATCCCAATTTGAATACAGTGATCTCGGCACACGTGCTCAAAATGCATGAAAATATAAACCTATTTGCCTTTTCTCCACTTTTCTTCATTTCTACAAACAATATCAATGCTTCTTCATTGTGACCCAAATGAGCATATCCAGAAATAATAGCACCCCATGAAATGCAATCACGTCGAGGCATCTTCTTGAATAAATCTCGAGAAACATCAATAAATCCACTCTGTGAAACTCGGTAATCATAGTATTCCCCGAACTAACATTCTTACAAGGCATCGCATCAAACAACTCCTTCGCAACATCAATTCTCTTACACTGCAAGTAACCAGCAATCACCGCATTCCACAATACGGAATTCTTCACCGGCATCTCATCAAAAACCCTTTAAGCTTCATCCACCATACCATTCTACACATAGCCAGACACCATAGCCGTCCGCGTATACACATCACTTACCGGAGACTCATCAAACAACTTCCTCGCTTCACACAAATCCCCACTCTGAGAATAACCCAAAATCATAGTATTCCACGAAACCTCATCACATATCACCATCCTATCGAAAAGCACTCTGGCATCACCTAACCTCCTCGTCCTCACATACCCGCCCATGAAATAGTTCCACGAAATCACATCCCAATTATCCTCATTATTCGTCTCATCGACCCTCCTGTTCTTCACATATGCTGAAACTATCCCATTCCACGTAATGGAATTCCTACACTCATCAGGTATCATATCAAAAAACCTTCTCGACTCTTCGACATACCCACTCTGAGCATAGCTAGACAACATGGCATTTCAAGAGACCGCGTGTTTGAACGGCATTTGACACAACCAGTGATCATGACATTCCATGAAACAATATCTCTATGAGCCATTTTATCGAACAGTGGGTGTGCTAGAGTGATCTTTGTTGTTGTTGGGTTTTACTAATCATAACATTTATAGTAAACAAGTAAACATCATCAAAGCATACAACGGAAGTAATAGGAAAAATACTTGTAATTGAATTAACTGAATAAAACAATATGTGTACCTTTTAGCAATTCAAGAAACACACAATATCGAGAACAAGGAACAAAAACCCAAACCCTAACAATGGGTTTATACCAATCGACCCAATATATGTCGAATACCAAAAATCCCACAAACACAAATGTATTTATGCTTCATTCTTGTACACACGTACTAATATCGATTTGATGTGAAAAGCTAGGTTCTTGAATCACAAATAAAACCAAACACTTGTTTCTTGGAGTTGGAAAAATCGAATCCTTTGGGTAGGGAGGGTGTACGATCGGCCAAACCAAGAGGGAAGGAGAGAAGAAAGAAATCAGGTTTTTAAGTGATCCAAGGTTAATTTATGAATGAATATAAGAGATTGTATTTATAGGTAACTTAACTTGGTGACCAAGAAAATTCTCCTCCTTGGGCTTGAAGACCCACGACCGGCCATAAGGACCCAAGAGGGGTTCTAGAATTTTCTTGTCCACTAATTTCATCTCTAGTCCTTGTAGTTTACATTGAACGACCGTTAGTCTAAACTCGTTAAATATTAACTATCGTTAAGTTTTATTTCGTGACAAATAATTAATAATAACGTTTATAAATATTAATTATTTTAACATCAACTCTCATACGTAATGTGTGCAATCCCGAAGTCTCGAGTTCGAATCCGGTTATACACATATTAAAATATATCCATAAACCTTTCAGCTCCCATTTGGATATTATTTAATATAGTAATGACATTGGTTTAGTCTAGCCTAACATGCCAATGCCCCCAGATCGAATCGAGTATGGTATCTTGGAAAACCATTTATTGATTCATCATTTTTACTTATCCTTTTGCTACTAATACTACATCAACTATGAATATGGATCAAGTCATTTCATAAGTTAATATTATGTTTCTCGTTATATCGGATTGTACAAGATTACCAAATCATCCAAACGTATTCCAGATTGATCTTGTTGGAATCACTCCTAAACTATGTTTCAAGTTTTTGTAATCAATATGTAATAGGTTGCTTAATTAGGCTTTTATGTTAGTATTAATGGCAAGGCTTATGTAGAAAGCCCATAGGCCTTGGCCCAAGCCCAATAAGGATGGAAGGGAACTTGTAGTGTTTCCATAGTCCCTTCCCCTATAAATAGGCTTGTAAGCCTTCTTAGGAAGGTTGGTTGTTCACTTTTACATATATCCTACGCATAAACATTTCTTATATCATTCGTGTATTGTGTTCAAGTGTTCATCCGATCTATCTCTTCATCTATTTCTTTCATATTGATGCTTGTGTTACATTATGGTGACCTAACAGTGGTATCAATCGCCATCTAGTTGGGTGAAACACATTTTGTTTTTGAAGTTCTAACTCATACGCGTGGGTTTTATGGTTTAACTTTTCATTCGCTCTAAAGCTTTCATTTTTTCACTTAAAAACTCAAGATTCTTGTGGTTTAAGGTTTATTTAGTGATAAAGTTTAAGTTTTTAGCATCAAGTTTCAAACTTTACACGTGAAGATTAGTGTTTGGTTGGTTTTTGATTCGTGTGGTTCATTCTACACGTAAGGGTGATATGTACTTTGGTTCATCAAGTTTCAAACTTTCTTGTTATTTTGGTGATATTGAAGCTATTTCATCATAAAAATCAGGTTACTAAACACTTTTGGGCATAAAAATCAGTTTTGGTGATTTTTGGTACTTTCTACTCGTAAGAAAACCCTAATCTTACTCGTAAGTTCTAAAGTCTACGCCTAAGGTTCTGTACGCATAAGTGTTCATCTTTTGATCTTCAGTACCGTTGGTTTACTCAGTGTTTTCTTGCTTAGATAAGCATGAAAACACTTCGACTTTGGATATCTCTTACACTAGTATAAGTGTAAAGGATTTTTTGGGCAAAACCCTAGTTTTACGCCTAAGTCTAATTCTTACGCGTAGAATACTTTTGCCTAAGCCTTTCCTACGCATAAGCTTGTCTTACGCTTAAGGAAGTATTACGCATAAGCATTCTACTCCTAAGTATTTGGTTTACGCCTAAGCTAAGATTTTATCCAATTTACGCGTAAGCTCTCATTACGCGTAAGTTCTCTTCTACGCATAAGTTGGGTGTTACGCGTAAGATTACATTATATGCCTAAGCTGATTTCTACGCATAAGGTTACTTCATCAACATTGTTTCATTCGACTACAAAGATCCATCATCAACACAAGTTTCAAGATGTCTCAACCACCATACTCTAGCTACTTTCCTTATGAGCATCCTCAACAACAACAACAACTTCAACAACAACAACAATACTATCAACAACTTCATCAACAACAAATTCAACAACCATCTAAAATGTACTTTTCTCAAGGAGCTAACCCTCTTCTACCATAGATGCCTCAACCTAACCCTCGTCAACAAGGTAACTACCTCCCCTATTAGCTTCCAGCTAAGTATGCTATGAATGTTACAACACAAAAGGAACCCACTTGGTTTGCAAAGATGTGTGAAGCTTTAAGTAGCCAACAATCTATTCATGAAGCTGGATCCCTTGATAGACCTCCAATGCTCACTCCCGGAAACTACGATCAATGGGTAATAAGGTTCTTTAGGTTTTGTGATCTCAAGAAACCACATGGTAAGTTTTTGAAGAAGGTCATCCTTGAAGGTTCTTTTCAGATGCCTACTTGTACCCAGAGATCCGAATGCTAATCCACCAAGAGATGATATTACCAACGTTGTTACCATTGATCAACTTACTATTGATCAACTTCTTCACTTAGAAGCTGATGAAATTGCTATGCAATATATCCTTTTGGGTTTACCCAATCCGATACTTCGTAGTGTTGATGCTCAAAAGACTGCTAAAGCAATGTGGGAGCATATTCATCTTCTAATGGAAGGCACTGAACTTAATCAAGAAGATATGGAATCCAAAATCTACCTAGCATATGAACACTTCATGATTGAACCTGGGGAGACATTAGAGTCATATCATCATCGGTTCTCAGATATCATCAATGACTTGGATAAACATAATATAATTATGCCAAGAATTGCAATCAACACTAAGTTCCTGAGTTGCCTTGGTCCTAATTGGGAGAAGTATGTTACATTCATCCGTCAAGCAAAGAATCTTCATCAAGCTACTTACGGATTGTTGTACGATTATTTGAAGGCTCACCAAAAGGAAGTTGACAAAGAGAGAATCATCTGAGGAGTCCCCGCTTCACCTTCACTCCCGGATAATCAAACTCTTGCTTTGTGGGCTCAAGCATGTTATCCTCAATTTCCAACCTTACAAAGTATCTTCACAAAGCCTCCACAACCAACTGCTCAAATCACACCATATGATCCATCACAGCAACAATCACAAGAAACTCAACTGGTTCCCTACAACAATAATATCGATTCACACTTTACGGTGAAACTCCGTGATGAGGATGTTGCGGCCTTCGATGCATTGAATCAAGGATTTGTCATGATTGCTAGAGCCTTTGGTCGTTTTGCTAACAAATCCAACAATCGCATTCGAACCTCATCCAACACACGAAATCAAGCTGTTGTTAATATTGGAAGAGTTGAAGTTTAGAATCGTGGAACTGGTCGTCAAATGGGTAGTGGTCAAGGGTTTAATGGAAGGAATAACATGGTTGCTCCACATCAAAGGGCTTAAATTGTCGAACAGGGAAATGCTCAGAATGGGATTAATGGTCTTCGATGCTATAACTGTAATGAGAAGGGTCATCTGGCTAATGCATGCCCAAAGCCGAGGACAAGAGGTAGCGCTTATCACAAAGAGGCTTTACTCTTGTCTCTCAAGGATGAAGCTGGTGGAACTCTTACCAACAAGGAACAGAGCTTCATGGCCAATGCAGACTCTGATGATGACATGGAAGACTGCAAGCTAATGCAGCTATGATGTTAATGGCAAACATGCAAGAACTCCACATGAGTGACACAGGTCCAGTGTATGACTGTTAGCCTTAATAGTTTTATTAGAAGTGATGGTCATTCACGTTTAGGAACTTTGTAACGTGTGTTAGATATCATGATAGAATAGTCAATGGGCTCGTGGATTGGACTAAGCTAAATGGGTATTAGTTTAGTTAAGCTAGCCTTATATCAATCCATGTCCAACCCAAGCCCAAACGAGCCCAAGCCAAAGCCCATTAGGGCATCTTGTATTTAGACTATAAATACCCCTCAAATGGTCATTTGAGGGGTGTGCTTGAATGTGTGTGTGTGTGTTTTTCCTTTGAAATAAAACATCTATTGTTTTCATCTTTATCTTCACATACACGATCCATATATCATTCAAGTCACCATCTTTCCTTTCTTCTTATTCTTTCTAAGCATAACGTTTGTGTTTGGTTTCACGTGGTTATACTTGTATACGTGTTGGGTTTGTGATAAGGTTGATAAAAGTAAGGTCCTACAATTGGTATCAATCGCCTAACAATGGTTTAGGAGTGTTTTGGTTGAAGTTTTTTTTGTTGTAGTGTACGCGTAGTGTTCGTTCTCAAAGATTCACGCATAAAACTTTTATTTTTGCACTTAAATCTTCAAGATTCTTATGGTCTAAGGTTTATATAGTGTTAAAGATTCTAGTTTTGGCAAAAAGTTTGAAGCTTTACGTGTTTTAAATCGTTTTTAAACTCGTTTTGATTTCGTTGTTCATTTCTACGCGTAAGCATAAAAAGCATTTTGGGTGTTTAAGGTCAATACTTTCCTGCTATTTGAGTGTTTTTAAGGCTATCTGTGCAAGAGAAATCGTTTGAATCACTGGAAATGTTTTACGCGTAGGTCAAAACCCTAGTTCTACGCGTAATAAAGTCAAAACCCTTTTTCTACGCGTAAGTTCCTACGCATAACTTTTTGGCTAAGAATCTTCGAGCATCAAAGGTTACTCAGTGCTTCCCTCACTTGGATAAGTGTGTGGAACACTTCGACTATTGGATATCTTTTACGTGACGTGTAAAGGATTTTTGGTTTTAAAACCAACTCTACGCATAAGCAGTAAAGCTAACGAGTAAGCACTCTACGCATAATTTAACTGTTACGCGTAAGGTACTTTACTTCTACGCTTAACGTTTACGCATAAGACTTACGTTTAACCTCAAGTTTACGCGTAACTTGGATTTCTACGCCTAAGCTCTTTACGCATAAGGACTCCTACGCATAAGATCCTACGCATAAGCATCCTACGCATAAGCACTCATCTCTACGCATAAGAACAGTTTTACAAGTAAGATTGTGACCAAAACTTCAAACGGCTATAACTTTTGAACCGTAATCTCGTTTTCAGCGTTCTACCCATCAAAACGACCGTAAGAACGAGAAGATTGTCACGCCGAATGAACTAGGTCAACCTTCAAGTCCTAAAAACGCTCAGAATAGAAGTTATTGAGGTTTTTTAAGTTTTTCGAGCATACTTTCACTACAACAACCGAGCTTAATCTTCATCAACCACAACTCCTTTATCGTTGAATCGATCCTATATCAACTTTATCATAACATACCTTCATCAATGGCAACTCAACAAGACATTCATGCAGCCGGTGCCGAAAACCGTCCTCCTATATTGGCAAAAGGTGGTTATCTTCAATGGGCAAGTCGTATGCTTCGTTACATAAAGACCAAACCTAATGGGAAACTCATGATTCAATCCATTCAGAATGGACCCTTCAAGCCTCGACAAATCCTAGACCCTGGAACTCCTGACGTCCCACCTTCTTATCATACTCAAACTAATCAGAATATATCGAAGAGGATAAGAAGCAAGTCGATGCAGATGACATGGCAATTCATATTGTCCAACTGGGTTTACCAATAGACATCTTTTCTGCTGTAGACAGTTGTAAAACTGTTTTTGATATGTGGGAATGTGTTAGACGGCTTTGTCATGGAACATAAATTGGTCAACAAGACATGGAGAACAAGTTGCTAACTGAATGGGAAAAGTTTACTTCAACCTGTGAGAATCCATTGAATCCTACTATGGAAGGTTTTGCACTTTGATGAATGAGCTTATTAGAAACAAGTTGACACCCAGAACTATCGTTCAAAACATCAAGTTCCTGAACAATCTTCCAGAAGAATGGGGACGATATGTCACTATTGTCAACCAAACAAAAGACCTTCATCAGGTGAACTTTGATCAACTGAATGATTTTCTGAAACAAAACCAAGCTAAAGTGAATGAAGTCAGGAAAGAAAGATTGGCAAAGAATCATGATCCATTGGCGCTTATTGCAAAGACTCAATCTTCAGTGAATACACAACAACAAGCTTCATCATGTTCCAACAACAATTTACAGCAATACATTCCACAACCACAACAACAATTCTATCCACCAGAACAATAAGTCATTCAACAACAGTATCCACAATACCAGAACAAGGAATCATCGATCCTGAACAAGAAGAAGCTTTGCGACAAGTATTTTCTTTATTGGGTAAAGCATTCATCAGTCGCTATTCCACACCAACTAACAACAACCAAAGGATTTCATCAAACACTCGCATCAGCAAATTGCACGTACCGGGTGTGAATATGGGTAATCAAGGTCAAATGGTTGAGTTATTGGGAATCAGCAGGATATGCTACTGGATTTCGTATGGGTAATCAGCGGTTCCGTATCGGGTAATCAGTTGGGTCGAATGTTGGCAATCGATGGGACATAATGTTGGTAATAGAGCGATGGGTAATCGAATGGGAATGTTGCAGCTCCGTTGGGAATTATGGTAATGTGAATCAGGGTAATCGGTTAAGTGTTATAACTGCCAAGGAATGGGTCACATGGCACTAAACCTGTCCCACTAAGCCACACAAGAAGAATGCTGAGTTTCTTCGAAAAGCTATGCTGTTAGCACAAAAGCAAGAAGCAGGGATGCAGTTGAGTGCCGAGGAAAATGATTTTTTCGCTATCGTGGATGATTTGGAAGACCTCGAGGAAATCAATGCAAACTGCATATTCATGGCAAATCTTCAAGAGACTAAGTACGACAATCGAATCTAACGCACTTCCTGCCTATGACGCCAACGCAGTCTTCGAGGTACCAATCATTGATCCATGCTATAACAATGTCATATTTGATGTGTTTAATCATGACGAACAGCATTCTGTGACATCAGCACCTACTTATGATACATACATGGACAATCCAAGTTGTAGCAATACTAACTCTGAAACTCCAGATGTGGATCCTAGTGGAGGCCGTGTGGCACAAAATACTGAGACTGATGAGGAAACACGTGCTTATTTTGAATCATTAATCAATAATGTGGCATTGAAATTGAGAAAGTGAGTAAGGTCAATCGCGAAGTTAAGGCCGCGAATGTTAAATTGACCAATGAGCTTGAGAGTTACAAAGAGAACGCCAGAGCCTATGAATTTCATACAAACAAAATATCAGAATTAGAAATTAGTTATCGAGATTCTGTTTTAAGAGAAAAACAATTGCAACTCAAGTATGACACACTTGATGTGAATTTGAACTTGAAAATAAAATCTTTAAACAAGGAAATTTCTGAACTAAATGACCAACTTTCTAAACAAAAAGCACTGTTTTCTGATCTTGAAAAAGAGAAGAAACAGTTGATTGCTGATTTTTCAAAACGAGAAGATTCTCTTCTTGATGAAATTCTAGATAAAAATGAAACTATGAAAAAATCGATAATTTACTTCTTACAACGGGTCATTCCGCTAAAACAAACAAGATGCTTTCTAATCAAGTAAATCCGATTTTTCATACTTCACATAAAATGGCTCTTGGTAACTCACCTCCTGGTTTCCTCAAGAAAGCTCAGAAAGAATGGAATGTGTTGAACAATGGAAAACCTTTGCATGAATCCATAATTGTGCATGATTCTCTTGAAACGTTGGAACTATCTGAGGAGAGTAGATCAAAAATGAAACAAAAATATCCGGAAATCAAACCAATTGATTATAACAAATGGAACAAAATTAATGGTATTTCGTTTGTTTCTCAATCAACATTTTCCACCAAACCAAGTGTTTCAAACAAAGTGTCAACACCTGTTTCAAAATCAGCTTCAAAACCAGTTGTTGTCTCCAAATCTCTTTCAAACATTGAACAAATGTCTTCAAACAATCCTTTTAACACAAGTGATGCGCGAAGCATTTTAGACGATGTTAAAACTATGATTGGGCGACTTCAGAGATCATAAAACTAAAACTCATATTACAACCAATATCTGGTTTAATAGTTTTGATAATGAACAGAAAAAGTTTTTGAAATCGAAATTGCCCCTCAGCTGAATCACATCAACTCAAGGGTAATTTATTTTGAACAAGCCTTTTTGAAAGAAACAACTGACTTTGTCAAGGACCATAAATCCACGTAAAGCAAGCTAATGAAAGTGTTGAACACATCAAAGTTTTGGAAAATCTAAATGGTTCACTCTTCGAAGATGTTCGACTACGATATTATGTCCATTATTTTGCAAACATATTCTGTTGAAGATCATGAAAGACTCCAGTCTGAGACCTCCAAAACTGTTTCAAAATATGAAAAAGCACTTGAGAAACTTGAAAAAGAAAATGTCTCATATTTTAAACAACTTGATCGAAAAACTGAGGAATGCAAGTATGACAAACTGTCATATGAGCGTGCCTACAATGACATGAAAGCGAAAAATGATCTTTTGAGGGCTCAGCTGGAATGTCAGAAAGGAAAGGCAGTGGATACGAAGATTACAAAACCATTGACTGAGGAGAAAGCAAATGTTCCTAAACCGGTTTTAAAACCAAAAATGTCTGTTTCTATGCCTCCTCCAAAAGTCAATGAGAAAAATGTCTTATCAAAATCAGTCACTCCACCTGCCTTGCCTAAACAAAATGTTGATAAACGAAAAGCGGTAATCGATAAACCAAAAGTTTTAGCACCTCGCCTTTTTAAGATGAGTACCACTAATGCGTCTGCCTCCACATCTAAAACATATGGAACAAACGACATAAGTTTAGAAAAGCACTCTAAAGAGACTAGGAAAGTTGAAACCACTTCTCTAGATAAGATTGTGAATCCTAATGAGTGTGCCTTACCTTCTACAGGACTAGGAAGCACCTCTAGGAGCAGCAGACTAAAGCCTAAGAGCAATACAAGGAACAATAGAGTCTCGCGTGCCTCTAAGAGTAGTAGCTTGAATAAAGAGAAGAAAGTAGAAGAACACCCTAGGAATTTACCGCTTTGTAATAAGAAAGACATTTCATCTGAATGTAATGAACCTATGAAATCTGCTAAGTTTAATGAATCTGTTGAATCTGTTTGTTTAACTTGCAAGAAATCTTTAACTAATGTTCATGATGATTGTGTTTCTAAGAATGAGATTGTTAAGCCTGTTAAGAAGAATGTTCCCAAAAGAACTTATGCTAAACGAGTAGGAAGACTAGTTGCGAGACTTAGGCTTTACACTACTGATAGGGAGCATAATGTTTACTTTAGGGATGACATTTGGAAACCCACGGGTAGAACTTTCACACTCCAGAATGGTAGAATGAGTGATGCACCTGTCTTACCAATAGATAACTTCTATGAGTGTGATCAGGATTTTACCTCTAACCCAAAGGAACCAAAATCAAAATGGTTTCCAAAATCTTCTTTTTTCGTGATTGGCAGGTTATCAAAATATGTCTTTGGATCATCGACTAGGGTTGCTCCAAGCACATGACCGGAATCTGATGTTGCTGATCAATTTCGTCTAGAAATTCATGGGAACCGTACGCTTTGGAAATGATCATGTAGCAGCTATCATGGGTTATGGAGATCTACCTTTTGGAAATTATTTGATCACTCGGGTTTACTATGTCGAAGGGGTGGGACACAATTTGTTCTCACGGGCGGTTCTGTGATGCGATTTAGTGGTTGCTTTTAGGAAAAATGCTTGCTTCGTTAGAAACTTGGATGGCACCGATCTCTTAACTGGGAATCGTGATACAAACTTGTATGCTATCGACATCAATCAAATGGCCTCTTCATCACCATTATGTCTTATGACACGAGCATCCGAACTCACCCGGTTGTGGCATAGAAGGTTATCCCATCTCAATTTCGACACCATCAACAATCTTGCCAAAGACAACATCGTCAACGGACTTCCAAAGTTCAAATACACCAAGGATCACTTATGTCCATCATGCGAACAAGGAAAAAGCAAAAGAGCATCATATAAACCCAAATCCGTACCTAGTTCGGAAGCAAAGTTGCATATGTTGCACATGGACTTATGTGGCCCAATGAGAGTTGAAAGCATTAATGGGAAAAAGTATATTCTTGTTATCGCCGATGATTATTCGAGATATACATGGGTTAAGTTTCTGAGATCAAAAGACGAAGCACCAGGCATCATCATCACCTTTCTGAAACGCATTCAAGTACTTCTTCAAACTCCAGTAAGGGTTGTAAGAACAGACAACGGCACTGAATTCACAAATCAGGAGTTAAGAACTTATTTTGAAGATGTTGGAATTACTCATCAGACATCAGTTGTTAGAACTCCACAGCAGAATGGGGTAGTTGAAAGAAGAAATAGAACTCTTGTGGAAGCTGCTCGCACAATGCTAATCTATTTTAGTGCACCGTTATTTCTATGGGCTGATGCTGTTGACACTACTTGTTTCACTCAGAACCGATCCCTTATCCATCCAAGATTCAATAAAACCCCATACGAGCTTGTGAACAACAGAAAACCGTATATCTCTTACTTTCACGTGTTTGGCGCTTTGTGCTATCCTACGAATGACAGAGAAGATCTTGGAAAATTGAAAGCTAAAGGTGATATTGGAATCTTCATTGGATATTCAGATAACTCGAGGGCATTCAGGGTGTATAACAGAAGAACTAGGAGGATCATGGAGACGATGAATGTGAAATTTGATGAACTTTCAAAAATGGCTTCTGAGAGACTCGCTCTAGAACCCGCACTAAACCCGCAGACTTCTGGACACATCAGTTCAGGACTCGTACCTCAAAGAGCTCAATCAACTTCGTTTGACAATCCTAAAGAACAAGAATGGGAGAATTTCTTCGAGTTAATGTTCGATGAATACTATGGTGGAACTTCGACAAATGCATCAAACCATCATTCCGCTGCACCCGCTCAAAATCATCCACCACCACCAACAGAAGATGCATCTACAACGGTCGAAACCAATGCACCAACTCCATCTACATCATCTACATCTACTACAGTTATTGCACCCGTTCTACCAGCAGTTGATGAGCAAAACCAAAACCGAAATGATGCAACGTTAGATGAAGACTTATTTGAAAACCCGTTTGCTACGGAATCAGCTGAATCTTCTTCAAGCTTACGAGAACCATCTAACTCGCATACGTATAACCAACGGTATCCTTCTACTCTGAAGTGGACAAAAGACCACCCAATTGAACAAGTTATTGGTGAACCTTCAAGGCCAATTCAGACGAGACGCCGACTTGCCACCTATTGCGACTTATGCATTTACCTTTGCTCAATTAGCAATATAGAGCCAAAGAACATTCACGAGGCAATGGCAGAACCCGCATGGATAGAAGCAATGCAGGAGGAACTTCTCCAATACCGTCTTCATGACTATTGGGAAATGGTTCCAAGACCAATTGACATTCGCGTCATTGATCTCAAATGGTTATGGAAGAACAAACGGGATGAAGAAATGACTGTAATTCGCAACAAAGCTCGTCTTGTGGCCAAAGGATACAGACAAGAGGAAGGGATAGACTTTGAAGAGTCATTCGCGCCGGTAGCTAGACTCGAAGCAGTCAGGATATTCTTAGCCTACGCCGCTCACAGAAACATCACGGTTTATCAGATGGACATTAAGACCGCGTTCTTGAATGGAACTCAAAGAAGAAGTGTACGTGAGTCGCCGAAGGCTTCATAGACATAGAACATCCGACTACGTCTACAAACTCAAAAAGGCAATCTATGGATTGAAACAAGCTCCGAGAGCGTGGTATGACGAACTGTCCTCTTTCCTTATCCAAAATAATTTCACCAAAGGACATTGATCCTACCTTGTTTACACAAAAATGCCAAAACGACATTTTGATTGTTCAGATTTACGTGGACGACATCATCTTTGGGTCCACTAATCCGAATCTTTCAAAACATTTTGAAAATCTCATGAAAAGTAAATTTGAAATGTCCATGATGGGGAACTAAAATTCTTTCTTGGTTTACAAATACATTAGTCCCCTCGTGGAATTTTTATAAATCAAGCTAAATACACAACTGAGATTTTGAAAAATCATGGTATGGATAATTGTGATTCGGTCCGAACACCAATGGTAACTTCACCAAAAATTGGAGCCGATTTGTTTGGGAAACCTATTGATCCGAAGAAATATCGGAGCATGATTGGTTATCTCATGTACCTCACGCTAGTCGACCAGGATATTCATTTTGATGTTTGCTTATTAGCACGGTTTCAGGCAAAGCCTACCGAACTGCACCTCAAAGAGGTTAAAAGGATCTTCGGTACCTGAAGACATCCATTCACATGGGACTTTGGTATCCGAAGGAATCCGGATTTGATCTAATTGCCTTTTCAGATGCGGACCACGCAAGTGATCAAGTTACGCAAAAAGTACATCCGAGGAGCACAATTTTGGGTGAAAAGTTAGTAAGCTGGTCTTCAAAGAAACAAGATTTCACTGCACTTTCAACGTGAAGAGTATGTGTCTCTATCTGCGTGTTGTGCTCAAGTTCTATGGATGAGAACACAACTCACAAATTATGGCTTTACTTTCGATAAAATACCTATGTATTGTGACTCGAAAAGTGCCATAGCCATATCATGCAATCCTGTTCATCACTCAAAGACTAAGCATATCAGAGTCCGCTATCACTTCATCAAAGAGTACGTCGAAAATGGTACAGTTGAATTATTCTTCGTGAAGACTGATTACCAACTCGCCGATCTATAACTAAAGCCCTTCCAAAAGAAAGGTTTGACTATTTAGTTCGACGAATTGGAATGCGAAGCCTAACCCCTAAGGAGTTAGAAAGTCTTCTCGAATCTTCTTGAAAATGTTTTTCCAAAAAAAAAAAAGCTTCGCTGTAAATATTTTTGAAAAACAAAATACAAAATTTGAAAAACCAACAAAAGCAAAATATAAAAATATAAAACTTCCAAAAATACAAAAACAATATAAAATCAAAAATCCAAAAATATTCTTCTCACGACATGTCTCTCGTATAATCGATATTCTGTACGTTTCTAGAAATGTCATTCAACAATGATACGGGTATTTACAGATGCTTGAGCGAGAGTTCTTTTATGTTTTTCAAAACATGCCGTTTCTCAAAATTTCTTCACAAAATGGCTTTCGTATACTTCAGTACGAAACCCGGACTAAAATGATGACTTTTGATTATTTTTCAAATCAAAACTCGTACTTTTATAGAAAAAATCAAGTGTACGCTTCAGTGCACTACATTTAAAAATGGTGAGAAATCATCATCATCTTGAGCACCTTTTTCAAGATTGTGCAAAAAGATTTTCAAAATATTTCAAAATATTCTGTGCTCAAGATAACTCCCTCTAAAACCCTTTAATTGATTATGCTTTATTAAAGGGGGAGTATAAAACTCAAATGTTCCAAATGCATGCTTAAATCAAATCCGTTTGTCTCCCCAAAAGATTCTAAAATGTTTTTTAATCCGTTGATATCAAAAATATCACGAATATGCTATTTTTGAGGGGGAGGAGACGTGATTAAAATGTGATAAAAAATGTGTAATGATCGTTGTTTGAATCTCAAAATGAGCTCGACTCAGACGGAACCAATGAATTGACGGGAATCAATGTTAGTAAATGTACCATCTCGAGAAACTTGTGATAGATATGCACTTTCATGGGTCTAACCTCCTTTTCAAGGAGTGTTTACAACTTCAAGTTAGTTATTAGAGCTAGTTGTCACCTAAAAACTGACAATGGAACTCTTTAACTAGGCAACGTAACCGTGTCTTGTGGGGAATTGTCTATCATAAGCCGATCAATTCAAAAAGTGCAAACTCTATGTGCAAATTTCTGTCAAAACTTATAAGCACATGTGAAGGGGGAGTGTTTCTGAAAATATAAAACTCGCAGAGTATCTCAAACATGTTTTCTATCATAAACACTCTGTGAGATTTTCAAGTAAAATGGTTTTATGGCAACATGGGACAGTCATGGAGTTATAAGGTGACTAAGGATAGGAAATTCGTCCTATGATCCGCCAGAGCCGGAGGGATCTACCCAAGGACATCACAAATAGTTAGTATTAGAAGTCCTTAGGTATGATTGAAAAAAGGAGTAATGTGAGAAAGGAGAAAGAAGGGGTTGAAGAATTAAAAAGAAATGTAATGAAAAGGGTGAAAAGAAATAGCCCTCCATAATCAACCTTAGGCGTAAACCGGTTCAATTCATCTCATGGTTGTCACTTAGATGACACTGGTATTGAAGACAAAGACGTCATGTACCCAGTGACGCACTGCACTAAACCTTCTAGCCACTCAATTCCTCTTAAAAGGATGAACCCTACATAATCTATCGACTTTCTCTTAGAGATCATTGATATTGAAGAAGGAGACCCTCTCCCTGGTCTCCGCTCAGGAAAACCAAAATGCACTATTGAGTCTAGAGCCACGAGATTCATCAAAAGATCTCATAGGAACACATTACATGACATCGCTTGTTGTTCATCAATAAGGACACAAGTGATATATTCTAGAGTCCTACGCAGATCTTAGCAATCTGCCAGAACATTTATGAGAAGTTTCACATCTGTGATCTTCAGTGATTGAATGGAAACTCCTGCCAGGGTCAACATCAAGCAGCCCTGATAGCAGGTCACTTCGGTAACTCCCCGTGGATTACGCTTAGTGTGTCTCAAACGGTCTATAGTCATGAGGTGATGCTTCGGTGTACCTCAGCGACTCATCTGAATCGTAGGTGTACTTCGGTACATTGTGTTATCTCACTTGTGGGACTCCGATTCAGAAACGGCCCTTGTGAGAATTAGAGACGTGTTTTCACACTATGCTGTTAACACCCTCGAAATTCAAACTTGTAAGTGCCGGAATCCGCTTATTACTAACCTGTTTTTATGTTTTCTTCTTATGGAAGCTCCGGAGCGGATTGATCGTGCAGACTCTTCACATGCTCATACCAACAACACATGAAAGTTCTCATCACAATCAAAGGATACACAAAGTTTAAAGACTCGAGAACTACATCATTGGTAACCAAAAGACAAATAGAAGTGTGAGCATGGTGGAGAAAGACGTGGAGATACCTAACCAACGAAGTTAAAAACGGCAGACAACCACATTAACTGATCACAAAGCATGAAGGAATAAAAATCAAAACTGTTCTATATCTACACACAAAGTTCGAGCTCAAGAAAAGTAAAGACCTAATCAAGTGGAGCATCATTTGAATGACCACCCCTTAGGGGGAGATTGTTAGCCTTAATAGTTTTATTAGAAGTGATGGTCATTCACGTTTAGGAACTTTGTAACGTGTGTTAGATATCATGATAGAATAGTCAACGGGCTCGTGGATTGGACTAAGCTAAATGTGTATTAGTTTAGTTAAGCTAGCCTTATATCAATCCATGTCCAACCCAAGCCCAAACGAGCCCAAGCCAAAGCCCATTAGGGCATCTTGTATTTAGACTATAAATACCCCTCAAATGGTTATTTGAGGGGTGTGCTTGAATGTGTGTGTGTGTGTTTTTCCTTTGAAATAAAACATCTATTGTTTTCATCTTTATCTTCACATACACGATCCATATATCATTCAAGTCACCATCTTTCCTTTCTTCTTATTCTTTCTAAGCATAACGTTTGTGTTTGGTTTCACGTGGTTATACTTGTATACGTGTTGGGTTTGTGATAAGGTTGATAAAAGTAAGGTCCTACAATGACACTGATGGCTTGTCTCAGGTACCAGATCAAAACTTACTCATTAATGATCTGATATCTCCGCCAACATCTGCATCTAACGAGGTTCAGAGTGTTCAACATGAATCTTCCACATCTTATTCCAAAGATTATCAAATTGATCTCGTAGTCATATTTGACGATCAAGATGACCTTCCGGTCAATATTGATAATCAAGTAGACTATGTGGTCATAATTGAGGATCTAAATAATGATCATGTTGAGACTCAAGTTGAACAAGATGAACTTTTGTCTAATCCAGATCTTGAGCTCATGACCAAATTATTTTAGACCAACCAATCTCAAATGGAAAAGTGCACTGCCATGAATAAGAAACTACAAGATAAAATTGCACTGTTGACTAAGGATAATGAATGCTATAAGTTCCAACTCAACATTTTTCAAACTAAAGAGAAATGTGAAAAAGGTTTTGAAGTCGCTTTTGCTAAATCATACCAAAATGAAAAATCTTTGGAAAAACAGATATGTGATCTAGTTGCCTCCAAAAACGCATTGCTTTCTCAAATAGAACAATTAAAATACGATCATAAACAATAGCTTAATGCTCTCACTTCGAAAACTCAAAAACCAAGTCTGAGTTGTTAACTTGTCAAAAACAGTTTTGTGATTACAAAAAGCATTCGAGGAAACAAATAGATGACTATCTTGAAGAAAATGTCGACTTACAACACAAAATCAAAGAGTTTCGAAATGTTATTTACAAACATGGTGAATCAATCACAACAATTCAAAAGGTTACTTTTAAACCAAATCCAAATGGATATGGACCAATTCTTGCTGATTACAAACCACGTTTTTCACATAGAGCATTCAAACCAACTCCTCAAGTTTACAGTGCAGAACATAGAATTGATGACTCAATTATGAGTGTTGTTCAATATAATCGTGATGAGGAATTAGATGCAGAAGACGAGAGTCGGTCAAAAATGGAACATGTTGTTTATAACAAACCATTTAACTATTCAAAAGCCGTAACTTTTGTCACACAATAGGATACTTCTAATACACCTTGGGTTATCACACCTAATCCTGAGCCCTCCTCTCATGATGCTCCCCAAACCAAGATTACACAAATTAATGGTCCTTTACCTTCTTTTAGTGAAATAAAGCCATTAGCTGATCGATGTCAAGTTCTAAAATATTTTGACACTTTTATGTCTGACATCAAACTTTTGGAACATGCAATTGAAGTTAATTCTGAAATCAAAGCTGAACATTTTCAATCGCCATTTGCGCAAAAACAAAGGGATTTTTTTCAGAAAGGACTTTTACCACATGTCCGAAATCTTAAAATGTGTGCAATTTATTAGGAACAGGAACTTCAGAAAGAGATTGGTCTTATGATAGAGAGTTTTCGAGCAAACAGAAAATCGATTTCAAACATAAAACATAAAAAAGAAAATGTTTAGAAATCAAGTTGACCGACTCTTGAAAGATGTTATCTGTGGTGATACCGTTAATATTGTGTTATTGCATTCTGTTGCATATGCATTTGATTATATTGCTGTTGATTCTGTTAACTCTGTTGATAATGTTGTGAATAACGATAATGTGTCTCAAATCGAGTCTTTAAAAACTGAAAATGAGTGATTGTTAAATGAGCTTTCTAATGCAAAATGTCGTCTTCAATGGTGTCAAAAAGATTGTCAAACTCGAGAACTTATCTTGCAAAACAAAATCAACCAGTTGCGTTCAAAATCTTTTGATCCAATAATAGAACAACTGGATTATGAAAATGTGTCTTTAAAGTGTCAAATTTCAAAATATGAACAAGAAATTGCCAAAGTCAAAACTGAATATGGTGTCATATTTGATTTGCTCAATAAGACTCGTGTTGAGGCATCACAAGAACTTGATCATCATCTTGCTTACACTAAAGAAGTCTTAAACGTTAGCGGAAACATTCGCTCAGAAAATCAAGGTTTGTTACTCACTATAGTTGAGCTGAAAGAAAAGCTAGGAAAGTATGAAAAAGCTAAGTCTAGTAACACAACGGTTCTTGCACCTAGAATGCATAAAATTGACACTAGAACGCCTAATGACAAACCACAAGATACTAATGTGCTTCCTTCCACTGATATAGGAATAGTTGCTTCTTTTCCCAATGTTAGCACTTCACAGCTTAAGAGCAAATCCAGGAAGAAAAGGAAGTTGCAACGTAAGAGAAGAACAATAAAGACCTTTGAAGTAGAAGAACACCTTAGGACTCCGAATAACACTCAAGTTGCACCCACTTTAGACATTGCGTTAGAAAAATGTAATAATAAAAGTGATGTAACGAATGTTGAATCTTTAAGTACGTTGAATGTTATGTTTGAAGCTTCTTGTGTTGGTTGTCATAAAAGCATGTTTTCTGGTTGTCATGATAAATGTGTTCCTAAGTCTATCTTATCTCGTAAGTGGAACAATAGAAAACGGAATACCTCTAAGTCTGTGCTAGGTAAACCACCATCTAGTGTTTCTGCTACGATCATTGATGTACCCATAGAACCCAATTCACCTCCTAGGAAGAGCATATCACCTAGTGCATTCACTAAGGCCAAAGCTAAGACTAGTTGGACTTGGAAGAGATGGTTACAGAACATACCAGGCTTTAAATGGATTCCTAAAATCATTAACATGTGTGTTTCAACTATAACTGTAATGGAACCCTTTAACTCTTCGGGTTCCACCTCTACTTCTATTCCACATGTGTCGTCTGTGTGTAACGTAGGTGATACAGATCATCCTCTGGGTTGTTGATAGCGGATGTTTCTGGCACATGACAGGAAATCTCAAACTGTTATCAAACTTTATTTCAAAGTTCATCAGCACTGTCAGGTTCGGGAATGATCACTTCGCATCTATCATGGGCTACGGAGATTACATCAATGGGAATATCGAAATAAGCAGAGTTTATTATGTAGAAGGTCTTGGTCACAATCTCTTTTCAGTCGGACAATTTTGTGATGGTGATTTAGAAGTTGCTTTTAGGGAGAAAACTTGCTTCATTCGTGATCTACAAGGAAACAATCTTATGTCTAGCACCAGCACATCAAGTCTTTACACTATCTCAATGCAAGACATGACTGCTTCATCTCCCATTTGTCTACTTTCTAAAGCAACATCTACAAAATCATGGTTGTGGCACCGTTATCTTTCACACTTGAACTTTCAAACCATAACCAATCTTGCACGTTACAAACTTGTTGAAGGTCTCCCAAGATTTTGGTATTCTAAAGATCATCTATGCTCAGCTTGTGAACAAGGGAAAAGCACTTGTGCTCACTTTCCTTCAAAGGTGGAACACAGCTCTCAACATGTGCTTCATCTTCTTCACATGGATTTGTGTGGCCCGATGCGTGTGCAGACGATTAATGGCAAACGCTACATTTTGGTAATTGTCGATGATTACTCAAGATGGACTTGGGTTTATTTTCTTTGAAGTAAAGATCAAGTTCCACAGATGATCATCACCTTTCTCACGAAAATTCAAGTTCAGCTACGGAACACAGTCAGACAAATCAGAACAGACAAAGGAACTGAATTTGTGAATCAAACTCTTCGTGAATACTATGAGAAAGTAGGAATTGAGCATCAAACATCAATTGCACGAACACTAGAACAAAATGGAGTTGTTGAAAGACGAAACCGTACGTTAGTGGAAGCTGCAAGAACGATGTTGATCAATGCTAAACTTCTAGATTACTTGTGGGCAGAAGCTGTGTCAACTGCATGCTACACTAAAAATCGTTCTATGATAACCAAATGCCACAACAAAACACCTTATAAGATTATCCATAAGCGCAAACCGAATCTCAAACAGTTTCATGTATTTGGTGCTCTGTGTTATCCAAACAATGATCGTGATGACTTTGGAAAGCTCAAGGCCAAAGCTGACATTGGAGTCTTCGTTGGATACTGTAAAAACTCAAAAGGATACCAGATCTGGAATCGTCATACAAGGGAGATTATGGAAATGATTCATGCTCATTTTGATGAACTTACAGAAATGGCTTCTGAGCAAAACAGCTTGGAACCCTGTCATAACCGTTTAAACTTCCCCCAAACCCCATCATCAGCTGAACCAAGCTTACAACTTACTCGTCATTAAATGGAACAGCTATTTGCTCCTCTGTTTAGTGATGATATTGATCAACGTGCACCAGATGTATCAACTGTTTCCGCTGCTCAACCTGATAATAATCCAATACCTAATGCACCTGAAACAACAACTTCTGTGGCTGAAGCACCTCCAATTGACTCTACAACAACAGTCGAACAAACTGCATCCAATGACGCTGAACCAGCTGATGATCTTCTAAATCATGAAGTACCTACACCTGCAGATTATGATCCAAATGCTTTCTTTAACCTGTTCGCAAATGAAACGCCACTTCGATGTAGCGGAATCATCTACAAGCCATTTGAATCCTCCTAATCTGCACAATGTATATCAGCACCAACCCTCCACACATCGTTATTGGAAACCCAAATCAACCAGTCGTAACTAGACAAAGCCTTCAGTCTGACGGTGAACATTGCATTTATGCACTCACCGTTTGTCAATCTGAACCCAAAAACATTAAAGAATCACTGACTTATGACAACTGGATCGAATCCATTCAAGAAGAACTGAATCAGTTTAAACGTCTTGAAGTATGGGAGTTAGTTGAAAAACCAACAGGGGTCTACGTCATTGGTCTTAAATGGATTTGGAAAAACAAGTTAGATGTTGATGGTACGGTTATTCGAAATAAGTCACGATTGGTGGCTAAGGGTTATCGTCAAGAAGAGGGAATTGATTTCGAGGAATCATTCGTGCCGGTTGCTAGACTTGAGGCTGTATAGATTTTTCTGGCATTTGAGGCTCACATGAACATCACGGTATATTAGATGGATGTTAAAACTGCCTTTCTGAATGGTCAACTGAAGGAAACGGTATATGTTATCCAGCCGGAAGGATTTGTTGATCCTGAGTTCCCGAATCACGTCTACAAACTAAACAAGGCACTCTACGGTCTCAAACAAGCCCCTCGGGCGTGGTATGATAAGTTATCATCCTTTCTCATTGCCAATAATTTCATTAAAGGATCGGTCGACCCAACACTTTTCATACAATATCACGGGGCTCATATTTTAATCGTTCAAGTTTATGTGGATGACATCATTTTTGGGTCTACACACAAAAGAACTCAAACGCTTTTTCAAGACTAATGAAAAAACATTTTGAAATGTCCATGATGGGTGAACTTACGTTCTTTCTAGGACTACAAGTTCATCAATCACCCCGTGGTATTTTTCTAAGTCAGTCCAAATATGCTCTTGAAATTTTGAACAAACATGGAATGCAAAGCTGTGATACTTATGCCACACCAATGGCACACACCAAAAAAACTGACGCTGATTTGCATGGGAAATTGGTTGACCCTACCAAATACCGAAGTATTATTGGGTCTCTCATGTATCTAACAACCAGTAGACCTGACATTGTATTTTCTGTATATCTTTGCTCCCGTTATCAGTCGAGACCAACTAAAACCCAACTCTCTGAGGCTAAAAGAATCCTACGATACGTAAAGGGAACCATTAATTTGGGGATCTGGTATCCGAAGGATTCTGGTTTTAAACTAATCGCATGTTCAGACGCTTATCACGCAGGTTTCTTAGATTCTTCGAAAAGTACTTCAGGTGCTCTACAATTTCTTGGTGACAAACTGGTGTCATGGAAATCGAACAAGCAGGATTGTACATCGCTGTCTTCAACCGAAGCAGAATATGTAGCCATGTCGGCATGTTGTGCTCAAGTTATTTGGATGAGAAGACAACTCAAAGACTATGGTTACGTATTAGACAGAATCCCGATGTACTACGATAATCGAAGTGCTATTTCAATCTCGTGCAACTCTGTCCAACATTCGAAGTCCAAGCACATCGATCTTCGATATCATTTCATAAAGGAGCACGTAGAAAAGGGTACTGTTGAATTAAATTTTGTGGGTACTGAATACCAACTGGCAGACCTTCTCACCAAAGCCTTACCTCCTGCTAGGTTTATTGAGTTGGTCCACCGGATTGGTATGAGGTGTTTGACTCCAGAAGAACTGGACGAACTTTTGACACATTTTTAAAACCAGTCAAACACCAAAACCTCTTTTGTAAATATTTATCAAAAACAAAATACAAAAATATAAAATCTATAAAATACAAAAATATTCTTCTATCTAAATTTCTTTCAACATCGCAAGTACAAATCTTCCGTCAACACTTTGCTCTTTCAAACATTTCAACATTTTATCGATCAAGTGTTGAGGGGGAGAATGTAAATATTTTATGTTTCATAAAACCTTGTACTTGCATGATATCCAGTATTGGTTTTGATAATGGTGGATACATTTCTTGTTTCTTGACACTCCTCGAACTCAAATTTGTAAAATTTCTCTATTTCTAAAGTCGAGGGGGAGTGTCGTCATGTTTCTTTCCAAACTTTTACTTCAAACTTAACCAAAATGGAAGTTATGGGCTGTGGATGAAAATGGTTAAGGTGGAGGGGCCATAATTGTCAAATGCTTAAACTTAATTTACACAAAACCTTCCACCTAATTTCCTTTCACATTTATTACTAACATTAAAAACCTCAACAACCTTCATCCTACGCCTATAATCCAACCTCTAATCCGTGTTATAAACTTCTAATTTGTAAGTGTTTAAAGCTTCTTTGAGTAATTCTAAACATTGGTTTTCAATTGCAAACAAATCCAACGGCTTGATTTTTCCCTAGAAGTGATTTTAGTTTTTACGCGTATGCGTATGAACTAATAATCACTTTGGGATGATTCTGATGAAATGGGTAGTGTTTTTAAAGTAAATATCATGTTTAAAAACCATTCTCATCAAGAAAATTAACCCAGAAATTGTTTTAATCACTTTTTCAAATGTTAGGGTTTATGCGTGAAATTGGGTATTTTCAATTGTGAGTGTTTAAGGACAATTAGAGGCTTGAAATATGCTTTATATGTGTTTAATTAACCAATGAAACCTCTGAATCTCACCCAGAAACATCATAATTGTGAAATTTGAATTTAGGGTTTAAGTATTCGTTAATTTGGGTACTTTTGATTCTTGAGGAATTTGATGTTAAAACTTGTTGTAAGCAACTCATATGGCCTCTAAGACTTACTAGAAATCATTTGGTTCATTTCCTATGGCTAGATTGTTTACTCGTAGGATTTGACTTTAGGGTTTAAACCTTACGCATAAACTTTCTTACGCGTAACTGATTACCATTGTGATATCATGTGAGGATGAAAGAGTTTGAATATAGTATTAAATTGAATGTTATGATTGATTTATTTCAGGCTTCTACGCGTTCCAATTCAGAAACAAGGGTATAATGGTCTTACGCTTAAGGAATACCTTATGCGTAGATGTTACACGTAAGAGTAATCTTACGCGTAAGGGTCTACAAAGGGACTACGCGTATCCTGTGAAGGATATACGTAAACTTGGATCCTTACGCATAAGGCTTATTCTTACGAGTAAACCTTACGCATAAGCTCCCAACCTACGCTTACGCGTAAGCTTCATGCCAAGAGTCTATTCCTACGCGTAAGCTTTCTTACGCGTAAGATAGACTCCTTCGCATAAGCTTAAGGTCTACGCGTATGGTCAAAATGTTTACGCATAAGCTTACAATCTTACGCTTAAGCCATTACTTGTAACTTTAATTATGAAATGTTACGCTTACAAACTTGTAAATATGTTACTCATAACGTCACAAGACCAAAATGTTACTAATGAGCTAAAATGGTTAAAATGTTGCGTGAGTGAGTGAAAATTTGGACTTTAAAATTCAAAATTAATATACTCACGAAACTTATCACGACTACTTTGTACTGTCGGACAACATGTGTAAGATATAGGATTTCACAAACACATTAAACCAAATCAATATGGGGCGTTCACAATTGTTTAGAGAGAGAAAGTTCTAGAGAGAGAAAGGGAAGAGAGTTGGGAACTATGTGAAACAAAGAAGAATGGTATTGAAGCTCCAACCCTCTACCTTGCAAGGTAGAGGGTATTTATAGTGTCTTACAATAAACGCCTCCTACGGGCTGTGGATCAGGCAGACAGTGGGTAAAGACCCGTCCGTCCTCCACGGTATTACTTAACTAACTACTTGCTAACATTAAATAACTACGACTACGAGCTTTCTAATGATTACATATACTTGAGGTGACCGACACTTTAATGACTGAATTTTCTAATTCCTAACAATCTCCCCCTAAGGGAGGTCACCCCAATTTACACAGAATACAAACAGATGTTACATTAAGATTGTTCTTGAATTCTTGTTTAAGTTCTTTGCTCAGTAGCTCGTAGTCTTTGATTCTTCATGTTATCCATGTTTGAATAATTCAAGTGGAGGTCTTTAACTGATCCACGTGATGATGAGTTTTGAGCCAGCTTTGAGATCATCAGCTTGCGTAAATCTCTGACTCTTTCATTGTGGTGTTGACATTATGTGAAGTTGTGACTTTTGGACCGACATGCTCACATTCTGGATCATGATTTCTTCTTATTAGAGTAGCGGAAGCTTTAGATGATTCATGATATTTGCAGCAGCGTAGCAGAAGCATGGAGTGAAAAATATCAGAGTCATTGATGCACTAATCATGATTTCTTTGGAAATGAATGTGTTGTGTGAGCATGCGGCTATGGACTGACCTATCCATTCTGATTAGCTGCAAATGTCGGGGTGTACCTGCATAAAACAGTTAGCAATAAAGCGTGTGAAAGTGTCTTTGATCACTTTCGTTGAATTGAGGTACACGGCCCACGGTTCCCCGTTGATCAGTACAAGTACTGCCTGTGATCAGGTATAATTCCGAAGAATCTCCTTGACAGGGTTTCGCAGCTGCTCTAGCTGTTCTCAAACCGGAACGTCTCAAAGAAGACAACACGGAGTGAGTGAACCGGCGAATTTTGAGATTCACTGATTGATGAAAAGAGATTTGAAAAACAATCGTGTACTGCTCAAAATAAAGTGTTTTTGCAATACAACGAAGGTTTTAAAGAAAATCAATTATCAATCATAAATACCTTTTATTTTTTGAAATATTAATACACAGTCGATGTGTTAGAAAAAAAGAGTTTTAAACACAACGACCGGTTTTTCAAAGGTATCCGTCAATCCATAACCTGAACTAAGATTTATTCAAAAATTTGAATCGCCCCATTGTTTCTGTTCAGTTGTCACATGTTTGATCTATTGAATAGATCTCACATGCCACCTACCAAGAGCTTGTTTGATGTTGGCTCTAGAAGGCTTTCCATCTTCATCGTGAATATGTTTGCATATCACTCAGATGTTCTGGCAATACCACAAGGATAATGCGTAGGACTCTAAAGGTATATTCTCTCTTTCCACATTGTTTGAAACAGAGAGTCTTCATTGATTGTGTCCTTAATGAGATTTATTGATGATCTCGAGGATCTAGACTCAATTGTGCACATTTTGTTCCTATGCCGGAGACTAGGGAGAGGGTCTCCTTCTTCAATATCAACTATCTCTAAGAGAAAGTCGATAGATTATGTCGGTTCCCCGTGAGAATGAAACAAGCCCTTTCAAGAGGAACTTGAGTAGCTTGGGAAGTTGTAGTGCAGTGCGTCACTGGGTCCATGACGTCTTGTCTTCAATACCGGTGTTACCTTAGTAGCCACCAGTAGCATATGTATTGAACCCGGTTTCTGCCCTAAGGTTGAATTATTGGTGGGCTATTTATTTTCACCCTTTTCTCGTTTCATTTCTTTTTCATTCTTCAACCCCTTCAGTGCTTACCGAGACTTCATAACTAGAACCTTGTTGGGTTTATTCCAGTACTAGCTCTGTCTCAGTCCGCACTCTTCCCATATCTCACTTTTCTCCTTTTTTCATCATACCTAAGGACTTCTACACTATCTAGTGGATTGTCCCTGGGTAGATCCCTCCGGTTCTGGCGGATCATGGGAACAAATACCTAACCTTATCATCCTTATATCACCATACATAAAGTAAATTTGGTCGGTCTATTTGGTATTGTTCATCTGCCATTGGAACCAATTGAAAACCATTTGAAAATCAATCCAGATACTTGTGATGTATTATCAAAGCATTTTGTACCTGAATTGTTTTAGATATTCTTAGAAAAAGAGCTCCCCCTCAATATGTGCATCATGTTTTTGAAATCGTTTTGGCACACGGAGGCAAGAGGAAGGATTAACTTCTTTGATTACCATTTTCTAAAAGATATCAACATCACTTCCCTGATCAAATCAAGTAGATAAAGCATTTTGGGGAAGGATGAGGTTTTCATAAGTTTGTTCCCCCTCAATATGTGCCTCGAGGTTTGAAAGAGTTTTGCACATATTAGAAGGAACCTGCACTTTGGAACAAATTAATCACGTTTCAATCCTTTTTGGTTTAAAATAGATGCTCCCCGTTAACATGTGCATGGAAAATTTGAAATCGTTTGGCACATGAATGGAGGAGAGTTTGCTAAACACTTATAAAACCAATTATCGAGTTATCAGTTTAAATCCAATTTAAATCACAAATTCTCCCCGATCACAATCTTCAAATCATTTGAGATTTTTGATCTTTATAGATTTAAATTGTTTTTTGAAGGCTTTTGAGAAGAATTGTGACTTGCTAATGAAAACATTTAATCGATAAGGATCAAATCTGAGACTTTAAACTCCATTGTTTAAACATGCATGAGTATCATTTGAAAACATAACATTAGCAAAGGTTTTGAATCAATTGTATAAAACATTGTTCATTTTGATTTTACAAAAGTAAACCTTGCTCATTTACGTGCCAATTGTTTGAAAAATAACCTTTTTGATTGAGTTGAAATCATTCTCCCCCTCAATCAATGACAAGAGTTGTTAATTGAGCGTTAGAGAGTTTGACACAGATAAGCCCAGATGATTTTCAAAGATAAAGTACGAGGTATTTTCAAAGCAACTCTGTTTTCATTAGATGAAAAATATTTTTCAGAAGAATCATTAGACGGAAAAATATTTTGGAAAGAAAACATTTGTCTTTTTGGTGACAAATATTTGTTTTAGGAATCAGAGCATGAGATTTGAAAAATAAGATAAAGCATGGCTCTGTTTTTTGCTTTTTAAAATTGGTTACTGCCTGAAATAACAATAAACCACCATTTTTCTCCGCCTCATTTTTTTAAGCAATTTATGTACATTCGAAGAGCATCTAAAAACCCGTGACATTCGTTGAATGTCAACACAAAGTTCGTAGATGATATCGAATAACAACAAAAAATAAAAATAAAAAACATGACAAAATAACAATATATATTTTTTTGATGATTTTCAAGATTTTCTAATTTTTATGGATTTTTGAAAATTTTATATTTTTATATTTTCTTTTGAGGGTTTTGAAATTTTGTATTTTGCTTTTTGAATAAATATATACAAGAGATAGATGAAGAAAACAGAACCATTTTTACTCCTCGTCTTCCTCTTGAAGACGTTTGAGTGTTTCCGGTTGTAGGCTCTTTAAACCAAGTCGTGGAAGGATAAACTCAAAACGTTCTCTAGGAAGAGCTTTGGTGAAGATGTCTGCTAACTGGTATTCAGACCTCACAAAATAGAGTTCCACCACACCTTTTTCCACTTGTTCCCGAATGAAATGATGTCGAATGTCAATGTGCTTTGCTCTTGAATGTTGGACGTTGTTGCAAGAGAGAGCAATGGCACTTTTTTTATCACAATACAGAGGGATTTTGTTGAATTCAAAGCCATAGTCAGATAATTGGGATCTCATCCATAGGATTTGAGCACAACAAGATGACATGGCTATGTATTCAGCCTCTGTAGAGGATATAGAAGTACTCATTTGTTTCTTTGAAGACCAGCTCACAAGCTTATCACCCAAAAACTGAGCACCTCCAGACGTACTTCGACGTGTATCTTGACATCCTGCATGGTCAGCATCTGCATAGGCTGTTAGTGACATACCGATGTCCTTCGGGTACCAAAGTCCCATGTTGATGGTTCCTTGGAGATACCGAAAGACCCGTTTAACCGCTTCAAGGTGCTTTTCGGTAGGCTTAGCCTGGTATCTAGCACACATGCATACAACGAACAGAATATCAGGTCTACTGGCTGTGAGGTACATCAGAGATCCAATCATACTTCGATATTTCGTTTGATCTATCATGATCCCTGAGTGGTCCTCATCCAGTTTGGTACGTTCCACCATGAGAGTGTCAACCGTGTCACAAGTGTCAAATCCAAATTTCTTTAAAATTTCATTTGCATATTTAGATTGATTAATAAAAATGCCTCCGGGACTTTGTGAAATTTGTAATCCCAAGAAAAATGACATTTGTCCCATCATTGGCATTTGAAATTTGGAGCCCATCTCCTTAGAAAAACGATCACATTCATTGGGGTCAGTCGAGGCAAAGATAATATCATCAACATAGATTTTAACGTGAATTAAATGTTTGCCTGACTTTCTGGTGAACAATGTCGGATCAACTGCTCCTTTGCTGAATCCAGTAGATAGAAGAAACTTTGATAACGTATCATATCATGCCCTTGGAGCTTGCTTCAAACCATAAAGAGCCTTCCTCAAGCGATAGACATGAGTTGGATGATCTGAATTCACAAAACCTTCAGGTTGGCTGACGTATACGACTTCTTTAAGATCTCCGTTAAGAAAAGCCGTCTTTACATCCATCTGATAGACTACCATGTTCTTACTTGCTGCATTAGCCAAGAAGATTCTAATTGCCTCGATACGAGCAACTGGAGCAAATGATTCTTCAAAGTCAATTCCCTCCTCTTGACGGTATCCTTTTGCAACCAATCGAGCCTTGTTCTTTAAAACATCACCATGCTCATCAAGTTTTACTTTGAAGATCCACTTTAGAGCAATGATCATAGCACAGTCAGGAGCAGGTACTAATTCCCATACATCTAGTCGATCAAACTCATGAATTTCTTCTTGCATGGCATTGAACCAGCTGTCTTCATTCATTGCAGTTTTAACGTCTTTTGGTTTGACCTTGGATAGTACAGAGTTGAAGAAGCACCATAAGGCATCAGTTGCAAGTTGTTTGTGAGTGGATACTGGACGAGAGGGATTTCCAATGATGTTGTCCAATGGGTGATCATGTGTCCATTTTCTAAGGTGTTCGTGTGGTTGTTGTTGAGGAACTGAAGTAGCAGAGTCGATTTCTCCTAATGAAGATGGTTCTGATGATGATTCAGGCGCAAATATGTTTTCAAATGGGGCATCTTCAGGAGTAGCAAAGGGATTTTCTCCATCAAGGGTGCCAAAAACAATTCCATGATGTACACTTGATGATTGATGATTTGTTGATGAGACAGAGTGATCAGCAGCAGACGCTTCTTGACTTAATGACATAGAAACTGAAGGATTAACTTCATTGACAGAGATAGGAGCAGCCTCTGTTGATGGAATTGACAGATCATTAGCAGTTGGCTCATAGTGTTCATCAAACATTGGATCAAACAGTTTCTTCACGTCATCTTATGAAGGAGGTACATAAGGAGTTGCTGGCGAAGAATCATATACAGGAGTAGAACTGATGGGACTACTTGATGATGCGGGTCCAGAACTGGGCTGTCCTGGAGCCATTGGACCGGTCAGCTCATCGAACGTAACGTGAATTGTTTCCATGATATTTCGGGTTCTTTTGTTGTAGATTCGGTATCCTTTTCTGCTAGGTGCATATCCTATAAATACTCCAATGTCCGCTTTAGCTTTAAGTTTGCCTAAGTCTTGGCCCTCATTAGTTGGATAACACAATGCACTAAACACATGAAGGAATGAAAGATTAGGTTTTCGATTGTGGACAAGTTCATATGGAGTTTTTCCATGAGAAGTGTGAATAAGGGATCGATTTTGAGTATAGCATGCAGTGGCAATGGCTTCAGCCTAGAGAAACATTGGAACCTTTGAGTAAATCAGCATTGTTCTAGCGGCTTCCACAAGAGTTCGATTTCGTCTTTCAACTACACCATTCTGTTGAGGAGTTCGTGGAACACTTCTTTGATGACTGATTCCTGCAGTGTCATAAAACTCACTAAGTTGTTTATTAACAAACTTAGTTCCATTGTCTGTTCGGATGATTCTGACAGTTTTGTTAAGTCGAACCTGCAGCTGTTTGAAAAGTTTGATGATGATATATGGAGTTTCATCCTTTGTCCTTAAGAACTTAACCCAAGTGAATCGAGAGTAATCATCAACCACAACTAATACATATTTCTTCCCGAAAATATTCTGCACTCTCATGGGTCCACATAAATCCATGTGAATGGTATGTAGAACTTCCATAACTGAGTTCGTAGGTTTGGGTTTGTGGGCATACTTCTTGCTTTTTCCCAATTGGCATGCTGAACAAAGATGACCCTTTTCATACTTTAGTCTAGGTAAGCCTATTACTAAGTCCTTTCTGGAGAGATCATTTATGGTGCCGAAGTTCAGGTGATTTAGACGACGATGCCATAACCATGACTTTGTTTTCGAAGCCTTTGACAACAAGCAGATTGGAGAAGACTTCATCATATCTTCGATAGAGATGGTGTATAGATTTGAACCACGTGTTCCTCTTAAAAGTTCTTTACCATCAAGTTCTCTAACGAAACAAGTATGTTTTCTGAAGGCCACTTCTAGATCAGAATCACAGAATTGACCGACAGAGAATAAGTTATGACCAAGACCTTCAACGTAATATACACTGGAGATAACACTATCACCGACAACATAGTCTCCATAACCCATAATTGCATCGAAATGATCGTTCCCGAATCTAACAGTCCCGATGAATTTACTCACGAAGTTCATGAGCCACGACCGGTCTCCAGTCATATGCTTGGAACAGCCTGAGTCCAGGTACTGCAGAACGATTTGAACTACCGTAATTGAACACAAACAAGAATGGATAACTGGATAATTGGGATCCCCATGCAAGAATGGGTTCCATTTGGTTAGTAACAGTGATTGGAACACCCACATCAGAAGTAGAAATAATGGAATCATCAGGGATATATGCAGCACTAGTGTCCGTATTTAACCTATTAAAAGTATGTTCACTTCTTAAAGGAATAGTTCTACCAGTAGGCATCCATTTTCTAATGGGCATTGACCTAAATAATTTAGGGCACATCTCATTAAGATTGATTTTGTGGCCAGTAGGTATCCAATGATAACCTATGTTATTAAATTTCCTTCCTGTGGGTTTCCAATGTTTTCTAACCTTCTTACGCCATCGCTTTCTAGCCTTCTTAGCTTGATTTTTTGTATTCACTATCTTAACAAGGCATTTAACAGCATTAATCAACTCATTCACAACACATTCATGATTAGTAACAGAAACCAAACAATCATCATTACATGTTTTGCCAAAATTAGCATAATTCGAATTAATTACAGTACGCTTATAGCTAATACTAGAATCAACACGATTCGTTTTATTCAACTTAAACTTAATGTTCCTAGGGTGGTCTTCTACTTTCTTCCATTGCACATTCTTAGCTTGCGAGGTCCTATCATGCTTTGTATTGCCTGGAGGCTTTGACCCGCTTGCCTTTGTGTCACTGATTACTCCTGTAGAGGGAATTATGGGAACATTAGTTGGTTGAGCTACCTTTTGCATTCCTGAACTAGACGTGCAGGGATCTGAACTAATTGAAGGCACTCTAGAGTTCACTTTCTTAGTGCTAGGCATAGAACAAGGCATCACAGCTGTACCTTTCTCACAAAAAGATTTAGGACATGTTGCTCTTAAACATTCTAACAGCTCCTGAGATCGTTTGGCCTGTATGCAAGCAAACCTAATTTCTCTATCAAGTGGCTTATTTATGAAATCCTCTTCTACAATCTCTCGGAGACATTCTAGACTATCCTTTAGGTAAGCGAAATAGTTATAAAACCCAAGTTCGTTATTTCTAAGATGAGGAGGAATGTACTTAACAATCACAGTATATTTAGAGTCTGCAGATGACTTTGATGCAACATTCTCATTGAAGACAAGTGGCATTTTCCCTTTTACCTGACTCCTCAGATTCTCAATTTCCTTTTGTAAAGACGTTATTATTTTGTTGTTTTTGTCACGAGTGACTTTCATTGAATCATATAACTCTTTAAAGTGTTGTTTCACCTTTTCATTTTCTTCTAGAAAACTCTCATTTTCCTTTTGTAAAACATTAACCAAGTTTTAAAGATGAAAAGTTTGAGAACTCTGAGAATCTAAAGGAGGAGGCATTTGAAAGCCTGTCACATTGTTCTTTTCACCCTTTAATTGTGAAATTTGGGTTCTCATTTTTCTGATCGTGTTACAATGAGCTCGAATCTGTTCATCACGTTTGTTGATTTCAAAAACTACATCAAATTCAGGAGCATCCAAGGATGTCTTGATATTTGAGGTTTTAACATTTTCTTTTAGATGTTGATATTTTAATTGCAAAGCAAGATGCTCAACTTCCAATTTAGAAAACTGTTTCACCAGGTTATCATGATCATCCTGTTCAAATTTCTCATGCAATTTAGAGTTTGTTTTCTCAAGCTCAATGACACGATCATGGGAGACTTTCAGTGCAACAGATAATTCATGAAATTGAGATGCTTTAATTGAACAATTCGTGGCAGTGTAAAACACATCTTGAGTGATACATTCAGAAATCAAATTCTCATTTAAGGTATGCAAGTTCTTCCTCTCAATCTCATTATATTTTAGTTCTCGCTCATAGTCATTGACCTCAACTATCATTGCATCAAATTCCTTTTCCATTTCTTTAATATCTGAATCCATCCCCTTTTTAAGACTCTCAAATAAACCTTTTAATTGTTTAAAGAAAGGCATGACCTCAGTTAAATAGCATTCTTTAGTTTGCTCAAAACCATTCTCCCCTTCAGTTATCCCAGTAGGTGTGATCCTTTTCTTACACGTCTTCTCAAAATCAACAAATAATTGATAAATGACATACTGACTGATTAAGGTCTTGCTCTTAGTGGGAATAGATCTAGGAACTAAATGCATTGGTGTATTGGGGGATATACAGTGGCAGGAAGCATTCTCCTACATGGGGGATTCTGTTCAACAAACTCATCAGCTTTTTTCATGTCCATATCCTTTTTCCAGAACACTTGTTCAGGGGTCAGCTGTGTTTGAGGTCTAAACTTGTTAAATGCAATCCAATTATCCTTAGCATAGTTGGGTGTTTTATAACTGATTTTCTTTTCTATGCATGAAGGGCTCTTAAGTTTTTCATCCAATTTTTTTCTAGTGATTTCTTCTAACTTCCTATCTTCCTCAGTATTCACAGCGCAACTAGGTTTCTGTCTAGGCTTAAGGATTTCATTGCCATCATAAATTACTTTCTGAGCTTCCCTAGCTTTCTTACAAGCCTCAGGGTTTGGTTCATCAACTAATGCAACACTATGTTTGTCACTTAGAACTCTGTGCTTAGTGATCATGTGAGCAGTCTGAATGGTGTTTCCTTGTACGTACAATTTGTTTTCAAGTTTGTTTTTCAAAGTTTTTAGGTTGGAAAATTCATTTAAAAGTTTTGATTCCTTAGCATTAAATTTCTGCTTAAGCACTTTCACATTTTCTTGAAGTTCTTGTTTTTGCTTAGCGGTTTTATTAAGCTTTTCTTTTAAGGAATCTACCTCTTGTTTTAGTATTTCTTCCCTAAAGCTACTTTTTCTAATAATTGTACGCATTTGCTCATCCATTTCCTGCTCACGTGTGGTTTACTCAAACTTAGCGCGTTGTTCATAAATGGCAACTTGTTCTTTATAGGCATTAAGTTCAGAGATAACAGAATCATCAGGGGCACATGGAGTGTATTCATTAAAAACATAGTCATCATTGACTGCAGAAGATGCATCACTTGGTTCAATCACACTTTCACTTTGGATCACATATTGATCATATGGGACAATATTACTATTACCCATATTAACAATATCTGTTTCACAAGTTTTATGTGATTGGACTTTGTCATGTATCTTTTGCTCATCAACTTCATCATATAATTTTAATACCTCTGAGATGATTGATTCTTTGGATGGACCCGCTTGCTTTGATGATGAAACCTTTGGAGAGACCATTGGAGAAATGCTAGCCATGAAGATTGTCTGGGCAGTTGGTTCATCATCCACATCCGAATCATAAGCATCACAGTCAGCTACTGGAAATGCATTTGGATTGTTCTGACCCATACCCTGCACTGGCTGTTCATCCACATCAGCATCATAGTTTTGGCATTTCCCTCAGCAAGAAACAGCAATTCCTCTTCATCCAAAACAGCTCCATTATCCTGAGCTTGTACCAGCAGCATCTTGTCCCTGAAGTACTCAGCATTTTGAGGGCATTTTGGAGATGTGCAGTTCCTTGCAATGTGTCCATCACTACCACAGTTGTAGCACTTAATTGGCTTCACTTGTCCCTGATTGGCATTTCTCCCATGATTCTGATTAGCCACATACCCTCCACCTACTCCACCTCTTCCCTGTTCATACTGCCTACCTTGAACAGGTTGCACCATAACCTTTCCATCTCAGACAGTAGCTTGATTGTGTGGGTTGGATGCTGTTTTGAGATTATTGTTGGTGTGAGGAGTGGTATTCAGATTTTGACTAACCATGAGAGACAGTTGATTGATGAAGTTTTCCATGATTGTGTTCGAGTCTGGAGGTTTATATGCTGGATCAGGAATGAGCTTGTAGTTACCGTTACCCGTAGGTATGACTTGAGAAGCTTTGGTGGTAATTCCAACATTTGAGTAAAAGGCTGTTGAATCATTTGAAGAACATGTTTCTCCCTGTTTAGTTTTGAACTGTTCAAGAATCCTTCGTTCAAACATAGCATGTCTCTCATTCTGAAGAAGGAAGGCATACAGTTGCTCATAGTTGGTGTTCTTCAATCCTTTGGTTAGCTTCACAGAGGTGACAAATTTGTGCCATTCGGGATTCATGTTGTTCACAAACTTTGAATTCAGCTGAATATTTGGCATGGTCATTTTGATATTTCCTCATATCATTCACAAGCTTGTGGAATCTCACGTAATATTCATAGACACTTTCTTCTGGTTTCATCTTAAAGTGCTCAAATTCATCATACAACTGTGATTATCTGTCTTGCTTAGTCAATTTAGAACCCGAGAGAAGCATCTTCACATTATCCCAAACTGCCTTGGCTTCAGTGTTGTGATTGATAAGCGTGTAGATATCTTTTGGAAGACCCTGAAGTATAATGTTTGAAGCCCTGATATCAGCATCGAATCTCTTTTTCTCCTTATCACTGAGCTCATCATACGTCTTTGGTCTGTCCAATCCAAAGATCATTGTTCCATCTGCAGCAGTATCAATTATGTCTCTTGTAGTCTCAATCTGATAAGGTCCTTCATCAATTGATTTGAGAATGTTGACCCCATTTTCTTTTCCCAAACAGTACAACCTAATTCTTTGAGCCCATGAGTCGTAATCAGTTCTGTCAAGCATAGGTGGACGAGTATCTGATCCTGCTGCTTGAACGTCCTCAGCTACAGTAGAAATGATAGTGGGCAAGTTGTTAGACATGATTACAAGTTCTGTGGGATTTTACAATTCTTTGACTAAACCGGAAAATTGATTCTTTCACGGGATTTTAATAAACCAAAAGAACAACCGTAAATATGTAGCACGAAGAAGTGACAAGTCTCAATAGAAAAGTAGCTAAACAGTCAACTAGCTTTGGTATCAACTCGCTAAACAGTCAACTCGCTTAAAAAAACAAGTCGCTTAAAACACAAGTCGCTTAAAGAATCAACTCGCTAAATAGCCAAGTCACTTTAAAACTCAAGTCGCTTAAAGAAACAACTCGCTTAATAGCCAAGTCACATATACCAACTCGCTGCTAATACAACTCGCTTAATAGCCAAGTCGCTTAAACCAACTCGCTTCCAGTAACAAAGTAACTCGCTTCCAAGAACTTCAACTCCGTAGCTCAACTCGCTTAGTACACTTTTCAAAAACAACCACTTTATCAATCAAAAACAAGCAAACCACAATGATTTAAGCCTTCCAATTCAAAACCTAAACACATATGATGATCCTAAACACAAAAGTACAATCAAAATTCAAACTTTAACACTAGAAATTGTCCAAATGATTCAAACTCTCCTAAACACTTATAACCCCAAAAACCTTATGAAATCCACCAAAACAAAGACCATGAAAGATGAGTGATCAAGCCTTGGCTCTTGATACCAATTGTAAGATATAGGATTTCACAAACACATTAAACCAAATCAATATGGGGCGTTCACAATTGTTTAGAGAGAGAAAGTTCTAGAGAGAGAAAGGGAAGAGAGTTGGGAACTATGTGAAACAAAGAAAAATGGTATTGAAGCTCCAACCCTCTACCTTGCAAGGTAGAGGGTATTTATAGTGTCTTACAATAAACGCCTCCTACGGCCTGTGGATCAGGCATACAGTGGGTAAAGACCCGTCCGTCCTCCACGGTATTACTTAACTAACTACTTGCTAACATTAAATAACTACGACTACGAGCTTTCTAATGATTACATATACTTGAGGTGACCGACACTTTAATGACTGAATTTTCTAATTCCTAACAACAAGTGACATTGGACTCGTAACATTCATTAACATAACATATTCAATAAATTGGACAATAAAATCAACTTTTGACTAACATAATGTCTTTCGATATGTTGGTACTTTTGTCTCAATATCTTTCAGATCATGATATGGACATCACCATGGAAAACGTTAACGCACCAAAAGATCTCACAATGGAAGACATATTCCCTACTGGTTATAGCATGAAGCTTGGAAAGAACAACCTCAAAGTTGATTTTGAGAATTTCACCTGCTCAGAGTCTTCTTGCCGAATTGCTGTGGATATTCTTAAGTCTCATCCCTACAACAATATGCTCACCAACTCAGCTACTGTACCGGAGATTTATATTCATCAGTTCTGGCACACAATGAAGAAAGTTGATGGTCAAGATGTTGTCACAGTGACTCTCAACGATAAACAAGTCACCTTCACCGTTGCTGATTTACGAGAAATTCTTCTGCTTCCTGCCATCCAGCCTGCTGAGTATGTACCAACTCCAATTGAAGAGGCTATGCTACAATTCATGGTTGATATTGGCTATGATGAAGCTGCAGGAATCATTACCAAGCACTCTTCGGTCGATTTAAAGAACATTCCTCAGCCGTGGAGAACTTTGTACATCATGATCGCCAAGTCTGTTTCCGGAAGAGACAGCGGTCATGAGCATCCCAAACTAATGCACCTACAAATCTTCTGGGGCATGGTCAACAAAATGCACATCGACTATGCAATTCTGATCTGGGAAGACATGATGTCTCACCACAAGAAACCTGGCACAAGGGTTCCTTTCATCAGATACACGAAGTTGTTGATCCAGAAAATTCTCGAGAATAATCAGGACATTCCCTTAAGACTTGATGACCCCAAACAACATTCTGCATTGTTTGAGTCTACATTAAATGTTGTCAGATTTAAAGACTCGTCAACAAAGAAATAAGGTGTAGTACTGACCGACTTCCTTCTCACTGACGATATTAAAAGTCTTCCATCGTATTCATGATACCAAGAAGCAGTGGCTTTAGGCAAAGTCGGTTTTATGGATGAAAAGTCTTCAGTCATTCCATTCAAGAAGACCAGAAGATCAGGCAGTGCTGGAAGTGCAGCAAGCACTGGGAGTGGCTTTAAGTATCCCAAGAGGAATCTTCCCCGACAAAGAAAAGTTCCATCAAAGGGTGCCACTCTTAATCCTCAACCGGCACCTAAACTAGAGGATGAAGATTCTGAGGATACTGTGTCTGAAGAGGTGGTGCGTTATTCCGAAACTCCAATAGAAGAAACAACCTCACTAAGGTCAGAGGAAAAACCACCCGGTCCCAAATCAGATAAGGGTAAAACTCCAGTAGCTGAGGAAGAAGAAGACAACTCAGATGAGGATGTTCCACCAAAGGATGAACAGAAAGAACTCCATAAAACTCTGAAGCACTTGAGGTTACAGCATGCTGCTGAAGAACTCAATCTTCAATAATCAAGAGGCCCTGGAGGTTCCAGTGGTGGTTCACTTACCACACCAGTTCTCGATACGGTTAATCAACCCGTTAAGGGAAGTGGTACCACCACTAAGGAGTCGATAGAGAAACAGCAGCCAGAAGATGAGATCATATTTGACTTTGAGAAAGAAGAAAAAGAAAAGGAGAAGAGTAAGATGATAATCGATGAAGATATTGAGGAAGCAGATAGGGAGAGAGCTGAAGAAGAGGCTAAGAAAAAGGCAGAAGAAGAAGCCAGGGCTAAAGCTGATGAGGAAGAAAGGATTAGAGAAGAGACTCGAGCTAAATTGGAAGCTGATAGTTATCTTCGCGACAATCCAGAACACAACCCTGAAGATACTTCTGAGCCACCAAAAGACCCAGAGCCTTCCCATGAATCATCTTCATCTGATTCATCGCCCCACTCATCACCACCACCATCCAAAGATGCTACCACCAGATCAACCTCCAAATCAGTTAAGAAACCGACCGACACTTGGGCATCACGTGCCAAGACAAAGATTGTCAAAGCTGTCAGACAAGCAAGGAAACGAAATGTGGCCAACAAGAAGTTAAATCAGCTTGCCGACAGAGTAAACTTAATTCAAAACGTGATAAACGAGTTCGGGGAGGAGAGAGAACAGATCCAACAATTTCTCAATCGGGATATACAGGGTGAAATGGACAAGACGATTAGAGATTATACTCATAAGTTTCTTCTTGACACCGTCCCTGGAGTCACAAGAGAGATGTTCGCCAGATAACTCTATCCGCATCTCATGTCACTGGTCAAGCATACACTGTCAACTACTCTAGCGGTCATGGAAATCAAACTAGTTCTGCCTCCAATTATCTCTGATACTGAATTGATCTCGAAGTTGTTTATGCAAATGTCTCAACGATCTGCAACTTTCACTTCATAAGAAGCTAAACTTTTTGAGGCATTGCTGGAATATCAACTCAAGACATCTTGTAAAGAGTCGGATGAAAAGGCTAAGCGACCAAGAGACGACGACGATGCAGATAAGGATTCTGAGCCTAAACGTCAAAAGAAAATAGGCGAATCCTCCTCTATGCCTCCACCACACCCAAGAACCACCACCATAACAAGCTATGCACAACAACCTCCTGCTTTTGATAAACATCGGGACTCTGAGTCATCACCACCAAAGGAGAAAACTGGTGACTATTTCCAATACACCGGTGGTGACGATGAAGACATTCCTGAGCCTCAACAACAGCCACCATCCTTGACATCAAGCAAGAAGCAAAAGGAATCCTCCTCCAAACCAAAGAAAAAAAAGTCTACCTCAATTGTTTCATGGTTGGATGAGGATAACACTGATGAATACGAATGGTTCTCAAATTTTGTTGATGCGACCCCTCAACTACCGGAAGGCCAAGAACCGGTAGATGGTCGAACCATGGAGCATGTCAAGATTATACAAGATGTTGGGTTTTTGGTTCCTTGGATCAAGAATTATTCTAAGTGTTGGAACCACGGACATAGTTGATAAAACCACGGACAGAAGAATGGAACTACTGATGAAGACAAACCGCGGCTAGTAGTATTGTGTAACCACGGATATTGTATTGTAACCACTGCTAGTCTTGTATAGTCGGTTTAGTATTCTGTATTAGATAAATATGGAAAAGATATTTATCTTGTAGGTTACGTATTGTATTATGTAAAGGACTCCTTAGCCTATAAAAGGAGGTCCTAGGTTAGATTAGATATACATATGTTTTATATCTAAGGTCGATACACTTCAAGGTTGTAAAACCCTAATACTGGTTAGAGTATTCGTATTAATAATAATATTGAGGTGTTGAATGTTTATTGTTCTTCTTCTTAAGATTAAGTATTAAATTCCGCGTGATACTTAATAAGTCTTTGTTTAAAGTCAGTTTCTATATTAGATCGTTTGCTCAACTGGGATCAACAAGTGGTATCAGAGCTTGTGATCTAGAAACTGTAACCAAGAAGAAGTTCTTTTAAGTTCTATTCAAGAAAGCTAAGATGTCTGACGAAACTCACATGGTGACTGCATCAAAGGTACCCATGCTCAAGCATGGTGAGTATCAAATCTGGAGAATGCGAATGAGGCAATACATTCGTATGATTGACTATGCCATCTGGGATGTCGTTGAAAAAGGTGATACTCTTCCTAAGAAGGGTGCTGATGGTAAAGTGATAGAAATTGTTAGTGAAGTTGACAAGGCTAGAAGGAAAATGGAGATTAAAGCTCATAGTATTCTTTCTATGGGAATACCTAATGAGTATGCTTTGGACTTTGAAAGATATGAGTCTGCTAAAGAGTTACTGGATGCTCTTGAGACAAGGTTTGCTGGTAATGAAGCTACAAAGAAATCAAGGAAGAATATGCTCAAGCATCAGCTTGAAAACTTCACTGCTCTTAGTGGAGAAAAACTTGATGGCACTTATAACAGGCTTCAAAAACTTATCAGCCAATTGAAGTCAGTGGACTACAATGTTATTCAAGAAGATATAAATTTGAAGTTCATTAGAAGTTTATCTCCTGAATGGGCTGTTCATACGATTGTGTGGAGAAATAAGGAGGACTTTGATAAGATGACTCTGGACAATCTCTACAACAACTTGAAGGTTTATGAGTCTGAGAATAACGTTGCTGGTGCATCTTCTGCTAATCAAAACATTGCTTTTGTTTCCACCAATCACAAGAGTTCACAAGATGTATCCACTGCTGCCTATGGAATAACCACGGCTATTGCAAACAATACCACTGTTAGTGATAATGTCAGTGATGGTGCAATTTGTGCTTTTCTGGCTGATTTAACTACCAGTGTTAGTGTTTTAAATCAAGATCTAGATCAAATTGATCCTGATGATCTTGAGGAGATTAATCTTCAATGGCAAATGGCAATGTTGACTCTCCAAGCAAGGAAGTTTCTGAGGAGGACTGGAAGACAGGTTAAGTATGATGGTCAAAGGAGAGCTGGATTCGACAAAAGCAAGATGGAGTGCTTTAACTGCAAGAAGAAGGGTCACTTTGCTAGGGAATGTCGAGCTCCTAAGAGAATTGAAGGCATTAAGAAGACCACAGAAGAGCCTGCTGCTTCTTCAGCTTTGGTTGCTCAAGATGGGATTGGTGATTATGACTGGAGTGATCAGATTGAAGAAGGTCCCAATGCAGCTTTTCTTGCTAGTGAAGCTTCAAAAGAGCATAACTTTGCTCTAATGGCCTATGCTTCATCTTCTGGTTTAGATTCTGAGGTATCTAATGATTCTACAACATCTACTTGTTCTTTTAAGTCATGTCATGATAACTTAGAATCTCAAAAAGCTATCACTGAGAGTTTAAGGAAAGAAGTAGAAAGACTGTCTATGGACAACCTAGGTTATAGAGTTGGTCTAGAAAGTGTAGAAGAAAAGCTTAAATTCTGTATCAAATGTGAGTTTGAGTATGTTGATAAAATTAATATACTAGGTGGTGAAATTGATCTTAAGGATAGAGAGATTAAGATGCTTAAAGAGAAACTAGAACAGGTAGAGAGTGTAAAAGTTGAGGCCCTAAAAGAAAAAGAAAAACATGTTGTTAGGGTTGCTAAAACACAATATGCTTCTGATCTAGTTAATAAACCAATAGGTCAAAAATTGTTCAAGGATGGTACTGGCCTAGGTTACAATGATATGCCACCACCATCTCTTATGAAACATGCACCACCTGCAAAAGAGCTTTCATTTAGCAGTGAATTTAGTTTCAATAATCCTGTAGGTGAGACTAACAAGATTGAATCACCTAAGATAGGTTCTGATAAGTCATCTGATCCACCCACAATTGAAGATTGGGAATTAGATTCCGAGGAAGATAGAAACGAATCAACTAAGCCTGAAGAGATAGAGAAAATTAAGAAAGTTGATTCTAAGCAAGCCAACCTTGTACCTAGATTTGGAGCTCAAATTGCTAAGAGAGTAGTTGAGTACAAGGAAGTACCTAGGGAACAGATGAAAAGATACATACCTAGGGGAAACCAGAGAAACTTTAATGGACTAATTTCAAACATATTAGGAGATGAGTTTCAATGTGTTAAAAGGCTTGTTTTACATGTGGTAGTTTTGAGCACTTACAGAGAAACTGTTATAAAACCAGACCACAGGTTTGGAATCATTGGAGGAGGGTAAAACATAAAAACTTTTCAAAGAAAACAAACCCTCATCCTAACAAAAACATGATTCCTAGGGCAGTGTTGATGAGGAATGGGAATACAAAATCAATAGTCACTGTTGCACCTAAATGGGTTCCAACCACTGCTAATCAAAATGTAAACACGGCTAAGCAAAATCAAACCACTGCTAAGCAAAATATCACCACTGATACAAAAGAAGTTTTAAAAATTCCAAAGGTGATAACTGACACAGTGGTTGGAAACAATTTTTATGCTGTTAAGGCCTCAGCTAGTTGGCAATGGAAGCCTAAGACCAAGGTTTTACATCATGTCAACTGTGCATCAATGGACCTAAAGAAATTTGATTATGTTGATGCACATGGCAGACCCAAGTCAGTATTGGCTTGGGTCCACAAAAGGAACTAATTTGTTTAATTTCATGTGCAGGGCAATCTACAAGATGAGCTAAAAGATAAAGGAGTTTTTGATAGTGGTTGCTCTGGGCACATGACTTGGGATGGGAGCAACCTGGAGGATTTTGAAGTTTTTGATGGAGGATATGTGGCATTTGGCAATGATCCAAAGGGAGGAAAGATACTTGGCAGAGGCACAATCAGAACAGGGAATTTAGACTTTGAAAAGGTCTATCTGGTACATGGACTTAAGTATAATTTATTCAGTGTTTCTCAAATGTGTGATAAGAAAAACTGGGTACTTTTTGGTGAAATTGAGTGTGTGGTGTTGTCTCCTGATTTTAAAATGCCTGATGAGAAGTATATACAGCTTAGGGTTCCTAGGAAGGAAAACATATATTGTTTTAATCTTAAAGATGTTCTTCCAAATAGGTCCTTAACTTGTTTGTTTGCTAAGGCATTAGTAGATGAGTCAAAGTTATAGCATAGAAGGTTAGGTCATCTCAATTACAAAACAATCAATAAACTGGTAAAAGGCAACTTAGTGAGAGGGTTACCTTCTAAGGTTTTTGAGTGTAAGGAACTGTGTGTGGCTTGTCAAAAAGGAAAACAACATAGAGCTTCTTGTAAGACCAAAACTGTTAACACCATCACACAACCACTGTTTATGCTTCATATGGACTTATTTGGACCTACATTTGTTAAAAGTTTGAACCATAAGCAGTATTGCCTTGTTATCACTGATGATTATAGTAGATTTTCTTGGGTATACTTTTTGGCTGCTAAGAGTGAGACTAGTGAGATCCTCAAGAGTTTCATTACTAAGCTAGAAAATCTAGTAAATCATAAGGTCAAGATAATCAAATGTGATAATGGAACTGAGTTTAAAAATGATGTGATGAATCAGTTTTGTGTAGTTAAGGGTATAGAAAGACAGTTTAGTGTTGCTAGAACACCACAACAAAATGGTGTTGCTGAAAGAAAGAATAGAACACTAATTGAGGCTGCTAGGACAATGTTGTCAGAATCTAAGTTACCTACTACCTTTTGGGCTGAAGCTGTAGGCACTGCATGTTATGTGCAGAATAGAAGTAAGGTAGTGAAGCCTCATAACAAGACTCCCTATGAGCTGTTACATGATAGGAAGCCAATGATTGCATTCCTAAAACCTTTTGGGTGTCCTGTTACTATCTTGAATACCATAGACTACCTAGGCAAGTTTCAAGAAAAAGCTGATGATGGATACTTTTTAGGCTATTCTTCTAATAGTAAAGCCTTTAGAGTATACAATAGGAGGACTAGAATTGTTGAAGAGAACTTACATGTTCATTTTAGTAAGAAGATTCCTAGTGTTGAGACCAAAGGACCAGACTGGCTGTTTAACATTGATATGCTAACCAAATCTATGAATTATGAGCCTATCATTGCAGGAACTTCCACTAATGTTAATGCAGGTACACAAAAGGATTCTGATGCAGAAACACCTTCCAAGGAAGCTGATTCTCCAAAGGAGTTCTATTTGGTTGAAAAGTGGAAAGCTGGTTCTGTTCCTTCCATCATTGATAAGCAAGGTCCCACTGATGATGATGTACTGAATACTGGAGGCAATGTTGATCATCATCAAGATAAGGATGAGTTGTTGAAAGATAACTCAGTGTCGGTAGAAGAAATTGAAAAGAAGAAAAGGCATTCTGCAAGCACTGCTAATCCAAATGAAAGCACAGATAGAAATAGTGAAAGCACTGCTAAGCCATCTTCTACCACTGATAGTTCAAATGAAACCCCGGCTGCAAGTACTGGTGATAGTACTTTCTTTGGACCAAATGCAAAGCCATTATTTGATGATGAGGAGTATCCACATGATCCTACCATGCCTGCTTTGATAGAAATTGATACTCCTACTGATGATGATGACATGGATGATTTCTTCAATGCTGATTTGTCTAACTTGGACACTGTCATTCATGAAAGTCCAATCACTACTACTAGGATTCACAAGATTCATCCCAAGGAACAAATACTTGGAAATTTGAATACTCCAGTTCAAACAAGAAGCAGGGTTATGAACACTGAACCCTTTCCTGAGCATGGTTTCTTTGCTAGATCACTTCACAAAAAAAATAGTCATAAAGATCTGCAAAATTTCCTGTTTGCTTGTTTTCTGTCTCAAAAGGAGCCAAAGAGAGTGGAAGAAGCTTTATCAGAAGAAGGATGGGTAGAGTCAATGCAAGAGGAGCTTCTCCAGTTCAAACTTTAAGAGGTTTGGACATTGGTTGATCTTCCTAATGGTAAGAGGGCAATTGGGACAAAATGGGTGTTCAGAAACAAAAGGGATGAAAGAGGTATAGTGGTAAGGAACAAATCAAGGTTGGTTGCTCAAGGATACACACAAACTGAAGGTTTGGATTATGATAAAGTGTTTGCTCCAGTTGCAAGAATAGAAGCTATTAGATTGTTTTTAGCATATGCTTCATTCAAGAATTTTGTGGTGTATCAGATGGATGTCAAAAGTGCATTTTTGTATGGCACAATTAATGAGGAGGTTTATGTTTGTCAACCTCCTGGTTTTGAAGATCCTGTTCATCCTGACAAGGTTTATAGGGTGAGGAAGGCTATGTATGGGTTGCATCAAGCTCCTAGGGTATGGTATGAGTGCCTGTCTACTTATTTGATGGACAATGGGTTTAAAAGAGGGTTGATTGATAAAACTTTGTTCATTAGGAAGTGCAAAGATGATATTTTATTGGTTCAGGTCTATGTGGATGACATCATCTTTGGCTCAACTAACAAGGAGCTATGCAAGGATTTTGAGAAACTTATGCATGATAAGTTTCAGATGAGTTCTATGGGAGAACTCACTTTCTTTTTGGGGCTACAGATTCAACAACGGACTGATGGTATCTTCATTAGTCAAGACAAGTATGTAGCAGATGTTTTGAAGAAGTTTGGGTTTCAAGATGTAAAAAGTGCTAGTACACCTATGGGACTCAGAAACCACTGCTACCAGATGATGGAAGTCCCAAGGTTGATTTAAAGTTGTACATGTCCATGATTGGATCTTTGATGTATCTCACTGCATCTAGGCCAGATATTATGTTCTCAGTATGTGTGTGTGCAAGATTTCAAGTCACACCCAATACCTCACACATGAATGTTGTTAAGAGAATATTTAGATATCTTAAAGGTCATCCTAAACTGGGCCTTTGGTACTCTAAGGATTCTCCTTTTGATTTGGTGGCCTACACAGATAGTGACTATGCTGGTGCTAGTTTGGATAGGAAGTCTACTACTGGCGGATGTCAGTTTTTGGGAAGCAGACTAATTTCATGGCAATGTAAAAAGCAAACTATTGTGGCAAATTCTACAACTGAAGCTGAATATGTGGCTGCTGCTAGTTGCTGTGGTCAAGTTCTTTGGATTCAGAATCAATTGCTGGATTTTGGGTACAACTTTATGCATACTAAGATTTACATTGATAATAACAGTACAATATGCATTATTAAAAATCCTGTTTTACATTCTAGAACTAAACATATTGAGATAAGGCATCATTTTATTAGAGATTGCAATGAGAAAAGGTTGATACAAATGGTAAAAATCCATACTGATTTCAATGTTGCTGATCTTCTCACTAAAGCTTTTGATGTGGGGAGGTTTCAGTACCTTGTTGTTAGTATTGGAATGATTAATCTCTAACTCTCAACTTGTTTTGTAAAAGTTTGTATAAGTATTGGACTGTTATTATGTAATCTTAGTATTGCTATTTTTGTTTCTAACCACTGATAGTTGTGTTCAAACCACTGTTTGTTGCTTTGTGTTCCCACTAACCATTTTGCAGATAAAAGAAAGTTAATTATAGAAGCAAAAGAAGTGCTGAAGTTACATTGTTCATTCATTCAAGAAACAGTTTACAGCTTACAGCTTACAATTAACTTCAAGTGCAATTAAAAGACTAGTTCTATACATGATTTCCTACACCTATTCTAGCTCATATCATCTATTCCAAAACCTGATCATATGCATGACCAGTACGATGAAGAAGCTAAAAAGGATGGATTGATGAAAACGAAGATGATGAAGATGAATACAGTAGATGGCTTTGTGATATGAGAAGTCTTCGGTTGTTCCATCTACACGTTCCACCATAAAGCATCACTCCATCTTCCACTTACCCTTTCCCTTTACGATATGTGAAGAAGCACCACAACCTGGTGCAGGGAGACCAAGAACCACCTCTCTGTCCTTTGGGAGTGGTGGATTTCTTGCTCGTGGTCTTGGTTGGGGTTGGGATGGTGAAGGTTGTCCTCTCTCTGCTTCCTCTCTAACCAACCTATTGAAGGTTGGTTCAAGGCGCTCAGTAGAATCATCTGAACCTCTTGATGACTCACTAGTATCTACCACACTATCATCTTCAGATGAAGGGAGAAAGGGGGATTTTCTTGGTCGTGGTTCTTGTGGAGGAAGGTACAGATGCCATGGGTTAGAATCATCACTTGATGATGATGATGATGAGGAGGAGGAGGAGGATGTTAGATCAATGACTTCTGGTTTATTCCAACTGGGATTCCACATAGTGTTTGTAGTTGATTGTAGATTTTGGAGAAATTAGGCTTTTGGTTTTAATTGGTGTGTGTGTTATTTGGGATTTGGGGTTCTTTTATAAGCAGAGATATGGCTTATGTAAGTAAATGAGGGGTAGGTTAAATGTGGTTGAGGAGTTAATGAGGTCTTTTGACTTTGAATTTGAGTTAATAACGGAAGTTGACCATATTGACTAAGATATTAGCACACTGGCTAACCACTGATAAGTCTATGGAACCACTTCTACCTTTTTCTAACCACTGCTAACATTAACTCTCTTCTTTGTGTTTGGTTCTTGTTTGTGTCTTGCAGGTATGAAGGATTAGTGTACATTGGAGCTTGTGATGTGTTTAGATGCTTGTGCTTAAAAAAAATTGTGTAATCCTTCATATTTTTGTGAGATCTCTCTTATTTAGACACAGATTTGCTTGCTGTATCTCTTGGTCAACAGATTGGAGTAACACACTGTATCCACTGCTAGTGTGTTTCAAACCGCGGATAGCAGTTCTGAAACCACTGATAGAATGCTGCTTATTTTTTGGATACTACTGGGGCTGTTTGGTAACTTTGGCGAAAACATATTTATCTCCCCAAATCACGGATGGATCATTTAATTGATCTTCAAATCACTTCAACTTTCCGCTCTTCATTAACCCTAATCACTTTCCTTTACATAATTCACATAACCCACATCTTACCCATCATCAAACACAATGGCGACCTAGTACTCCAACACACATAACCTTGTTGCTAATCTCATAAAAAACAATCGATCTGAAGGTTTTCATCAAATGATTGATTTCCTTATTCACAGTCCTATTCACTATGCCTTAACCGTCACACCAACCATCCTTAAAGCCTACATACATCAGTTCTGGAGGAATGCTAAGCTTGAAGAGGTTGAAGGAGTAGAAGTGTTTAGCACTGTTGTGGATGAGAATGCTATTTTGGTTAATGAGGAGATCATTAGAAGGGTTTTAAAGTTTGATGATGCTGATGGTATTGATAATCTTTCAGATGCTGAGATAGTTGCTGGTTTAGAAAGATTAGGTTATACACACAGGGGTGATAAGGTACAATTTTTTAAGAGTTTGTTTTCAAAACAATGGAAGTTCTTGATACACACCCTACTGATGTGTATGAGTAATAAGACCACTAGGTTTAATGACTTTCCTTCCAAAGTTGCTACTGCTGTTATTTGTTTGTCTGATGGAAGGAAGTTTAATTGGTCTAGGATGATTTATGAGGGGCTAGTACAGAACATTAGGAAGAAGGGTAAATATTATCTATATCCTAGGTTTGTTCAACTGATTGTGGAAAGTCAAATTGCAGACCCTGTTGAGCATTCTAGAGAGTATGAAGTACATCATATGCTTCCTAAGGTTTTTGCACATATGAGGAATCAGAAGCCAGATTTACAAATTCGGGATGTTCCTTTGTTTCCCCATATGCTTACTTTGCCTGCAGATCCTGAGTTTGATGAAGGTCTTGGATCTCAACCTCTAATCACTGAACCCACTGCTAGTACACCTCAACTCACTGATAGTACAACCACTGTTAGTGAAACTCAACCTACTTCTAGTCAAACCCAAACCACTGTTAAACCAATTGTATGGACTAGGAGACAGAAGGACACCAAGCTACCTCAGGCTGGTGTTCGTAGTGTTGTTCATGAGGCTGTCACATGGAGTGGAGGTGACATGATTGGAAGGGCTTCCACTACTGATTCATGCTTAGATGCTGGTCAGGATAGTGGAAACATACTTAAGACCCAACCTTTGGAAACTCCTAATGTGGAGAGTTCCTTTGAACTTAACACAGGTGGAGGAATCCCTAGCCAACTGGCTACTAAAGGGTGCATAGCTGATCAGGCAAGGTCTGGTGCTATGTTTACTTTATCCAAGGATTCACCTCTCGGAGCAGTTAACACAGCTCGAAGTGATGAGGATAGTTTGGAACATGACACTGAATTGACGGATCCTAAGCTAGTACTTGGTGACTTTTCCAATGAACCACCTCTCGGACCAGTTCACACAGGTCGAAGTGGGGAGGATATTCTTGAACGCTTTAATGAATTGACGGCTAAATGTACCAAAATGGAGGATACAATCTCAAGTCTTCAAGAGTTGGCTGTGTTTCAGGGTAACGAAATTCGTAGGCTGAAGCATAGGATGTTGGTTTTGGAAAAAGTAAGAAGACCTGGGGTTGCTGTTTTGAGAACTATGAGAAAGATGAAAAAGAAGGTGGACTCCTCTCCAGCTCTGAATGTGGAGAATGTATCCAAACAGGGGAGGAGTGAAGGCATGAATTCAGGGGAGGCTGTTGATGTACCTATGGAAGAAGATGTTGATAGTGGAGATCAAGAATTTTTGGTATCTGATAAAGATGGGAATGAGGCAGTTCTTGAAAGTTTGAAGACTGTGGTAGAAGATGAGGTAGTGCAGGAAACAACCACTGATAGTGTGTCTGCAACCACGGCTAGTACTCTTGAAACCACTGCTACAGTTTCAGACATGGCAATTGTACCCACTGCTATCATAACCACTTCCACTATTGTTACAACTCTCTCTGTATCACCGCCTAAATCTAAAGAAGTTGAGAAAGAAGCTGCAAGTACATTGATTAATCTTAGCAAAACCTCATCTAACCCTACACCCATCATTGCACATGTCTCTTCTATTAAATCTACTGCAAACAAACCCAAAGGTAAGAGTTTAGTTATTGTTGAGCCTTTGAAGAAGAAGATGGCTCAACCAGACATTGGTAAAGGTAAAGGAGTTGCAGAACCATAGTTGAAGTTTAAAAGTAAAGAAGAACAGATTGCTTATGATGCATAGTATATAAGAAAGATGTTAGCTGAAGAACAAGCAGCTTTAGAGAAAAGGAAGCAAGAAGAAGAGGAAGCTAGTCAAAAATGGTTAGCTACATGGTATGAATCACAAAATTATCTTCAAGCTTCTAAACAAATACATGATGAGTATACTGCACAAGAATGGGCATTGTTGGATGATGAGGAAAGAGCTAGACTTTTGGGTGAATGGGCAAGGAGGATCAGTAAAGAAAGGAAACAAGTTATAAGAAAGAAACTTCCTACAATTGCACAAATGAGGAATGTACTGATGAAGATTATTAAGAATTATGGCATACATATTCTTGATAATCTTAGTAAATGTTTATTTGAAAGAATTCATGAGCTTTATCTCAGGTGTATGAAGATTAATAATGATGATTTCTGTGCAATGAATTCTCAAAAGGAAGAAGAGTGGATTCAAAGTAGACAAAAGAGAAAATCTGAGATTTAGGAGACATCTGATTCTAAAAGACTGAAATTAGCTGAAGATGGTAATCAAATTATCTCTTATGTGTTTGAGCTTAATGGAAATGAAGGATGTTGTAAAATTCAAAGACTCAACAATGAAGTTTATGAGTATAATAAATTTTCACAGATGCTTCAGTATTTTGATAGAGATGATTTGATGAATCTTTTAATACTTTACAAGAATAAGTTTGGCGAAGAACATCCAAATGATTATCATGAGAGACTGGTTTATCATCATTTGAAGATTTTATTTGAACCTACTCATGATGAACCTGAATGGAAAGGACTCTACAATGGTCATGTTACAAGATGGTTTTTATATCAAACTTGTGGAGTTCATGTTTTAACTGTTTCTGGAGAAGTTATTCATATGCTTGTAGAAGGTGATTATCCTCAACTGAATAAGTATCCAGGAGTTATTGCTCAGATGATGAAGCCTGGTATTATCAAGATGTTGTTGCCCTATGATTAGGGATGGCAACGGGTTGGGTTCGGGTCGGGTTTTAGTGAACCCGTACCCGTACCCGTTTATAATATCCAAACCCGAACCCGCCCCAATACCTGATGGGTACCCGATTATTATTATCCATCGGGTTATCGGTTTTCCCCGCGGGTATCGGTTATCCCCAATTAAAATCATCGTTGTACAACTCAACCTAAAAAAAAAACCAAAACACCCTAATATATTCAAAGTTTTTAGAAGTTAAAGAAAAGGACTTCAATATTCGTAATGTTTGAAGATTAAAGAGTTAATGTGTCGTGTGTGTGAGAGTTAAAGCGCCAAGCGTAAGTGTTAATTTAATAGTTTGTAATTACAAAGATATATGCTATTAAGGAGTAGAGTAGAAAAAAATGTACAAGGTTAAGAGCTCAAAACTTATTAGGACCTTATATAAATTAGCAAAAAACACGGTTACAAATTCGGGTATACGGGTACGGGTAAATGGGCGGGTATTAATAGAAATCGTACCCGAACCCGTACCCGAAAATAAAAGAACATATCTACCCAAACCCGTATCCAAACCCGCGAACCCGCCCCCGAACCCGACCCAACCGGTTCAGGTTTCGGTTTTCCCCATCGGTTTCGGGTGCTTTTGCCAACCCTACCTATGATGGTCATGCTTAAAATTTGCTGCTGAAGTATGAGAAAATTCTTAAATCTAGTAAGTGTTTGGCTACATCCTCCAATTTAGATGTTTTGAGCTTAAAGGAAACTTGAGAATTCTGTTGGAATGTATCAAGTTTAGGGGAGGATTGTTGGGTTTTTGGTTCCTTGGATCAAGAATTATTCTAAGTGTTGGAACCACGGACATAGTTGATAAAACCACGGACAGAAGAATGGAACCACTGATGAAGACAAACCGCGGCTAGTAGTATTGTGTAACCACGGATATTGTATTGTAACCACTGCTAGTCTTGTATAGTCGGTTTAGTATTCTGTATTAGATAAATATGGAAAAGATATTTATCTTGTAGGTTACATATTGTATTATGTAAAGGACTCCTTAGCCTATAAAAGGAGGTCCTAGGTTAGATTAGATATACATATGTTTTATATCTAAGGTCGATACACTTCAAGGTTGTAAAACCCTAATACTGGTTAGAGTATTCGTATTAATAATAATATTGAGGTGTTGAATGGTTATTGTTCTTCTTCTTAAGATTAAGTATTAAATTCCGCGTGATACTTAATAAGTCTTTGTTTAAAGTCAGTTTCTATATTAGATTGTTTGCTCAACTGGGATCAACACAAGAAAACTTCAGAGTGAAGAAGATGACGAAAGGGGAGTTACGCCGAATCAAAGACGAAGCATTTCAATTGCTAAAGGACAGCTCAGATAGTGCTCTTGAAGTGGAATATCATTTGGATAACATTGCCCAAGCCATGTCCAACAATATTGATTGGCTCAACCCTAAATCCAACATTGACTTCACAAGACCTGACAAGTCTCCATACTTCACTGACTGGACAAAGCCACTACCAACCATTGGTCGACCGGATCAACCTAGAATTCCATATCAATACTTCTTCAACAACGACCTGGAATTTCTTCAACACGGTAGCGATGTAAGCAAGAAATACGCTACGTCACTCACCTTTCCCATCCCGGCAGCCGTCTTCTCCAACAATGTTGCCATCGAGGAGGAAGCTACAAGAATGTTCGTTGAAAAGGTGGTAACTTATGATCTCAATGCACAATATGGCATTCATCATTGGCCTGAACGAAGAAGAATCTACTACAAGATTTGCCAAGTTCTGAAATCCAATAAAGAGGTGTATAGTGACAAATGGATCGTTGCTATTATGCATGTCAGTCTGGCTGTAAAATGGGGTTACTCATTCCTAGAAGCAATCAAAGTCAAATGCCAAGACGAGCAAGAATATGATTTTACTGAAGCAGATTTCCCGAGATTGTCACTCAATGACATTGAAGACATGTATCTGGCTAAGGTACAAGGTCGCACGAGACATTTCTCCACAAACGTCCAGCTACAGTATATCACGACCTTCAACTTGCCGTAGAATCATATCAGAAAAGGGTCAATCTCACTAAACCATTGCTGACCTTTCCCGATATCAATCAACTCTCCTAGTACACCATTCTGAAGAAACCAAAGTTTGGCGTAGTTTACCGCAGTGAACTACATCACAACTGCTTCATGGCGTGCAATGAGCTTCACAAATTTTGTGACCACACTCTGAAGAAGGTTCGTGACGGGTTGGCGTATCGGATAAAAGAGATTCATGAAGGCATAGGGTCGAAGAAGCGATGGAATTCCAGAGAAAAGAGGGATGTGAAGAAGATCATCAAACGGATTGATGAAAGGTTGTTTCACAGGGATCAAATGAGGAGGTTAGAAAGCTTTTTTGGTGGAAGGGAAAGCGTCATTCTTATCGGTTATCAACGTCAAGAGAAAACTCCCAGTGTTATTGAAGGAATGCCTGTTACTCCTTAATTTGTTTCTTTGATTAATATTTGGATATTCTGATCTGTATACTTGACTATGGCTTGTGCACACATAACAGTGTACAACCCATACTTATAATGAAAGGACCCTGTGGTACACATCAGTGCTACAATCCTATAAAAGGAGCGAAAGCTTCTTCCTTTTGAGTAGAACTTATCATAACTTTCATTTTTTAAAGTTTTTCTCAAAAGAACATGTACTTCCCCTTATGTTTTCAAAACCTCAAAAGTTAATATTACTTGTTGAGGGGGAGTATTTGACTAACAATTCTTTGTTCACAAACGTTCTTCGTGGAAATCTTCCCACAAAACTCAAAATGGTCATATCCGATAAAAAAAATTCATCAAAAATAACATTTATATGCCATTTTTGAGGGGGAGAAAAATTGTGTGATACAAAAATGTTGTGGATTGCAATTGAATCTGTGTGCTAAAGACTTAACTAATGAATTGACGAGCTCTTAAATGTTAGTAACTCGAAAAGACTTGTCCGGGGCGGGTAATAATTTCAAGCTAGTTCGCTAGTGATGTAAACGTATCTCGCAAAGGACTTGTCTTAGTAAAATGTACCATCCAAGAAACTCTTGGTATACATGAACCCTGACGGGTCAAACCTCCTCACCAAGGAGTGTTTACAACGTCAAGCTGACCTAGTCAGTGATGTAACCGTGTCTCACAGGGAATTGTCTACCTTGAGTCGATCAATTCAAAAAGTGCAAGCTCTTCTCTCACCGTGCAGATTTCTGTCAAAATACTTAAGCACGTGTGGAGGGGGAGCATTTCTGAAAATGCAAAACTCTCGAAGTGTTGCAAACAAGTTTTTAAGTCATAAACACTTTGAGATATTTTTGAGAAAATGGTTTTATGGCAACATAGGATAGTCATGGAGTTATAAGGTGACTAAGGTTAGGAATAACTGTCCTATGATCCGCCAGAGCCGGAGGGATCTACCCAAGGACACCACCAATAGTTAGAATTTAGAAGTCCTTAGGTTTGATTATAAAAAGGAGAAAATGAGAATCAGAGAAAGAAGGAGTTGAAGAATTAAAAATAAAAGTAAAGAAAAGGATGAAAAGAAATAGCCTTCCAAATTATTCAACTTAGGGCAGACACCGGGTTCAATACATATGCTACTGGTTGTCACTAGATGACACCGGTATTGAAGATTAAAAGTAGTCATGGACCCAGTGACGCAAGCACTAAACCTTCTTAGCCACTCAAGTTTCTCTCAACAGAAGCTTGTTTCATTCTCACAGGGAACCCTACGTAAACTATCGGCTTTCTCTTAGAGAATGCTGGTATTGAAGAATGAGACCCTCTCTGTTGGGAATTATACGTTTGAGTTGATAAGACAAAAAGAATGAAACAAGAGGGACTTAATAAGACAAGAAGGAAACCTACAAAAAGATGGAAGGACTTGCTTGCAAAAGAAGTTTTATTTATTAGTCCTTCGTAGAGATTTGTAAACCCTAATCCTCTAGTATATAAAGAGGACATAGGTGTAGGTTTAATTATGTCTTCCAAGATGTAGTCGACTAAAAGGTGTGTGTGTCCTAGGCGTATGTTCATGTAAACGCCTAGGTTATTAGTTTAGTTAGTAGACGTGTTCCTATAAACGTCTAAGATTAGTTAGTGTTAGTGATTGAATACCTTGTGTCAATAACAATTATGTTTTGATTTATCCGTTGCGTATTGTTATTGTTAAACCCTAAGGCTCATAAACGATCAAGAAACTATCTTCATCACGTTCTTAGTTTCTATCAATTGGTATCAAAGCTTGGGGAGCTCGTTACCTAGGGATTCACAAGGTTTCTTGGCGAAAAAGAATGAAGAAAAATCGATTTTTTGCAAAATTCGCAACTTTTCTGCAGCACAGTTTTCAAGAGGGCATAACTTTTTATTGAACTGTTGGATCGAGCTAAAATTATTTCTGATGCATCTCAGTATATCCATCTAAAGTTTCACCGAGGGGATTGTCAATTAGAGCTCTCAATCAAAATATATAAGCAGTCGAAGTCTGCTACAGAAATTTCCGTAAGTCTTCTGCAGCACTGTTTTGAAACGATCATAACTTTTTCGTTAACCGTTGGATCGTGACAAAATTTTTGGTGGATGTTCTCTATATACTCATATAACTTTCCACCGAAGTGATCTTTGATCTAAGCAATTATGTGAAAGTACTGCTTAAAGTACTGCTCTAAGTTCAAAGTACTGCTTGGAGGTTTCAAAGTACTGTTATCCTTTCACAAAGTACTGCTGCTTGACGAACGTACTGCTGCTTGACGAAAGTACTGCTGCTTGACGAAAGTACTGCTCTTGGACTATTAATACTGCTGATTTTTTAAAGTACTGCTTATGCCTCAAAGTACTGCCCGTATATTTTCAAAGTACTGCTGCTGCTGCAAGTCTCATTCAAAGTACTGCTGGTCTCCTTATGAAAGTACTGCTCATTATTTTCAAAGTACTGCTGCTCGTATTCATTCAAAGTACTGTTCTTGCAAAGTACTGATCCAAGAATGGTTATTTGGTTCACACACACAGGAAGAAGTTTATGTTCTTAAAGGATTCAAAAAGGCTTGTATTTGATTCTTATGGATTAATTGATTACGAAGAAGGTTGAATATCATTTATTTAATGTTGTAGTTGTGTTTCACAGGTTTGTGTTCTTATCATATAGCTTGATGAATCTAGCAATGTGTGATTTTTCTTATGATGCTCTATGCACACATTGGCTATCACTTAAAGGAGTTACATTGTAGTGCTCAGTGTCTCATATTAGTTGAGGATTTTGTCAAGGGATTGCGGTCTACTTATATTTGGTGATTCGTATAAGTATGGAGTTCCGTGGATAGTACAAGATTTAAGACACAAGTTTGGGAAATTCTACTTCTTCATCAAATTCGTTATACTCGATTTTCTTCACAAGTAATCATTACATAAAGCCGACAGATTTTGAAGAATCAAGAAGATGGTTAACATATGGGTTTCAGGGGAAGCTTATTGTTGAATGTTTAATCATCTACATGCACCACTCAAGGGGAAGTGTTTGATTTTTACTACTGTTGATCATTATTACTACTGCTAGTTGGAGTTTTCTACTGTTTTGGATCCATCTTTCTTATGATGCGTAATGGTGGGCGATTTGAAGCATTGGAAGTCTTAGATTGGAAGTATGATATTGGTTCGTGGTGGTCAAGATCATTATTTGCATACGTTCCTTATTTGGATAATAACAAAAAGGGGAGGAGATGTTTGAGTGGCATGGCATGGATTAAGGGGAAGACAAAGGAAGACATACTTGTTTCATTCATGGTGAGATCCCTGATCTCAATTTCTCTACTTCGTCTAGGGAAGTTCGTTCAAGAATGGTTTTGTCATTATCAACTAGGGGAAGATTGTTGGGAATTATACGTTTGAGTTGATAAGACAAAAAGAATGAAACAAGAGGGACTTAATAAGACAAGAAGGAAACCTACAAAAAGATGGAAGGACTTGCTTGCAAAAGAAGTTTTATTTATTAGTCCTTCGTAGAGATTTGTAAACCCTAATCCTCTAGTATATAAAGAGGACATAGGTGTAGGTTTAATTATGTCTTCCAAGATGTAGTCGACTAAAAGGTGTGTGTGTCCTAGGCGTATGTTCATGTAAACGCCTAGGTTATTAGTTTAGTTAGTAGACGTGTTCCTATAAACGTCTAAGATTAGTTAGTGTTAGTGATTGAAAACCTTGTGTCAATAACAATTATGTTTTGATTTATCCGCTACGTATTGTCATTGTTATTGTTAAACCCTAAGGCTCATAAACGATCAAGAAACTATCTTCATCACGTTCTTAGTTTCTATCACTCTCCCTAGTCTCCGCTCAGGAAAACCAAAGCGCACTATTGAGTATAGAGCCACGAGATTCATTATAAGATCTCCTAGGAACACTTGACATTTCATCACTTGTCGTTCAACAATAAGGACGCAAGTGATACATTTTAGAGTCCTTCACAGATCTTAGCAATCTATCGAGAACATTTATGAGGGGTTCACACATGTGATCCTCAGTGATTGAATGGAAACTCATGCCAGGGTCAACATCAAATAGCCCTGACAGCAGGTCACTTAGGTAGCCCCTTGTGGGTTACACTTAGTGTGTCTCAAACGGTCTACAATCGTGAGGTGATGCTTTGGTGTACCTCAGCAACTCACCTGAACCGTAGATGTACTTCGGTATATCATGTTAGCCTTCTTGAAGGCATCCGGTTTCAGGAACAGCCTTTGCTAGAATTAGAGATGTGCTTTCACATTATGCTGTTAACACTCTCGAAGTTCAAACTTGTAAGTGCTGGAAATACCGCTAAGGAGATTCCTTTCAAGAATCGAGTCCTGAATATGTGGGTCATTACTTGAACTTGTTCAATGTAATGCCAACTGTCCCTTACGGGATTCGGACGGCTGATTCGCCCGACCAAGGTGAATGGAATCAAGACATTCATCAGTAAAACAATCGTAATAATCAATTCTTTAAGAAAGGATTACAATGATCGATTGGTGTTCGTGACTGTACCTGAGATGCTGATGTTGATGGATGCTCGTGGGAGGAAGAGATCGTGAAGACTCTCCACATGCTCATACCAACCACATCATATAAGAAGTTCTCTCATAATCAAAGGCAACACAAAGTCAAAATTATTCTTCATGAATCAAAGAATCTACAAAGTTTAAAGACTTAAGAGAACTACAAAAACTGAAATTCAACGTCAAAGAGCGTGTGAGCATGTTGGAGAAGGACGTGGAAACACCTGAGCAAAGAAACGGACCTGAGGCAGACGACAACAACATAACATCACCATATCCACACCAGAACAATAAACAAAGAACTATGATTTTGAAGACGTCAAAGCTGAAAACTTCAAAAGAAACAAGATCCTCACACTGGGGAGATTGTTAGAATCAAGACACTTCTTCTCACAAGAAAGAAGAATGTCAGAAGACATCAAAGCAACTATTACATCTGCACCAACAACTTTTCAAGATTACTTAAGTCATTAATTACCAACACTTAGGGGGAGATTGTTGGAATCACTCCTAAACTATGTTTCAAGTGTTTGTAATCAATATGTAATAGGTTGCTTAATTAGGCTTTTATGTTAGTATTAATGGCAAGGCTTATGTAGAAAGCCCATAGGCCTTGGCCCAAGCCCAATAAGGAAGGAAGGGAACTTGTAGTGTTGCCCTAGTCCCTTCCCCTATAAATAGACTTGTAAACCTTCTTAGGAAGGTTGGTTGTTCACTTTTACATATATCCTACACATAAACATTTCTTATATCATTCGTGTATTGTGTTCAAGTGTTCGTCCGATCTATCTCTTCATCTATTTTTTACATATTGATGCTTGTGTTACATTATGGTGACTTAACAGATCTTGGATATAGCCATACAAACATCTTGTCAACCCTACGAGGGGCCCAAATAGTATTATGCTTTGAAACAAATTCAAAGGAACAAATTCTCTTGACTACAAACATAACTCATGAATTTTGCAACACTTCTGAAAATAGCCCTTATTACTACCAGTTACGGATAGCGTTAGACTATCTCACACAAGTGTACTACATTCATAACAGTTATCTGGTATCTCAAGTCTGAGGATAAACATTCATGATTTACTTAATGACAATGATCCATAAAGTATAATCATGTAAAGCTGGGATCTATCCTATATTCAATTCATTGAATATCATGTGAATCTGATATGTCCCACGCATCAATATACTTTAAGTATATTCTACCAAAACTCATATTTGTCTTAATTCAATGAAATTCCCACATCATTTATCGACAACGAACTGTTTAGAATAACATAAGTCATTCACGGATTAAACATGAAAATATAGGATATAATATTAAGAAAATGAAAAATAAACATAAAGAACTATTTTATTTTATTAAAATAATATTCGTTCATAACATCCTTTATCCAAATGCTAATCACATATCTGCATGAAACTACTAGCTAAACGAAGTCCTATCCCATCAGCATGGTCAGTAAGTTTTTCCTTTGGCAAAGGCTTCGTAAAGGGATCAGCTAGATTATCATCTATATGAACTTTGAGTAGATTGATTTCACCTATTTCGACTTGTTCTCGAACATAGTGATATCGTCGAGGAAAATGTCTGGTGTCCTTCATGACTCCAGGGTCATTGGAAAACGTTATTGCAGCAGAATTGTCACAATACACATTTAAAGGTAATTCGATTGAGGGCATTACTCCGAGTCCCGAAATGAATTTCCTAATCCAAATAGCTTCCATCGCAGCTTTCGAAGCAGCTATGTACTCAGCTTCTGTAATAGACATTGCAGTCGTACTTTGCTTCTTGCTCTTCAAGTCTACTGCTCCTCCATTAACGACAAAGACATATCCCGTTTGAGACTTCTTATCATCTTTAACAGTTTGGAAAGACGCATCGCAACAACCTGTAACATCAAGTTCTGCATCTGGATTCCCACCATACACTAGAAACATTTCTTTAGTAGCCCTTAGATACTTAAGAATGTTCTTAACAGCATGCCAATGTTTCACACCTGGAATTCTGTTGATATCGACTGGTGATATTTTGTGCAAACACCACATTAGGCCTTGCTCACAACATACATGATAGATCCTACAGCCGAAGCATAAGGAACTTTTCTCATATGTGCCACCTCTTCAGGTGTTGACGCGCATAGTTCACTACTTAAGCCATGTTCAACTTGCATCGGCAAATATCCCTTCTTGGAATTTAGCATATTGAATCTTTTCAATATTTTATCGATGTAAGTACTTTGAATTAGTCTAATCAACCGCCTTGATCTATCTCGGTAGATCTTGATTCCCAGAATAAATGCTGCTTCCCCTAAATCCCTCATAGAAAAGCACTTTCCTAGATAAGACTTTACATCTTGCAAACTTGGAATGTCTTTTCCCATGATCAATATGTCATTGACATATAAGATAAGGAAATTAACATTACTCCCACTAGCTTTGTGATATACACATGGCTCATCAAGATTTTGAGTGAAACCAAATTTCTTGATTTCTTCATCAAACTTCTTGTTCCATTGCCTTGATGCTTGCTTCAATCCATAAATGGATCTTTGAAGTTTGCATACACGCTTTGGAAATTTTGGATTCACAAACCCTTCAGGCTGCGCCATATAGATGTCCTCATCTAGGCGACCATTTAAGAAGGCAGTTTTGACATCCATTCGCTATATCTCATACTTATAGTACGCAGCTATGGCTATAAGAATCCTAATAGCTCTAATGTCTGATACAGGAGAAAAAGTCTCCTCGTAGTCAACCCCAAAAGTTTGAGTAAACCCTTGAGCTACAAGATGAGCTTTATAGGTGTGTACCTTGCCATCCATGTCAGTCTTTATCTTATAGAGCCACTTACTTCCAACTACCTTAGCATTTGTAGGTAAGTCAACCTTTATCCAAACTTCGTTATCTCTCATGGATTGCATTTCCCCATTAATTGTGACTTGCCATTTATCCTTTTCAGGACTCATCATAGCAGCCTTATAGTTAGCAGGTTCACCAAGATCCCCTAACATATTTTCCTCAGCTTCTACGTGAAGACATAGACGCTCAGGTGCACGCGTAGCCATTGTAGATCTAAGAATGGGAACCACTTCAACTTCAGGTGGAACACTCAGACTTTCAGGTTCTACTTGAGGTTGGCTAGTGTTTTCAGAAGGTGATGTATCTTCTTGATCATCTTCCAGATCATAAACTCTCCCACTGAATTCATGAGATATGAGATCCTTTTCAAGGAAGTCTCCATGCCTAGCAACAATTACTTTGTTTTCAGGTGGAAATTAAAGTAGTAACCCATAGTTTCCTTTGGGTATCCTATGAAGATACACTTAACAAATCTTTGTTGTAGCTTATCAGCTGAGTCACGTTTAACAAACGGCTCACAACCCCAGACCTTTAAGTAAGACAAGTTGGGAGCTTTTCCATACCACACTTCATAAGGAGTCTTATTGTTAGGTCACTAGATTTACAACTCAAGCTTAATAGAAAGATAGAGAGGCGATTGAAAAAGTAACAAACACACACACACACGATAATAAAGACGGTTTAGGCATAGATGTATGTGAAAGAAATAACTTGAACAACCAACCTTCAAATGAAGGTTTACAAGAGTATTTATAGGAGGGAAGCTAGGGCAACACTCCTAGTTCCCTTCCTTTTCCTTATTCGGCTAGGCCTAGGCTTATGGGCCTTCTACATAAGCCTAAGGCTAATAACAAACATAAAGGCCATAATTAAGCTACCTATTACATATTAATTACTAACACTTGATTATGGTTTAGGAGTGATTCCAACAATCTCCCCCTCAAGTGTTGGTGATGAAAAACGGTGAAGGCGTTGATGTAATAGTAGCTTTGACGTCTTCTGAAATTCTTCTTTCTTGTGAGAAGAATTGCCTTGATTTGAACCATCTCCCCAGTGTAGCGAGATAGTTTTCTTTGAACAGTTATGCTTTGAGGTCATCTTTAACTTTGTTCTTTGATCATTGTTCTTTGTGATGAAAGTGATAGTATGTTGTTATCAGCATCAAGTCTGCCTCAGGTCTGCTTCGCTGCTACAATGTCTCCACGTCTTTCTCCAACATGCTCACACACTCTTAACGTTGGATTACGGTACTGATGAAGTTCTTTAAGTCTTTAACTTTGTAGATTCTTTGATTGGCGAAGAATCATTCTGACTTTTGTGTTGCTTTAAGATAGAACTTCTTTGATGATGTTGTTGGTGTGAACAAGTGGAGAATCTGCACGATCATTCCGCTCCAGAGCTTCCATAAGAAGTAAACATTAAAACGGTTAGTAATAAGCGGATTCCGGCACTTACAAGTTTGAACTTCGAGAGTGTTGACAGCATAGTGTGAAAACACAACTCTAATTCTTACAAAGGTCGTTCCTGAATCAGAGTCCCACAAGTGAGATAACACGATGTACCGAAGTACACCTATGATTCAGATGAGTCGCTGAGGTACACCGAAGCATCACCTCACGACTGTAGACCGTTTGAGACCACTAAACGCAATCCACGGGGAGTTGCCGAAGCGACCTGCTGTCAGGGCTGTTTGATGTTGACCCTGGTAGGAGTTTCCATTCAATCACTGAGGATCACAAATGTGAACCTCTCATAAATGTTCTCGACAGATTGCTAAGATCTGTGAAGGACTCGATAATGTACCCCTGAAATTCTTATTGTTGAATATCAAGTGATGAAATGTCAAGTGTACCTAAGAGATCTTTTGATGAATCTCGTGACTCTAGAATCAATAGTGCGTTTTGGTTTTCCTGAAGCGAGACTAGGAGAGGGTCTCCTTCTTCAATACCAGCAATCTCTAAGAGAAAGCTGATAGTTTACGTAGGGTTCTTTGTGAGAATGAAACAAGCTTCTGTTGAGAGAAACTTGAGTGGCTAAGAAGTTTTAGTGCATGTCACTGGGTCCATGACGACTTTTAGTCTTCAATACCGGTGTCATCTAGTGACAACCAGTAGCATATGAATTAAACCCAGCCCTAAGTTGAATAATCTGGATGGCAATTTCTTTTCACCCTTTTCTTTGCATTTCTTTTTAATTCTTCAACTCCTTCTTTCTCCGATTCTCAATTCTCCTTTTTATAATCATACCTAAGGACTTCTAAATTCTAACTATTTGTGGTGTCCTTGGGTAGATCCCTCCGGCTCTGGTGGATCATAGGACGGTTATTCCTAACCTTAGTCACCTTATAACTCCATGACTAACCTATGTTGCCATAAAACCATTTTGAAGAAAATCTCTCAAAGGGTTTGTAAATGAAAAACATGTTTGAACCACTGTGAGAGTTTTATCTTTTAGCAGAAATACCTCCCCTCCACATGTGCTTTAGAGTTTTGACGGAAAACTGCACAGTGAGGAAAGAGCGCGTACTTTTGAATTGATCGACTCAAGATAGACATTCCCCAGGAGACACTAAGCAGTTCGTGGCATAGTTAAAGAGTTGCATTGTCAGCTTTTAGGTGACAACTAGCTCTAATAACTACCTTGAAGGTGTAGACAATCCTCGATAGGTTGTCAAACCCGTCGAGTTCATGTCTACCAAGAGTTTCTCGAATGGTACATTCTACTCAGACAAGTCCTTTTCGAGACACGTTTACATCACTAGCGAACTAGCTTGAAATTATTACCCGTCCGGACAAGTCTTTTCGAGTTACTAACAGTTAAGATCTCGTCAATTCATGGGTTAAGTCTATAGCACAAAGATTCATTTGCATTTACATAACATATTTCTTATCACGTATTTTCTCCCCCTAAAAATGGCATATAAAATGTTATTTTTGAAAAGTTGAGAATAAATATGACCATTTCGAGTGTTGCGGGAAGAATGGCCACTATGAACAATTTTTGAACAAAGTTTTAAGTCAAGTACTCCCCCTCAACAAGTGATATAAACGGTTGAGGTTTTGAAAATCATAAGGAAAGTACTTGTTCTTTTGAGCAAAACCTTGAAAAGTGAAAGGTTTGATAGGTTTTACTCAAAAGTAAGAAGCTTTCGCTCCTTTTATAGGATTGTGGCAATGAAGCGTGCACCACGGGGTCCTTTATTTACAAGTACGGGTTGTACACTGAAATATGTGCACAAGCCATTGACATAATAGATCATACATCCAAATTTATAATGAAAGAAGCAGTTCAAGGGGTACCATGTAGTCCAGAGATGTCGCCAGGAATGTGAATCGGGCGTTGAAAGCCGATGATGTTTCTCCTGGGTCGACCACCAACACAGCTTTCGAATCTTCGAACCGATCCCTTCTATACAACCGTTCATCAATCATGGTGATGATCCTCTTCACGCGTCCTTTGATCCTGAGAATTCCATCGCTTAGGAGACCCGATCTTTTGGTGTATATCCTTCAACCGATAAGCCAATCCGTCCCTAACCAACTTCAAAGTGTGATCTCCAAATTTGTGTAGATCTCTGCACGCCATCAAGCAATTTCTTTGAAGTTCACTCCGGTAAACGACGCCGAATGGTTTGCTGATGAGTGTAAATTGTGAGAGCTAGTTGATGTCAGGAAGATCAAGCTGCGGTTGAGTGAAGTTGACCGGGTGATAAGATTCTACTGCAAGCTGGAGATCTTCTACACGTTCTTTGATGACTATGCGTCTGATGAAGATGAGCACTGACTTTATGAATTCACGTTGTACTTCAGTGGAGAATTGTCTCATACGACCCTGTACTTTGGCAAGGTACATATCTTCCATGTCGTTGATAGACAAATTCTCAACGTCAGCTTCAGAGATGCATAATCCCTTTCGTCTTGTCTCTTGACCACAATATTCTTGAGATAAGTGTAGTCCCATTTGGACGAAAGATCAACGTGTTTGATGGCAACGATGTTTTTAGTACTGAACACCGCATGTTGAGACTTCTGTACCTGGCAGCTTTTGTAGTAGATTCGTCGGCATTCCGGCCAATGATGAATCCCGTACATTGCATCTCGGTCGTATGCTTCCACTTTGTTGGAGAACAAGTGATTAGCTCTTTCCTCGATAGCTATGCAATTTGAGTATTCGGCTGCTGGGAATGGAAGTGTCAGGGATGTAGCGTGTTTCCTTGAACCATCGCCACCGTGTAGAAGAAATTTCAGGTCTTTGTTGAAGAAATGTCGGAATGGAATTCTAGGCTCATTTGGTTGGCCGATCGTTGGTAGTGGTTTAGACCAGTCGGTGTAATATGGAAGGTTGTCCCGCTTCGTAAAGTCGATGTTTGCTTCTGGGTTGAGCCAATCCATGTTATTAGACATAGCTCGAGCAATGTTATCAAGGTGATATTTGACCTCGATGGCACTTTCTGAGCTATCTTTTAACAGTTGAAATGCTTCATTCTTGATTCGCTTCAACTCGGATTTTGTCATCTTCTTTACTTTGAACTTTTCTTGCAGAATTTTAGCATGCTCCAAAGTAGTACCGTCTACCAGATCTTGACCTTCTTCAGGGTAGGGAGTGGAATTGACAAGTGTAGAAAACCATTCAAATTCCTCTGTGTTATCTTCATCTAGCCATGATAGGACGCCAGCCTTGGGGCCCTTCTTCTTCTTTTTCTTAGGCCTAGATGAGGATTCTCGCTTTCGTACTTTGTCGGGTGAGGCGGGTTGTTGTTGGGGCTCATGGTATTCTTCATCGTCACCACCTTATACTCAAAGTGGTCACCGGTTTTTTGAGTCTGGGGTCGTAACTCAGAATCCGAGGTTTATCAGTCAGAAGAGCGGGGAGGAGATCTTTGTTGAGCTGGAGTCTTTTGTGGTGGAGGCGGCATTGAGTATTGAATCGAAGATGATTCACCAGACTTCTTTGTGCGTTTAGGCTCCTTATCCTTATCCTTATCTTGATCTTTGTCTTCATCATCTCTTGAACGCTTTGGCCTTATAGCCTCTTCTCTGAATGATGACTTGAGTTGGTATTCCAGCAATGCTTCAAATAGTTTAGCTTCATGGGAGGCAACCGTTGCAGAGCGTGTTGACATTTGCGCTACCAGTCGGTTTACTAATTCATCATCTGAGAAGATTGTATTTTCAACTGGATTGATGCTCAAATTCATCGGAGTTGATTTCATGGCTTGCTTGGCTAAATGTAAGAGATTCGGATAAAGTTATCTGGAATACATCTCCTTTGTCAGTTTCGGAATGACCTCCATTAAGAACTTGTGAGTGTATCCTTTTATCATCTCGTCCATGCTTCCTTGAAGATCATCCTTCATAAGCTTCTGTACATACTCCCTTTCAACTTGCATCTTGTCATTCTCATCATGAAGATACGTTATCTGATCGAGGAAAGTCAACTTTCTGTGGAGAATATCTTTCTTTCTGACTTGTTTGACAGCTTTAGCGATTCGATTCTTAGATTGAGAGATCCAAGATGGAGTTGGCTTCTTTACTGATCTGGATGATGATTTTGTTGATTTCTTTGATGGTGGTGGTGAAGAGTGAGAAGACGAATCTGATGATGAAGAGACTTGAGGAGACTCTGGATCCTTTGGAGGTTCAGAGGTTTTCTCCTCTGATCGAGCATGACTGTCTAGCAGAAACTTATCATAATCAGTGTCATCTCCAGACTTATCTTTCTCTTCAGTCTTTTCTGACTCAGTCTTTTCTTTGTCACCCTCATCTTTCTCGGACTTTTCTTTAACAGGTTCCTCAAATTCATGCTCAATAGTTTCCTCCACGGGCTTTTGTTGTTGCTCCAAAGTGGTGGCACCAGATCCCTTATCGGGTTGATTAACCGCATCAGGATCTGGTGAAGGTTGAGCTGCACCACTTGAACCTCCGGGGCCACCCATTTGTTCTTTTGCAAATTCTTTTGCCACGTGTTGGAGTCTAAGGAATTTGAACTTCTTCCTGTATGAAGTATCCTGTTGCTCTTCTTTTTCATCGAGCTTTCTTCATAAGGCACAAGTACAGGAGTCTTCCCTTTTCCTTTGTCAGCTGGTGGACTTGGAGGTTTAGCTGCTGAAGGAGGTGTTCGGTTTGCAGCATTCAGAGTAGAAAGTCTCTTCATCTGATTCAGTAGCCTCCGAGTCCTCGTCCATTAGCTTTCTCTGCGGTTCAGGCTTAGATACGGGAATAGGAACAACTTCCTTGGCGGGAACTGTCCCCTTTCGTGGAGGATTCCTCCTGGGAAACATCCTTTGACTCTCATTGCTTGTAGCACTTCCAAAGACTTCCTCTTCTGGTTCTCCTAGTAGGCGTTCCAGAAGGCTTATCATCGAGATGGCCAACTTTTCCTTCTCGTACTGCTACTTGATACCTTTTGTATGTTTCAAGCTTCTTGATTTCATTTGTCGAAAGGTGATCAGCAGACACGCAGCACTGTTTCTTTGTTGACGATTCCTTGATTCTGACCGATAGGGTAGGCTCAGTCAACATATCGTGATTATCTGGGTCATTGAGCCTCTGTGGAATGTCGGGATGAAGTCCAAGTGCTCTCTGGATCAACAATTTCGTGTATCCGACATAGGGAATCTTTGAGCCAAGTTTCTTGTGAAATGACATCATGTCTTCCCATAGCAGTGCTTCAATTTCGATGTCCTTTTGTTGATTAAAGACCAGAAGATTTGTAGTTCCATAAGCTTGGGATGCTCATAACCACTATCACGACCCGAGACTGATTTGGTAATGATGATGTAGAGGGTTCTCCACGGTTGAGGAATGTTCTTAAGCTCCACATGAGAGTGCTTAGTGATTATTCTTGAAGCTTCATCATAGCCAATATCAATCAGGAATTTCAGCTGTATCTTCATGAGGTGTGGCATAGAAGTCGGTTGGCTCGATTTCAGGAATTAGAAGAACAGCCTGTAGATCTGTATGTGTGATGGTGATTTGTCGTGATTGAGCGTCCGCATTACCGACTTTGACCTTTGATCCTTTGCATTGAATTCCAGAATTGTTGTATGTAGATTTCCGATGCATCAGAAGCAGAGTGTGAGAGCATGTTCTTGTACGGATGATTCCTAAGAATATCCACAGCAATCAAGCAAGAAGATTCTAAGCATGTGAGGGTTTCAAAGTCAACTCTGAGATTGTTCTTTACAATCTTTCTTGGATAGCCATTAGGGAAGATATCGGTAATTGTGAGAACCTCAGGTGCATCCACATTCATTTGAGCAACCATGTCGCGATCTGAAATAACATTAGCCAAAAGAACCAACGTATCGAAAGACATAATGTTAGTCAACGAGTTTTTATTGTCTAATTATTGAATGTACAGTGTTAATGATTGTTACGAGTCCTAAGTCACTTGTTTGTCCAGTAGTCCAATGACGTCGTGAAACTTTTCGTGAGTTAGTTAACTTTAAGTATTAAAGTTTATGTTATCACTTATAGTTCACAACATATCAAACGTTTAATTTTATTAGTGACATTATTGGATTCGTGACGTTATGATTCATTTATTTACAAGTTTGCACGCGTAACAATTCAAAACGAAGGTTTGATCAAGGCTTATGCGTAGGAATAGTAGCTTATGCGTAAACAAGATAAGTATACGCGTAGATGTAAGCTTACGCGTAGGATCCTGACTTACGCGTAAGAAATGTTACGCGTAGGAACAGGAGAACCTTATGCGTAAAACTTAAGCGTAGGCGTATATAAACCTTAAGCGTAAGGATTACTCGTAAGAGTAAACCTTATGCGTAGAGTCATCAAGCACGCATATCCTTCACAGGATACGCGTAATCCCTTTGTAGACCCTTACGCTGCGTAACATTCTACGCGCGTAAAATTTCTCTTACGCGATAACTTTCTACGCCGTAAGGTGATCCTTATGCGTAGAGTAACAAACACCTTGATTATGAGTTTTATGTAGCAAGCTGAAATAAAATCATCATAACATCAATCTTAATACATATATTCAATTTACAACAAATCATGGCATGAAGACATGTTAAACATTTACGCGTAGGTCAAAACCCTAGAGTTTAAGAGTTACGCGTATGATTTCTAACCATAGTATTTGCACCAAACGTTTTTCTCGGTAGGTCTTAAGTGTTGTGAGAGTCTAATAACCAAGTTTTAACATCCAATTTGTGGTGAATCAAAAATACCCAAACTCAAGAACATTAAACCCTAATTCCTAATTCTGACTTAATTAGTGTTTCTGGGTTGTTATAGGGCCTGGAAATCATTAATTCAACATGATATGAACATCACACAACAATCTTTTTGACCAAAACCTTCACATTTGAAAACACCCAATTCGACTTAAGAACCCTAATTTTCAAAAATCACTCAATTCGAAGCTGGGTTCGTTTTGAGGATAGAAAAAATATCATTGATGTTATTAAAACATTTTGACACTATCTCTTTAACCACAAACACATAAACAATATTATGTGTTCATACGCGATACGCCGTAGAACACAAAATCAACCATAGTTTAAAATCTAACCGTTAATTTTCAAAACGATTTAAAACCATTGTTTGTAATCTTGTTAGGAACACAAAAAAACTTACAAATTGAAGATGCAAAACGATTTCTTGAACGCGTTTTTAAGCGTAGGATGAGATGGGTTTTGCAATAAATGTGAAGAGTTAAGTTAGGTGGGATCTTTTATTAAAATGACTTTAACATATTGACAGTTTTAGTCCCTCCACCTTTTACTTTTTCATACAAAGCCATTTAACTTCCATTTTGATTACCAAACAAAGATTTTAAGAAAGAAACTTGACGATACTCCCCCTTAACTTAAGAAAATAATGAAAGGTTATAAATTTTAGTCCGAGGAGTGTCATGGTTGAACCGAGAAAAGTTTACCACCATTGATACAAGAAACAACCAGAATAGAGTAACATGCAAGTACATGAATGTTTTTGAAACTTGATTAAGTGTTTATTTTCTCCCCCTCAACACTTGATCGGAAAAATACTGAATTTTAAAAGATTACAGTGTTGACTAAGAAATGTACTTGCAATGTTGAAAGAAAATAGATAGAAGAATATTTTTGTTGTTTTATCAGATTTTATATTTTTGTATTTTGTTTTTGAAGAATATTTACAAAAGAGATTTTCGTGTTTGATAGGTTTTTAAGACTGTTTTAGGAGGTCATCCAATTCCTCTTGAGTCAAAACACCTCATACCAACCGTGGACCAACTAATTAAACCTAGCGGAGGCAAGGCTTTGTGAGAAGATCGCCAATTGGTATTCACAGATCCACAAAATATAATTCAACAATACCGCTCCACGCGGATCCTTGATGAAATGATATCGAAGATCGATGTGCTTTGATTTCGAATGCTGAACCGAGTTGCACGAGATCGCAATGGCACTCGATTGTCGCAAAGACATCGGGATTACTCACAATCACGTAACCATAGTCTTTGAGTTATGTTCTCATCCAATGACTTGAGCACAACATGCGACATGGCTACATATTCCCGCCTGGCTGAGGACAAATGTACAATCCCGCTTCTTCGACCATGACACCTTATCACCAAGAAATTGTAAAGCTCTGTACTTTTCCATGAGTCTAAGCATCCCCGCGTCGGCCCCAAAAAAGTGATTAGTTCAAAACCGTAATCCTTCGATACCAGATCCCCAAGTTAATGGTTCCTTTATGTATCTGAGGATTCTTTTAGCCTCGTGAGAGGTGGGTTTCAGCTTGGTCGCGACGATAACGAGAGCAAAGATATAATAAGAAAGACAATATCAGTCAAGTAGTTAGATACATGAGAGACCCAATAATACTACTTATTTGTAGGGTCCACCAATTTCCCATGTAAATCGCCTAGCTTCTTGGTATGAGCCACGTGTGGCATAGGTGTGCTTTGCATTCCAAATTTGTGTAGTAATTCAAGGGCATATTTGGACTGACTCAAGAAAATACCACTGGGTGATTGATGAACTTGTAGTCGAGAAAGAACGTAGTTCACCCATCATGGACATTTCAAAATGTTTCTTCATTAGTTTTGCAAAAGCGATTGAGTACTTTTTATGAGTTGACCAAAAATGATGTCATCCACATAAATTTGAACAATTAAAATATGTTCCCCGTGATATTGTATGAAAAGAGTAGGGTCAACCGCACCTTTGGTGAAATTATTGGCAATTAGGAAAGATGATAGCTTATCGTACTATGCCCGAGGAGCTTGTTTGAGACCATACAGAGCTTTGTTTAGTTTGTAGACATGATTCGGAACTCGGATCAACTAATCCTTCTAGTTATCGACATAAACCGCTTTAAGTCCCATCAGAAAGCAGCTGACATCCATCCGAAAGACCGCTATATTCATATGAGCCGCTAACGCGAGAAATATCCAACACCTCAAGACGAGCAACCGGAGCAAAAGATTCTTCAAAGTCAATACCCTCTTCCTGACGATAACCCTTAGCCACCAGACGTGACTTATTTTCGATAACATTCCTTCAAAGATCCAATTTGTTTTTCCAAATCCATTTGAGACCAATGACGAGACCCTGTTCTTTCTTTCAACCAGCCTCTATACTTCAAGACATTTGAATTGGTTGAGTTCTTCTTGCATGGATTCAATCCACTGTCTTTGTCAAGGTTTTGATGTTTTTAGGTTCGTATGGCGACAGTGAGTGCATAAATGCAATGTTCACCATCCGAGTGAAGACGCTGTCTTGTAACGATCGTTGATCTCGTTGCCAATAATGTTTTCCAGGATGGTCTTTTGTCCATCTATGTGGAGGGTTGATGTTGGTATACAGTTGTGCATTTTGAGGATTCAAATGGTTTGTTGAAGATTCCGCGACATCAAAGTGCAGCCTCATTAGCAAACGGGTTCAAGAACGCATTTGGATCAAAATCTGCGTGGGTACTTCATTCGTAACATCATCACCGCCTCATCATTGTTGAAAGCGGTTTGTTCAACTGCTGTGTTGGAGTCAATCGTGGTGCTTCTTCAACAGTAGTTGTTAGTAGGTGTATCGTATAAGAGTATTATCGTTGAGCAATAAACAATGGATACACCTGAGCACGCTTATCAATATCGCCACCGGAGCAAATAACCTTTCCATTTGTTGACGAGTGTCGGGGCTTTGTTCAACCGATGATGGGGTTTGGGGAAGTTTAAGCGGTGTGTCCGTTCCGTTATACTTGCCATTTCGAAGTTCATCAAAATGAGCATGAATCATTTCCATAACCTCCTTTGTTCGACGATTCCGCATTCGAAGCCTTTAGAATTATCACAATATCCTATAAAGACTCCAATGTCAGCTTTGGCTTTGAGTTTTCCAAAGTCATCACGATCATTATTCTGATAGCAAAGAGATCCAAATACATGAAAGTGTTTGAGATTCGGTTTTCAGTTGTGGACAAGCTCAAAAGGTGTTTTGTTTTGGCGTTTTGTAATCATAGAACGGTTTTGAGTATAGCATGCAGGATACGCCTTCGCCCATAAGTAACTGAAGTTTAGCATTGATTAACATTGTTCTGCGCCCACTAACGCTCGGTTTCGCTTTTCAACAACTCGCTTTGTTCCGTGTACGCGCAATAGATGTCTCGATGTCAATTCCTACTTTCTCATAAATTCAAGAAGAGTTTGGTTAACAAATTCGGCTCTTTCTCGTTCGATTGGCTAACGGTTACGAGTCAACTTGTATTTTCTGAGAAAGGTGATGATCATCTGGAGTTTGATCTTTGCTTCAAGAAAGTAGACCCAAGTCCAATAGTCATCAATTACTAAGATGTAGCTTGCCATTGATCGCTTGCACGCCGATCGGCCACACAAATCCATGTGAAGAAGATGAAGCACATGCCGAGAGTTGTGTTCCACCTTTGAAGGAAAATGAGCACGAGTGCTTTTGCCTTGTTCACAAGCCGAGCAAAGGTGATCTTTAGAATACCGAAACCGGAGTCCTTCAACTAGTTTGTGTCGAGCAAGGTTGGTGATGGTTTGAAATTTTAGATGTGAGACGACGCGCTATAGCCGTGATTTTGTTGATGTTGCCTTTCAAAGTAAGCAGATGGGAGAAGAAGCAACCATGTCTTGCATAGAGATAGTGTAAAGACTTGAATTACGCGTGCCAGACATAAGGTCGCTTTTAGATCACTTAATGAAATAAGTTTTGTCCCCAAAGCAACCTCCAAATCTCCATCACGTAACCGACTTATCGAAACAGATTGTGACCGAGGCCTTCCACATAATAAACCCGCTAATTTGATGTTCCCATTGGTATAGTCTCCATAGCCCATGATAGTCGGCGATCATTCCGATCCGACAAAGGCCAATGAACTTTGCATAAAGTTTGATAACAGGTTAAGGTGTGCTCGTCGGGAACATCCGCTATCAACAATCCAGAATGATCCGACACCGTGATTACACACGCATCTAATAATGATGGAATAGAAGTAGATGTGGAACCCGAAATGTTAGAGGGTTCCGAGCGCTTATAGTAGATATACACACATCAATAGCTTTAGGTATCCATTTAAATCCTAGTGTGTTATATATCCATTTCTGCCATCTCCAACTAGTATTTGCTTTAGTCTTAGTGAATGCACTAGGTGGTACTAGATACCTAGGAGGTGAAACTGAGTTACAGGACAAAGAAAGCTTTCTTAGAATCTAGAGGGCGGTCTACCAAGCAATGCACTTAGAAAGATTAGTGGGCCTAGAGGTATTCCGCTTCTTAGGATTCCTTAAACGAGAGATGATAGCTTTAGCAACACATTTATCATGACAATAATTCATACTTTTACGACAAATAACACAAGTGCATAGATCAATATCAAAAGTGCTTAAAGGTTTAGCATTCGTTACATCACTATTTCTATTACATTTGCCCGACGCAATATCTATAGTGGAAGCAACGTGAGTCTTATTCATAGTCCTAGGGTGTTCTTCTACTTTAGCATTCCTTATTGATCTTTTCTTAGGTCGCAACTTCCTATTCTTCTATGTAGTGCTCCTAGGTGGAAGTGCGGACGCTTGGAAAAGACGCAACTATTCCTGCTTCAAGAGAAGGAGGCACGCTTGCAACTTGTGATTTGGCAAGGATTGATTCTAGGTTCACGATTACTAAGTGTTACTAGGCTAGTCTCTTAATCACGGCGGAAGTTGTTCATACTTTCCTAACATTTCTCTTAACTTGAGGATAGTGTGAATCGATCTTGATTTTCGTGACCAATATTTCCAAGAAATGCATAACTTTTTAGTGTGTGCAAGATAATGATCAAGTTCCATTGATGCTTCATCACGAGTCTTTTTGAGTAAATCAAATATGACACCATATTCCTTTTTAACTTTACAAGTTCTTGTTCATATTTTGAGATTTGACACTTAAAAGACACGTTTTGATCATCCAGCTTGCTCAATTTTGGATCGTAAGATTTGTCACGAATCAAGCGATTTTGTGTTGAAAAGCAAGTTGTTGATCGCGGAATATCTTTTGACACCAATTAAGACGACGATTGCATTTGAAAGTTCGCTTGACAATCGCTTATTTTCAACTTTTAAGGACTCGACAAGCACATTATCGTTCTCAACATTTACCACGTAATCACAAAAGACGCAGAGATATAATCAAATGCATATGACAAAAATTCAATAACACAACATTATGGACATCAAGACGATGACATCTTCCAAGAGTCGATCAACATCTTTTCTCAACATTTTCTTTTTACGCTTAGTATTATTAGAAATATGTTTTCTCAAAACTACCTTCATCAATCCAAGTTCCTTATGAAAGTCCCTTTCCCAAGACAATGCACAACTTTTCAAATTTTTAACATTTGGTAAAAGATGTTTCTCAAAAATGTCTCTTGTTCTCGCCAGAGGCGATTGAAAATGTTGAACTTTGATTTCAGAATGATATTCTATCTCATGTTGTAAAGTTTGAGGTCACTATGAAAGGTCAAAATATCAAGAATTTTATGATTTTCGTTTTGAGTTTACTTCACCGATGGAAGGTAAAGGACCATAAGTTGTGCATAATCTGTTTGGGATTATTAGAAGACTCGTAAGTTTTATGATAATCCTGGTGTGTTAGAAGAATCCGTTGATGTGACGAAAGTGACCGCTTTTGAATAGTTAAAAGGTTTGTTGTAAACAACTTTTGTTAATTTTGATCGACTCTCGCCTTCGTGATCTAATTCCTCTTGACGATGATATTCAACAACACTCATAATGTAATTATCAATTTTATATTCTCGTGACCGAAACTTCAGATTTGGTTTGAATGCTTTGGTTGAAAGCTTAGGTTTGTAATCGCGAGATTCGGGTCCATATCCATTTGGATTGGGTTTAAAGTAAACTTTTCAATAGCTGTGACCGACTCGCCATGTTTGTAAACAACAGCTTTAAACTCTTTAAGTTTGTTTTGCAAGCCGATGATTTCTTCAAGATGATCATCTATTCGTTTCGTCGAATGCTTTTTGTATGCGAGAACTGCTTTTGACAAGTTAACAAATTTTAGCTTTTTGATTTTCCAAGGCATTAATTTGCTTTTTATGTTCATGTTTCATTGTTCCATTTCGTGACAACAAAGCATTCTTCGCTGCTAGATCACGATCTGTCTCTAAATATTTTCGCTTTGATGAGATTTGGCAAAGGCTGCTTCAAAACCGCTTTCACGCTTTTTCTTGAGTTTTGAAAAAGTTGAGTTGCTTTTGTAAACATTCAAAATCCTTGGTTAATAAGGCATTTTTGATTTTCAAGTCCCGATTAATGGCATGACATTTTTCCACTATGGTCTGTTGGTCTTGTATTAAACGAGCAAAAACTGGATGAGGCAAAAGTTCGGCGTGTTCAACGTGAGTCACAACATGATCATTACTTAGATCCTCAAGTATAACCACGGAGTTAATTTGATTATCAAGGAGACAGCTTTGGTCATCTTGATCGCCAAATATAACGACGGGTCTAGTTGAAAATCATCGGAATGAGATGTGGATCGACTCATTTTGAACATTCTCGAGCCTTGCCGGATTCGATGTTGGCGGAGATATGAGATCGAGATAAATATGGTTTGTTCGGTACCGAGACAAGCCATCAAGTCATACATCGGGCTCGGTCACTCATGTGTAACTCATGCATATTAGCCATCAACATAACAGCCGTGATTGGCCCGCAAGTCCTCCATATCATCATCCGAAGTCTCAGATTTGCCATAAAGCTCGTTTTGTCGTGAGAGTTCCACCAGCTTCATCCTTAAGAGCCAAAAGAAGAGCCTCTTTGTGATAAGCACCGCCTTGTCTCTGGCTTTGGGCATGCATTAGCCGTGTCCCTTCTCATTGCGCTTGTAGCATCAAGACCATTCAACCCATTCTGAGCATTTCCTTGTTCCACCACTTGAGCTCGATTGTTATTCCTACCACAAAGATAAACCCTTGACCACCGCCTATCCGGACACCATATAACCATAATTCAACTTCAACTCGCCCATTGTTCACAAATGCCTTGATTCCTTGTGTTAGATGAGGAACGTAATACTTGTTGGATTTGTTGGTATAACGGCTAAAGGCATTAGCAATCATAGCAAATCCTTGTTTTAGTGCTTCGAACGGATCGATTCCTCATTAGCTTCACCGAATGCTTGAGCATTGTTGTTGTTGTATGGAACCAATTGAGTTTGTTGAGATTGAGGCCGTGAAGGATCATATGGTGTGATTGTAGCAGCTTGGTTGAGTTGCCGGTTGAGGAGAATAACCGTTTGAGCATATAAGGCAAGTTGTTGATTTTCCGGATGTGTTGGTAGAGCAATTTGAGCACGGAGAATCCTTTCCCTATCAACTTCCTTTTCATGAGGCTTCAAGTAATCGCACAACAATCCATATGTAGAATGATGCAAATTCTTCTCTTGACGGAGAAAAATGACATACTTCTCCCATTCAGGACCAAGACTACTGTGAACTTAGTATTCATCCGCAATTTTGGCATGATGATGTTGTGTTTATCCAAATCATTGATGATGTCTGAAAACGATGATGATAAGACTCTAGTGTCTCCGTGTTCAATCATGAAGTGTTCATAAGCCAAGTAAATTTTGGATTCCAAATCCTCCTAATTGAGTACAGATCCTTCCATAAGAAGATGAATATGATCCCACATTTCCTTGGCAGTCTTTTGAGCATCAACACTTCAATAATTTTTAGGTAATCCTAAGAGGATATATTGCAAGTTCATCACTTCATAGTGTAGAAGTTCCTCTCAGATTCACGCCTACAAAGAGCAATGTTGGATTGTTCATCTCTTGGTGGATTAGCATTTGGATCATGTGGTAATGACAATGTGAGGCATCCAAATGGACCTTCCAAGATAACCTTCTTTAAAAACTTTCCATGTGGCTTCTTCACATCACAAAATCTAAAGAACCTTATCACCCATTGATCGAAGTCTCGATGAGCATTGAGGTCTATCTAGTGATCCAAATTCTCATGAATTGATTGTTGGCTACTTAAAGCACATCTTTGCAAACCAAGTGGGTTCCTTCATAGTGTTCCTTGATGGATGTTGATTGAAATCATTTGTGTAGGGTTGAACTTGAAGACTTGGTGGTGGTTGAACCATTTTAGGTTGTGGGATTGCATCAAGTCGCGAGTATGTTGTTGATTAAATTGTTGTTGATAAATTACTTGTTGTTGATTCCATTATTGATGTTGTGAGTTAGTTGTTGTTGACGCAGAATAAGTGTGGGGAAAATAAGAGTATGGTGGTTGTGACATGTTGAAAACTTGGTTGGTAAAAATGGATCTTTGTAATGAATGAACCTTTGTTGATGAAGAGTCCTTATGAGAAATCACAAGAAACCAAG
>OU343219.1:52669703-52710841 GCA_910596185.1 Chrysanthemum makinoi | reverse complement strand
AAATCAATCATTTGATGAAAACCTTGAATCGATTGTTTTTATGAGATTAGCAACAAGGTTATGTGTGTTGGAGTACTAGGTCGCCATTGTGTTTGATGATGGGTAAGATGTGGGTTATGTGAATTATGTAAAGGAAAGTGATTAGGGTTAATGAAGAGCGGAAAGTTGAAGTGATTTGAAGATCAATTAAATGATCCATCCGTGATTTGGGGAGATAAATATGTTTTAAGCCAAAGTTACCAAACAGCCAGTAGTATCCAAAAATAAGCGACATTCTATCGGTGGTTTGGAGCTGCTATCCGCGGTTTGAAACACACTAGCGATGGATCGTGTGTACTCCAATCTGTTGACCAAGAGATCTGCAAGCAAATCTGTCTAAATAAGAGAGATCTCACAAAAATATGAAGGATTACACAATTTTTTTTAAGCACAAGCATCTAAACACATCACAAGCTCCAATGTACACTAATCCTTCATACACAAGAGACACAAACAAGAACCAAACACAAAGAAGAGAGTTAATGTTAGCAGTGGTTAGAAAAAGGTAGAAGTGGTTCCATAGACTTATCGGTGGTTAGCGGTGTGTAATATCTTAGTCAATATGGTCAACTTCCGTTATTAACTCAAATTCAAAGTCAAAAGACCTCATTAACTCCTCAACCACATTTAACCTACCCCTCATTTACTTACATAAGCCATATCTCTGCTTATAAAAGAACCCCAAATCCCAAATAACACACACACCAATTAAAACCAAAAGCCTAATTTCTCCAAAATCCACAATCAACTACAAACACTATGTGGAATCCCAGTTGGAATAAACCAGAAGTCATTGATCTAACATCCTCCTCCTCCTCCTCATCATCATCATCATCAAGTGATGATTCTAACCCATGGCATCTGTACCTTCCTCCACAAGAACCACGACCAAGAAAATCCCCCTTTCTCCCTTCATCTGAAGATGATAGTGTGGTAGATACTAGTGAGTCATCAAGAGGTTCAGATGATTCTACTGAGCGCCTTGAACCAACCTTCAATAGGTTGGTTAGAGAGGAAGCAGAGAGAGGACAACCTTCACCATCCCAACCCCAACCAAGACCACGAGCAAGAAATCCACCACTCCCAAAGGACGAGAGGTGGTTCTTGTCTCCACACCAGGTTGTGGTGCTTCTTCACATATCGTAAAGGGAAAGGGTAAGTGGAAGATGGAGTGATGCTTTATGGTGGAACGTGTAGATGGAACAACTGAAGACTTCTCATATCACAAAGCCATCTCGTATTCATCTTCATCATCTTCGTTTTCATCAATCCTTTTTTAGCTTCTTCATCGTCTTGGTCATGCATATGATCAGGTTTTGGAATAGATGATATGAGCTAGAATAGGTGTAGGAAATCATGTATAGAACTAGTCTTTTAATTGCACTTGAAGTTGTTTGTAATGTAATAGTAAGTGTAAAGCTGTAAACTTTCTTGAATGAATGAACAATGTAACTGACACTTCTTTTGCTTCTATAATTAACTTTCTTTTATCACGCAAAATGGTTAGTGGGAATACAAAGCAACAAACAGTGGTTTGAACACAACTATCAGTGGTTAGAAACAAAAATAGCAATACTAAGATTACATAATAACAGTCCAATACTTATACAAACTTTTACAAAACAAGATGAGAGTTAGAGATTAATCATTCCAATACTAACAACAAGGTACTGAAACCTCCCACATCAAAAGCTTTAGTGAGAAGATCGCAACATTGAAATGGTATGGATTTTTACCATTTGTATCAACCTTTTCTCATTGCAATCTCTAATAAAATGATGCCTTATCTCAATATGTTTAGTTCTAGAATGTAAAACAGGATTTTTAATAATGCATATTATCTTGTTATTATCAATGTAAATCTTAGTATGCATAAAGTTGTACCCAAAATCCGGCAATTGATTCTGAATCCAAAGCACTTGACCACAGCAACTAGCAGCAGCCACATATTCAGCTTCAGTTGTAGAATTTGCCACAATAGTTTGCTTTTTACATTGCCATGAAATAGTCGCTTCAAAACTGACATCCTCCAATAGTAGACTTCCTATCCAAACTAGCACCAACATAGTCACTATCTATGTAGGCCACCAAATCAAAGGAGAATCCTTAGAGTACCAAAGGCCCAGTTGAGGATGACCTTTAAGATATCTAAATATTCTCTTAACAACATTCATGTGTGAGGTATTGGGTGTGACTTGAAATCTTGCACACACACATACTGAGAACATAATATCTGGCCTAGATGCGTGAGATACATCAAAGATCAATCATGGACATGTACAACTTTAAATCAACCTTGGACTTCCATCATCTGGTAGCATGGTTTCGAGTCTCCATAGGTGTACTAGCACTTTTTACATCTTGAAACCCAAACTTCTTCAAAACATCTACTACATACTTGTCTTGACTAATGAAGATACCATCAGTCCGTTGTTGAACCTGTAGCCCCAAAAAGAAAGTGAGTTCTCCCATAGAACTCATCAGAAACTTATCATGCATAAGTTTCTCAAAATCCTTGCATAGCTCCTTGTTAGTTGAGCCAAAGATGATGTCATCCACATAGACCTGAACCAATAAAATATCATCTTTGCGCTTCTTAATGAACAAAGTTTTATCAATCAACCCTCTTTTAAACCCATTGTCCATCAAATAAGTAGACAGGCACTCATACCATACCCTAGGAGCTTGATGCAACCCATACATAGCCTTCCTCACCCTATAAACCTTGTCAGGATGAACAGGATCTTCAAAACCAGGAGGTTGACAAACATAAACCTCCTCATTAATTGTGTCGTACAAAAATGCACTTTTGACATCCATCTGATACACCAAAAAATTCTTGAATGAAGCATATGCTAAAACAATCTAATAGCTTCTATTTTTGCAACTGGAGCAAACACTTCATCATAATCCAAACCTTCAGTTTGTGTGTATCCTTGAGCAACCAACCTTGATTTGTTCCTTACCACAATTCCTCTTTCATCCCTCTTGTTTCTGAACACCCATTTTGTCCCAATTGCCCTCTTACCATTAGGAAGATCAACCAATGTCCAAACCTCTTAAAGTTTGAACTGGAGAAGCTCCTCTTGCATTGACTCTACCCATCCTTCTTCTGATAAAGCTTCTTCCACTCTCTTTGGCTCCTTTTGAGACAGAAAACAAGCAAACAGGAAATTTTGCAGATCTTTATGACTATTTCTTTTGTGAAGTGATCTTGCAAAGAAACCATGCTCAGGAAAGGGTTCAGTGTTAGTAACCCGCTTCTTGTTTGAACTGAAGTATTCAAATTTCCAAGTATTTGTTCCTTGGGATGAATCTTGTGAATCCTAGTAGTAGTGATTGGACTTTCATGAATGACAGTGTCCAAGTTAGACAAATCAGCATTGAAGAAATCATCCATGTCATCATCATCAGTAGGAGTATCAATTTCTATCAAAGCAGGCATGGTAGGATCATGTGGATACTCCTCATCATCAAATAATGGCTTTGCATTTGGTCCAAAGAAAGTACTATCACCGATACTTGCACGGGGTTTCATTTGAACTATCAGTGGTAGAAGATGGCTTAGCAGTGCTTTCACTATTTCTATCCGTGCTTTCATTTGGATTAGCAGTGCTTGCAGAATGCCTTTTCTTCTTTTCAATTTCTTCTACCGACATTGAGTTATCTTTCAACAACTCATCCTTATCTTGATGATGATCAACATTGCCTCCAGATTCAGTACATCATCATCGGTGGGACCTTGCTTATCAATGATGGAAGAGCAGAACCACTTTCCACTTTTCAACCAAATAGAACTCCTTTGGAGAATCAGCTTCCTTGGAAGGTGTTTACATCAGAATCCTTTTGTGTACCTGCATTAACATTAGTGGAAGTGCCTGCAATGATAGGCTCATAATTCATAGATTTGGTTAGCATATCAATGTTAAGCAGCCCGATCGGTCCTTTGGTCTCAACACTAGGAAGTCTTCTTACTAAAATGAACATGTAGTTCTCTCAACAATTCTAGTACTCCTATTGTATACTCTAAAGGCTTTACTATTAGAAGAATAGCCTAAAAGTATCCATCATCAGCTTTTCTTGAAACTTGCCTAGGTAGTCTATGGTATTCAAGATAGTAACAGGACACCCAAAAGGTTTTAGGAATGCAATCATTGGCTTCCTATCATGTAAGCTCATAGGGGTCTTGTTATGAGGCTTTACTACCTTACTTCTATTCTGCACATAACATGCGGTGCCTACAACTTCAGCCCAAAAGGTAGTAGGTAACTTAGATTCTGACAACATTGTCCTAGCAGCCTCAATTAGTGTTCTATTCTTTCTTTCAGCTACACCATTTTGTTGTGGTGTTCTAGCAACACTAAACTGTCTTTCTATACCCTTAACTACACAACTGATTCATCACATTATTCTTAAACTCAGTTCCATTATCACATCTGATTATCTTGACCTTATGATTTACTAGATTTTCTAGCTTAGTAATGAAACTCTTGAGGATCTCACTAGTCTCACTCTTAGCAGCCAAAAAGTATACCCAAGAAAATCTACTATAATCATCAGTGATAACAAGGCAATACTGCTTATGGTTCAAACTTTTAACAAATGTAGGTCCAAATAAGTCCATATGAAGCATAAACAATGGTTGTGTGATGGTGTTACTGAGTTTTGGTCTTACAAGAAGCTCTATGTTGTTTTCTTTTTGACAAGCCACACACAGTTCCTTACACTCAAAAACCTTAGAAGGTAACCCTCTCACTAAGTTGCCTTTTACGAGTTTATTGATTGTTTTGTAATTGAGATGACCTAACCTTCTATGCTATAACTTTGACTCATCTACTAATGCCTTAGCAAACAAACAAGTTAAGGACCTATTTGGAAGAACATCTTTAAGATTAAAACAATATATGTTTTCCTTCCTAGGAACCCTAAGGCAGTATATACTTCTCATCAGGCATTTTAAAATCAGGAGACAACACCACACACTCAATTTCACCAAAAAGTACCCAGTTTTTCTTATCACACATTTGAGAAACACTGAATAAATTATACTTAAGTCCATGTACCAGATAGACCTTTTCAAAGTCTAAATTCCCTGATCGATTGTGCCTCTGCCAAGAATCTTTCCTCCCTTTGGATCATTGCCAAATGCCATATATCCTCCATCAAAAACTTCAAAATCCTCCAGGTTGCTCCCATCCCAAGTCATGTGCCCAGAGCAACCACTATCAAAAACTCCTTTATCTTTTAGCTCATCTTGTAGATTGCCCTGCACATGAAATTAAACAAATTAGTTCCTTTTGTGACCCAAGCCAATCTTGACTTGGGTCGCCATGTCATCAACATAATCAAATTTTTTAGGTCCATTGATGCACAGTTGACATGATGTAAAACCTTGGTCTTAGGCTTCCATTGCCAACTAGCTGAGGCCTTAACAGCATAAAATTGTTTCCAACCAACGTATGTCGCTTATCACCTTTGGAATTTTTAAAACTTCTTTTGTATCGGTGGTGATATTTTGCTTAGCAGTGGTTTGATTTTGCTTAGCCGTGTTTACATTTTGATTAGCAGTGGTTGGAACCCATTTAGGTGCAGCAGTGACTATTGATTTTGTATTCCTATTCCTCATCAACACTGCCCTAGGAATCATGTTTTTGTTAGGATGAGGGTTTGTTTTCTTTGAAAAGTTTTGATGTTTTACCCTCCTCCAATGATTCCAAACCTGTGGTCTGGTTTTATAACAGTTTCTCTGTAAGTGCTCAAAACTACCACATGTAAAACAAGCCTTTTTAACACATTGAAACTCATCTCCTAATCTGTTTGAAATTAGTCCATTAAAGTTTCTCTGGTTTCCCCTAGGTATGTATCTTTTCATCTGTTCCATAGGTACTTCCTTGTACTCAACTACTCTCTTAGCAATTTGAGCTCCAAATCTAGGTACAAGGTTGGCTTGCTTAGAATCAACTTTCTTAATTTTCTCTATCTCTTCAGGCTTAATTGATTCGTTTCTATCTTCCTCAGAATCTAATTCCTAATCTTCAATTGTGGGAGGATCGAGATGACTTATCGAACCTATCTTAGGTGATTCAATCTTGTTAGTCTCACCTACGGGATTATTGAAACTAAATTCACTGCTAAATGAAAGCTCTTTTGCAGGTGGTGCATGTTTCATAAGAGATGGTGGTGGCATATCATTGTAACCTAGGCGGTACCATCCTTGAACAATTTTTGACCTATTGGTTTATTAACTAGATCAGAAGCATATTGTGTTTTAGCAACCCTAACAACATGTTTTTCTTTTTCTTTTAGGGCCTCAACTTTTACACTCTCTAATATCTGTTTTTCTATCTGTTCTAGTTTCTCTTTAAGCATCTTAATCTCTCTATCCTTAAGATCAATTTCACCACCTAGTATATTAATTTTATCAACATACTCAAACTCACATTTGATACAGAATTTAAGATTTTCTTCTACACTTTCTAGACCAACTCTATAACCTAGGTTGTCCATAGACAGTCTTTCTACTTCTTTCCTTAAACTCGGTCATGATAGCTTTTTGAGATTCTAAGTTATCATGACATGACTTAAAAGAACAAGTAGATGTTGTAGAATCATTAGATACCTCAGAATCTAAACCAGAAGATGAAGCATAGGCCATTAGAGCAAAGTTATGCTCTTTTGAAGCTTCACTAGCAAGAAAAGCTGCATTGGGACCTTCTTCAATCTGATCCTCCAGGTCATAATCACCAATCCCATCTTGAGCAACCAAAGCTGAAGAAGCGGCAGGCTCTTCGTGGTCTTCTTAATGCCTTCAATTCTCTTAGGAGCTCGACATTCTCTAGCAAAGTGACCCTTCTTCTTGCAGTTAAAGCACTCCATCTTGCTTTTGTCGAATCCAGCTCTCCTTTGACCATCATACTTAACCTGTCTTCGGTCCTCCTCGAAACTTCCTTGCTTTTAGAGTCAACATTGCCATTTGCCATTGAAGATTAATCTCCTCAAGATCATCAGGATCAATTTGATCTAGATCTTGATTTAAAACACTAACACTGGTAGTTAAATCAGCCAGAAAAGCACAAATTGCACCATCACCGACATTATCACTAACAGTGGTATTGTTTGCAATAGCCGTGGTTATTCCATAGGCAGCAGTGGATACATCTTGTGAACTCTTGTGATTGGTGGAAACAAAAGCAATGTTTTGATTAGCGAGAAGATGCACCACAACGTTATTCTCAGACTCATAAACCTTCAAGTTGTTGTAGAGATTGTCCGGAGTCATCTTATCAAAGTCCTCCTTATTTCTCCACACAATCGTATGAACAACCCATTCAGGAGATAAACTTCTAATGAACTTCAAATTTATATCTTCTTGAATAACATTGTAGTCCATCGACTTCAATTGGTGATAAGTTTTTGAAGCCTGTTATAAGTGCCATCAAGTTTTTCTCCACTAAGAGCAGTGAAGTTTTCAAGCTGATGCTTGAGCATATTCTTCCTTGATTTCTTTATAGCTTCATTACCAGCAAACCTTGTCTCAAGAGCATCCAGTAACTCTTTAGCAAACTCATATCTTTCAAAGTCCAAAGCATACTCATTAGGTATTCCCATAGAAAGAATACTATGAGCTTTAATCTCCATTTTCCTTCTAGCCTTGTCAACTTCACTAACAATTTCTATCACTTTACCATCAGCACCCTTCTTAGGAAGAGTATCACCTTTTTCAACGACATCCCAGATGGCATAGTCAATCATACGAATGTATTGCCTCATTCGCATTCTCTAGATTTGATACTCACCATGCTTGAGCATGGGTACCTTTGATGATCACCATGTGAGTTTCGTCAGACATCTTAGCTTTCTTGAATAGAACTTAAAAGAACTTCTTCTTGGTTACAGTTTCTAGATCACAAGCTCTGATACCACTTGTTGATCCCAGTTGAGCAAACAATCTAATATAGAAACTGACTTTAAACAAAAACTTATTAAGTAAATTTAATACTTAATCTTAAGAAGAAGAACAATAAACATTCAACACCTCAATATTATTATTAATACGAATACTCTAACCAGTATTAGGGTTTTACAACCTTGAAGTGTATCGACCTTAGATATAAAACATATGTATATCTAATCTAACCTAGGACCTCCTTTTATAGGCTAAGGAGTCCTTTACATAATACAATACGTAACCTACAAGATAAATATCTTTTCCATATTTATCTAATACAGAATACTAAACCGACTATACAAGACTAGCAGTGGTTACAATACAATATCCGTGGTTACACAATACTACTAGCCGCGGTTTGTCTTCATCAGTGGTTCCATTCTTATGTCCGTGGTTTTATCAACTCTGTCCGTGGTTCCAACACTTAGAATAATTCTTGATCCAAGGAACCAAAACCCAACATCTTGTATAATCTTGACATGCTCCATGGTTCGACCATCTACCGGTTCTTGGCCTTCCGTAGTTGAGGGTCGCATCAACAAAATTTGAGAACCATTCAGTATTCATCGGTGTTATCCTCATCCAACCATGAAACAATTGAGGTAGACTTTTTCTTCTTTGGTTTGGAGGAGGATTCCTTTTGCTTCTTGCTTGATGTCGAGGATGGTGGCTTTGTTGAGGCTCGGGAATGTCTTCATCGTCACCACCGGTGTATTAGAAATAGTCACCAGTTTTCTCCTTTGGTGGTGATGACTCAGAGTCCCGAGGTTTATCAAAAGCAGGAGGTTGTTGTGCATAGCTTGTTGTGGTGGTGGTTCTTGGGTGTGGTGGAGGCATAGAGGAGGATTCGCTGTTTTCTTTTGGCGTTTAGGCTCGAATCCTTATCTGCATCGTCGTCGTCTCTTGGTCGCTTAGCCTTTTCATCCGACTCTTTACAAGATGTCTTGAGTTGATATTCCAGCAATGCCTCAAAAAGTTTAGCTTCGTAAGAAGTGAAAGTTGCGGATCGTTGAGACATTTGCATAAACAACTTCGAGATCAATTCGATCGAGAGATAATTGGAGGCGTATTTGTTTGATTTCCATGACCCTGGAGTAGTTGGCGGTGTATGCTTGACCAGTGACATGAGATGCGGATAGAGTTATCTGGCGAACATCTCTCTTGTGACTCGAGGGGACGGTGTCAAGAAGAAACTTATGAGTATAATCTCTAATCGTCTTGTCCATTTCACCCTGTATATCCCGATTGAGAAATTGTTGGATCTGTTCTCTCTCCTCCCCGAACTCGTTTATCACGTTTTGAATTAAGTTTACTCTGTCGGCAAGCTGATTTAACTTCTTGTTGACCACGTTTCGTTTCCTTGCTTGTCTGACAGCTTTGACAATCTTTGTCTTGGCACGTGATGCCCAAGTGTCGGTCGGTTTCTTAACTGATTTGGAGGTTGATCTGGTGGTAGCATCTTTGGATGGTGGTGGTGATGAGTGGGGCGATGAATCAGATGAAGATGATTCATGGGAAGGCTCTGGGTCTTTCGGTGGCTCGAAGTATCTTGAGGTTGTGTTCGGATTGTCGCGAAGATAACTATCGACTTCCAATTTAGCTCGAGTCTCTTCTCTAATCCTTTCTTCCTCATCAGCTTTAGCCCTGGCTTCTTCTTCGCCTTTTTTCTTAGCCTCTTCTTCAAACTCTCTCCTATCGCTTCCTCAATATCTTCATCGGTTATCATCTCAGTCTTCTCCTTTTCTTTTTCTTCTTTCTCAAAGTCAAATATGATCTCATCTTCTGGCTGCTGTTTCTCTATCGACTCCTTAGTGGTGGTACCAGTTCCCTTAACGGGTTGATTAACCGTATCGAGAACTGGTGTGGTAAGTGAACCACCACTGGAACCTCCAGGGCCTCTTGATTATTGAAGATTGAGTTCTGCAGCAGCATCTTTGTAACCTCAAGTGCTTCAGAGTTTTATGGAGTTCTTTCTGTTCATCCTTTGGTGGAACATCCTCATCTGAGTTGTCTTCTTCTTCCTCAGCTACTGGAGTTTTACCCTTATCTGATTTGGGACGGTGGTTTGTCCTCGACCTTAGTGAGGTTGTTTCTTCTATTGGAGTTTGAATAACACCACCTCTTGACACAGATATCCTCAGAATCTTCATCCTCTAGTTTAGGTGCCGGTTGAGGATTAAGAGTGGCACCCTTTGATGGAACTTTTCTTTTTCGGGGAGGATTCCTCTTAGGATACTTACGGCCACTCCCAGTGCTTGCTGCACTTCCAGCACTGCCTGATCTTCTGGTCTTCTTGACTGGAATGGCTGAAGACTTTTCATCCATAAAACCGACTTTGCCTAAAGCCACTGCTTCTTGGTATCGTGAATACGATGGAAGACTTTTAATATCGATGAGAAGGAAGTCGATTACTACACCTTATTTCTTTGTTGACGAGTCTTTGAATCTGACAACATTTAATGTAGACTCAAACAACGCAGAATATTGGTTGGGGTCAACAAGTCTCAAGGGAATATCCCGATTTTCCCTGAGTATCTTCTGGATCAACAACTTCGTGTATCAGATAAAAGGAACCCTTGTGCGGGTTTCTTGTGGTGAGACATCATGTCTTCCTAGATCAGAATTGCATAGTCGATGTGCATTTTGTTGACCATGCCCCAGAAGATTTGTAGGTGCATTAGTTTGGGATGCTCATGACCGCTGTCTCTTCCGAAATGACTTGGCGATCATGATGTGCAAAGTTCTCCACGGCTGAGGAATGTTCTTTAAATCGACCGAAGAGTGCTTGGTAATGATTCTTGCAGCTTCATCATAGCCAATATCAACCATGAATTGTAGCATAGCCTCTTCAATTGGAGTTGGTACATACTCAGCAGCTGGATGGCGAGAAGCGAAAGAATTTCTCGTAAATCAGCAACGGTGAAGGTGACTTGTTTATCGTTGAGAGTCACTGTGACAACATCTTGACCATCAACTTTCTTCATTGTGTGCCGTAAGCCGATGAATATAAATCTCCGACGATGCTGAGTTGGTGAGCATGTCGTTGTAGGGATGAGACTTAAGAATATCCACAGCAATTCGGCAAGAAGACTCGACGGCGGTGAAATTCTCAAAATCAACTTTGAGGTTGTTCTTTCCAAGCTTCATGCTATAACCAGTAGGGAATATGTCTTCCATTGTGAGATCTTTTGGTGCGTTAACGTTTTCCATGGTGATGTCCATATCATGATCTGAAAGATATTGAGACAAAAGTACCAACATATCGAAAGACATTATGTTAGTCAAAAGTTGATTTTATTGTCCAATTTATTGAATATGTTATGTTAATGAATGTTACGAGTCCAATGTCACTTGTTGTTAGGAATTAGAAAATTCAGTCATTAAAGTGTCGGTCACCTCAAGTATATGTAATCATTAGAAAGCTCGTAGTCGTAGTTATTTAATGTTAGCAAGTAGTTAGTTAAGTAATACCGTGGAGGACGGACGGGTCTTTACCTTTGTATGCCTGATCCATAGCCCGTAGGAGGCGTTTATTGTAAGACACTATAAATACCCTCTACCTTGCAAGGTAGAGGGTTGGAGCTTCAATACCATTTTTCTTTGTTTCACATAGTTCCCAACTCTCTTCCCTTTCTCTCTCAGAACTTTCTCTCTCTAAACAATTGTGAACGCACCATATTGATTTGGTTTAATGTGTTTGTGAAATCCTATATCTTACAATTGGTATCAAGAGCCAAGGCTTGATCACTCATCTTTCATGGTCTTTGTTTTGGTGGATTTCATAAGGTTTTGGGGTTATAAGTGTTTAGGAGAGTTTGAATCATTTGGACAATTTCTAGTGTTAAAGTTTGAATTTTGATTGTACTTTTGTGTTTAGGATCATCATATGTGTTTAGGTTTTGAATTGGAAGGCTTAAATCATTGTGGTTTGCTTGTTTTTTATTGATAAAGTGGTTGTTTTTGAAAAGTGTACTAAGCGAGTTGAGCTACGGAGTTGAAGTTCTTGGAAGCGAGTTACTTTGTTATTGGAAGCGAGTTGGTTTAAGCGACTTGGCTATTAAGCGAGTTGTATTAGCAGCGAGTTGGTATATGTGACTTGGCTATTAAGCGAGTTGTTTCTTTAAGCGACTTGAGTTTTAAAGTGACTTGGCTATTTAGCGAGTTGATTCTTTAAGCGACTTGTGTTTTAAGCGACTTGTTTTTTTAAGCGAGTTGATTGTTTAGCGAGTTGATACCAAAGCTAGTTGACTGTTTAGCTACTTTTCTATTGAGACTTGTCACTTCTTCGTGCTACATATTTACGGTTGTTCTTTTGGTTTATTAAAATCCCGTGAAAGAATCAATTTTCCGGTTTAGTCAAAGAATTGTAAAATCCCGCAGAACTTGTAATCATGTCTAACAACTTGCCCACTATCATTTCTATTGTAGCTGAGGACGTTCAAGCAGCAGGATCAGATACTCCTCCACCTATGCTTGACAGAACTGATTACGACTCATGGGCTCAAAGAATTAGGTTGTACTGTTTGGGAAAAGAAAATGGGGTCAACATTCTCAAATCAATTGATGAAGGACCTTATCAGATTGAGACTACAAGAGACATAATTGATACTGCTGCGAATGGAACAATGATCTTTGGAATGGACAGACCAAAGATGTATGATGAGCTTAGTGATAAGGAGAAAAAGAGATTCGATGCTGATATCAGGGCTTCAAACATTATACTTGAGGGTCTTCCAAAAGATATCTACAAGCTTATCAATCACAACACTGAAGCCAAGGCGGTTTGGGATAATGTGAAGATGCTTCTCTCGGGTTCTAAATTGACTAAGCAAGACAGAGAATCACAGTTGTATGATGAATTTGAGCACTTTAAGATGAAACCAAAAGAAAGTGTCTATGAATATTACGTGAGATTCCACAAGCTTGTGAATGATATGAGGAAATATCAAAATGACCATGCCAAATATTCAGCTGAATTCAAAGTTTGTGAACAACATGAATCCCGAATGGCACAAATTTGTCACCTCTGTGAAGCTAACCAAAGGATTGAAGAACACCAACTATGAGCAACTGTATGCCTTCCTTCTTCAGAATGAGAGACATGCTATGTTTGAACGAAGGATTCTTGAACAGTTCAAAACTAAACAGGGAGAAACATGTTCTTCAAATGATTCAACAGCCTTTTACTCAAATGTTGGAATTACCACCAAAGCTTCTCAAGTCATACCTACGGGTAACGGTAACTACAAGCTCATTCCTGATCCAGCATATAAACCTCCAGACTCGAACACAATCATGGAAAACTTCATCAATCAACTGTCTCTCATGGTTAGTCAAAATCTGAATACCACTCCTCACACCAACAATAATCTCAAAACAGCATCCAACCCACACAATCAAGCTACTGTCTGAGATGGAAAGGTTATGGTGCAACTTGTTCAAGGTAGGCAGTATGAACAGGGAAGAGGTGGAGTAGGTGGAGGGTATGTGGCTAATCGAATCATGGGAGAAATGCCAATCAGGGACAAGTGAAGCCAATTAAGTGCTACAACTGTGGTAGTGATGGACACATTGCAAGGAACTGCACATCTCCAAAATGCCCTCAAAATCTTGAGTACTTCAGGGGACAAGATGCTTTGCTGGTACAAGCTCGGGATAATGGAGCCATGTTTTGGATGAAGAGGAATTGCTTGTTTCTTCTTGAGGGAAATGCCAAAACTATGATGCTTGATGTGGATGAACAGCCGGTGGGGTATGGGTCAGAACAATCCAAATGCATTTCCATGGTATTTGTGATGCTTATGATTTGGATGTGGATGATGAACCAACTGCCTAGACAATCTTCATGGCTAGCATTTCTCCAATGGTCTCTCCAAAGGTTTCATCATCAAAGCTAGTGGGTCCATCCAAAGAATCAATCATCTCAGAGGTATTAAAATTATATGATGAAGTTGATGAGCAAAAGATACATGACAAAGTCCAATCACATAAAACTTGTGAAACATATATTGTTAATATGGGTAATAGTAATATTGTCCCATATGATCAATATGTGATCCAAAGTGAAAGTGTGATTGAACCAAGTGATGCATCTTCTGCAGTCAATGATGACTATGTTTTTAATGAATACACTCCATGTGCCCCTGATGATTCTATTATCTCTGAACTTAATGCCTATAAAGAACAAGTTGCCATTTATGAACAACGCTAAGTTTGAGTTAACTACTCGTGAGCAGGAAATGGATGACCAAATGCATACAATTATTAGAAAAAGTAGCTTTAGGGAAGAAATACTAAAACAAGAGGTAGATTCCTTAAAAGAAAAGCTTAATAAAACCGCTAAGCAAAAACAAGAACTTCAAGAAAATGTGAAAGTGCTTAAGCAGAAATTTAATGCTAAGGAATCAAAACTTTTAAATGAATTTTCCAACCTAAAAACTTTGAAAAACAAACTTGAAAACAAATTGTACGTACAAGGAAACACCATTCAGACTGCTCACATGATCACTAAGCACAGAGTTCTAAGTGACAAACATAGTGTTGCATTAGTTGATGAACCAAACCCTGAGGCTTGTAAGAAAGCTAGGGAAGCTCAGAAAGTAATTTATGATGGCAATGAAATCCTTAAGCCTAGACAGAAACCTAGTTGCGCTGTGAATACTGAGGAAGATAGGAAGTTAGAAGAAATCACTAGAAAAAAATTGGATGAAAAACTTAAGAGCCCTTCATGCATAGAAAAGAAAATCAGTTATAAAACACCCAACTATGCTAAGGATAATTGGATTGCATTTAACAAGTTTAGACCTCAAACACAGGTGACCCCTGAACAAGTGTTCTGGAAAAAGGATATGGACATGAAAAAAGCTGATGAGTTTGTTGAACAGAATCCCCTATGTAGGAGAATGCTTCCTGCCACTGTATATCCCCCAATACACCAATGCATTTAGTTCCTAGATCTATTCCCACTAAGAGCAAGACCTTAATCAGTCAGTATGTCATTTATCAATTATTTGTTGATTTTGAGAAGACGTGTAAGAAAAGGATCACACCTACTGGGATAACTGAAGGGGAGAGGGGTTTTGAGCAAACTAAAGAATGCTATTTAACTGAGGTCATGCCTTTCTTTAAACAATTAAAAGGTTTATTTGAGAGTCTTAAAAAGGGGATGGATTCAGATATTAAAGAAATGGAAAAGGAATTTGATGCAATGATAGTTGAGGTCAATGACTATGAGCGAGAACTAAAATATAATGAGATTGAGAGGAAGAACTTGCATACCTTAAATGAGAATCTGATTTCTGAATGTATCACTCAAGATGTGTTTTACACTGCCACGAATTGTTCAATTAAAGCATCTCAATTTCATGAATTATCTGTTGCACTGAAAGTCTCCCATGATCGTGTCATTGAGCTTGAGAAAACAAACTCTAAATTGCATGAGAAATTTGAACAGGATGATCATGATAACCTGGTGAAACAGTTTTCTAAATTGGAAGTTGAGCATCTTGCTTTGCAATTAAAATATCAACATCTAAAAGAAAATGTTAAAACCTCAAATATCAAGACATCCTTGGATGCTCCTGAATTTGATGTAGTTTTTGAAATCAACAACGTGATGAACAGTTCGAGCTCATTGTAACACGATCTGAAAAATGAGAACCCAAATTTCACAATTAAAGGGTGAAAAGAACAATGTGACAAAGCTTTCAAATGCCTCATCCTTTAGATTCTCAGAGTTCTCAAACTTTTCATCTTTAAAACTTGGTTAATGTTTTACAAAAGGAAAATGAGAGTTTTCTAGAAGAAAATGAAAAGGTGAAACAACACTTTAAAGAGTTATATGATTCAATGAAAGTCACTCGTGACAAAACAACAAAAAAATAACGTCTTTACAAAAAGAAATTGAGAATCTGAGGAGTCAGGTAAAAGGAAAAATGCCACTTGTCTTTAATGAGAATGTTGCATCAAAGTCATCTGCAGACTCTAAATATCTGTGATTGTTAAGTACATTCCTCCTCATCTTAGAAATAACGAACTTGGGTTTTATAACTATTTCGCTTACCTAAAGGATAGTCTAGAATGTCTCCGAGAGATTGTAGAAGAGGATTTCATAAATAAGCCACTTGATAGAGAAATTAGGTTTGCTTGCATACAGGCCAAACGATCTCAGGAGCGATTAGAATGTTTAAGAGCAACATGTCCTAAATCTTTTTGTGAGAAAGGTACAGCTGTGATGCCTTGTTCTATGCCTAGCACTAAGAAAGTGAACTCTAGAGTGCCTTCAATTAGTTCGAGATCCTGCACGTCTAGTTCAGAAATGCAAAAGGTAGCTCAACCAACTAATGTTCCCATAATTCCCTCTACAGGAGTAATCAGGTGACACAAAGGCAAGCGGGTCAAAGCCTCCAGGCAATACAAAGCATGATAGGACCTCGCAAGCTAAGAATGTGCAATGGAAGAAAGTAGAAGACCACCCTAGGAACATTAAGTTTAAGTTGAATAAAACGAATCGTGTTGATTCTAGTATTAGCTATAAGCGTATTGTAATTAATTCGAATTATGCTACTTTTGGCAAAACATGTAATGATGATTGTTTGGTTTCTTTTACTAATCATGAATGTGTTGTGAATGAGTTGATTAATGCTGTTAAATGCCCTGTTAAGATAGTGAATACAAAAATTCAAGCTAAGAAGGCTAGAAAGCAATGGCGTAAGAAGGTTAGAAAACATTGGAAACCCACAGGAAGGAAATTTAATAACATAGGTTATCATTGGATACCTCGGCTACAAAATCAATCTTAATGATATGTGCCCTAAATTATTTAGATCAATGCCCATTAGAAAATGGATGCCTACTGGTAGAACTATTCCTTTAAGAAGTGAACATACTTTGAATAGGTTAAATACGGACACTAGTCTTGCATATATCCCTGATGATTCCATTGTTTCTACTTCGATGTGGGTGTTCCAATCACTGTTACTAACCAAATGGAACCCATTCTTGCATGGGGATCCCAATTATCCAGTTATCCATTCTTGTTTGTGTTCAATTGCAGATCGTTCAAATCGTTCTGTGGTACTTGGACTCAGTCTGTTCCAAGCATATGACTGGAGACCGGTCGCGACTCATGAACTTCGTGAGTAAATTCATCGGGACTGTTAGATTCGGGAACGATCATTTGATGTAATTATGGGTTATGGAGACTATGTTGTCGGTGATAGTGTTATCTCCAGGGTATATTACGTTGAAGGTCTTGGTCATAACTTATTCTCTGTCGGTCAATTCTGTGATTCTGATCTAGAAGTGGCCTTGAGAAAACATACTTGTTTCGTTAGAGAACTTGATGGTAAAGAACTTTTAAGAGGAACACGTGGGTCAAATCTATACACTATCTCTATCGAAGATATGATGAAGTCTTCTCCAATCTGCTTGTTGTCAAAGGCTTTGAAAACAAAGTCATGGTTATGGCATCGTCGTCTAAATCACCTGAACTTCGGCACCATAAATGATCTCTCTAGAAAGGACTTAGTAATAGGCTTACCTAGACTAAAGTATGAAAAGGGTCATCTTTGTTCAACATGCCAATTGGGAAAAAGCAAGAAGTATGCCCACAAACCCAAACCTACGAACTTCGGTTATGGAAGTTCTTCTTATCATTCACATGGATTTATGTGGACCCATGAGAGTGCAGAATATTTTCGGGAAGAAATATGTATTAGTTGTGGTTGATGATTACTCTCGATTCACTTGGGTTAAGTTCTTAAGGACAAAGGATGAAACTCCATATATCATCATCAAACTTTTCAAACAGCGAGTTCGACTTAACAAAACTGTCCGGAATCATCCGAACAGACAATGGAACTAAGTTTGTTAATAAACAACTTAGTGAGTTTTATGACACTGCAGGAATCAGTCATCAAAGAAGTGTTCCACGAACTCCTCAACAGAATGGTGTAGTTGAAAGACGAAATCGAACTCTTATGGAAGCCGCTAGAACAATGCTGATTTACTCAAAGGTTCCAATGTTTCTCTAGGCTGAAGCCATTGCCACTGCATGCTATACTCAAAATCGATCCCTTATTCACACTTCTCATGGAAAAACTCTATATGAACTTGTCCACAATCGAAAACCTAATCTTTCATTCCTTCATGTGTTTAGTGCATTGTGTTATCCAACTAATGAGGGCCAAGACTTAGGCAAACTTAAAGCTAAAGCGGACATTGGAGTATTTATAGGATATGCACCTAGCAGAAAAGGATACCGAATCTACAACAAAAGAACCCAAAATATCATGGAAACAATTCACGTTACATTCGATGAGCTGACCGGTCCAATGGCTCCAGGACAACCCAGTTCTGGACCCGCATCATCAAGTAGTCCCATCAGTTCTACTCCTGTATATGATTCTTCGCCAGCAACTCCTTATGTACCTCCTTCATAAGATGACGTGAAGAAACTGTTTGATCCAATGTTTGATGAACACTATGAGCCAACTGCTAATGATCAGTCAATTCCATCAACAGAGGCTGCTCCTATCTCTGTCAATGAAGTTAATCCTTCAGTTTCTATGTCATTAAGTCAAGAAGCGTCTGCTGCTGATCACTCTGTCTCATCAACAAATCATCAATCATCAAGTGTACATCATGGAATTGTTTTTGGCACCCTTGATGGAGAAAATCCCTTTGCTACTCCTGAAGATGCCCCATTTGAAAACATATTTGCTCTGAATCATCATCGAACCATCTTCATTAGGATAAATCGACTCTGCTACTTCAGTTCCTCAACAACAACCACACGAACACCTTAGAAAATGGACACATGATCATCCATTGGACAACATCATTGGAAATCCCTCTCGTCCAGTATCCACTCACAAACAACTTGCAACTGATGCCTTATGGTGCTTCTTCAACTCTGTACTATCCAAGGTCAAACCAAAAGAGCGTTAAAAGCTGCAATGAATGAAGACAGCTGGTTCAATGCCATGCAAGAAGAAATTCATGAGTTTGATCGACTAGATGTATGGGAATTAGTACATGCTCTGACGTGCTATGATCATTGCACTAAAGTGGATCTTCAAAGTAAAACTTGATGAGCATGGTGATGTTTTAAAGAACAAGGCTCGATTGGTTGCAAAAGGATACCGTCAAGAGGAGGATATTGACTTTGAAGAATCATTTGCTCCAGTTGCTCGTATCGAGGCAATTAGAATCTTCTTGGCTAATGCAGCAAGTAAGAACATGGTAGTCTATCGGATGGATGTAAAGACGGCTTTTCTTAACGGAGATCTTAAAGAAGTCGTATACGTCAGCCAACCTGAAGGTTTTGTGAATTCAAATCATCCAACTCATGTCTATCGCTTGAGGAAGGCTCTTTATGGTTTAAAACAAGCTCCAAGGGCATGGTATGATACGTTATCAAAGTTTCTTCTATCCACTGGATTCAGCAAAGGAGCAGTTGATCCGACATTGTTCACCAGAAAGTTAGGCAAACATTTAATTCACGTTAAAATCTATGTTGATGATATTATCTTTGCCTCGACTGACCCCAATGAATGTGATCGTTTTTCTAAGGAGATGGGCTCCAAATTTCAAATGCCAATGATGGGACAAATGTCATTTTTCTTGGGATTACAAATTTCACAAAGTCCCGGAGGCATTTTTATTAATCAATCTAAATATGCAAATGAAATTTTAAAGAAATTTGGATTTGACACTTGTGACACGGTTGACACTCTCATGGTGGAACGTACCAAACTGGATGAGGACCACTTAGGGATCATGATAGATCAAACGAAATATCGAGTATGATTGGATCTCGATGTACCTCACAGCCAGATAGACCGATATTATGTTCGTTGTATGCATGTGTGCTAGATACCGGGCTAAGCCTACGAAAAGCACCTTGAAGCGGTTAAGCGGGTCTTTCGGTATCTCCAAGGAACCATCAACATGGGACTTTGGTACCCGAAGGACATCGGTATGTCACTAACAGCCTATCAGGATGTTGACCATGCAGGATGTCAAGATACCGTCGAAAATACGTCCGGAGGTGCTCGTTTTTGGGTGATAAACTTGTGAGCTGGTCTTCTAAGAAACAAATGAGTACTTCTATATCCTCTACAGAGGTTGAATACATAGCCATGTCATCTTGTTGTGCTCAAATCCTATGGATGAGATCCCAATTATCGAACTATGGCTTTGAATTCAACAAAATCCCTCTGTATTGTGATAAAAAAAAGTGCCATTGCTCTCTCTTGCAACAACGTCCAACATTCAAGAGCAAAGCACATTGACATTCGACATCATTTCATACGGGAACAAGTGGAAAAAGGAGTGGTGGAACTCTATTTTGTGAGGTCTGAATACCAGTTAGCAGACATCTTCACCAAAGCTCTTCCTAGAGAACGTTTTGAGTTTATCCTTCCACGACTTGGTTTAAAGAGCCTACAACCGGAAACACTCAAACGTCTTCAAGAGGAAGACGAGGAGTAAAAATGGTTATGTTTTCTTCATCTATCTCTTGTATATATTTATTCAAAAAGCAAAATACAAAATTTCAAAACCCTCAAAAGAAAATATAAAAATATAAAATTTTCAAAATTCCATAAAAATTATAAAATCTTGAAAATCATCAAAAAAATATATATATTGTTATTTTGTCATATTTTTTATTTTTATTTTTTGTTGTTATTCGATATCATCTACGAACTTTGTGTTGACATTCAAAGAATGTCACGGGTTTTTAGATGCTCTTCGAATGTACATAAATTGCTTTAAAAAATGAGGTAGGAGAAAAATGGTGGTTTATTGTTATTTCGTGATAACCAATTTTAAAAAGCAAAGAACAGAGCCATGCTTTATCTTATTTTTCAAATCTCATGCTCTGATTCCTAAAACAAATATTTGTCACCAAAAAGACAAATGTTTTCTTTCCAAAATATTTTTCCGTCTAATGATTCTTCTGAAAAATATTTTTCATCTAATGAAAACAGAGTTGCTTTGATAATACCTCGTACTTTATCTTTGAAAATCATCTGGGCTTATCTAAGTCAAACTCTCTAACGCTCAATTAACAACTCTTGTCATTGATTGAGGGGGAGAATGATTTCAACTCAATCAAAAAGGTTATTTTTCAAACAATTGGCACGTAAATGAGCAAGGTTTACTTTTGTAAAATCAAAATGAACAATGTTTTATACAATTGATTCAAAACCTTTGCTAATGTTATGTTTTCAAATGATACTCATGCATGTTTAAACAATGGAGTTTAAAGTCTCAGATTTGATCCTTATCGATTAAATGTTTTCATTAGCAAGTCACAATTCTTCTCAAAAGCCTTCAAAAAACAATTTAAATCTATAAAGATCAAAAATCTCAAATGATTTGAAGATTGTGATCGGGGGAGAATTTGTGATTTAAATTGGATTTAAACTGATAACTCGATAATTGGTTTTATAAGTGTTTAGCAAACTCTCCTCCATTCATGTGCCAAACGATTTCAAATTTTCCATGCACATGTTAACGGGGAGCATCTATTTTAAACCAAAAAAGGATTGAAACGTGATTAATTTGTTCCAAAGTGCAGGTTCCTTCTAATATGTGCAAAACTCTTTCAAACCTCGAGGCACATATTGAGGGGGAGCAAACTTATGAAAACCTCATCCTTCCCCAAAATGCTTTATCTACTTGATTTGATCAGGGAAGTGATGTTGATATCTTTTAGAAAATGGTAATCAAAGAAGTTAATCCTTCCTCTTGCCTCCGTGTGCCAAAACGATTTCAAAAACATGATGCACATATTGAGGGGGAGCTCTTTTTCTAAGAATATCTAAAACAATTCAGGTACAAAATGCTTTGATAATACATCACAAGTATCTGGATTGATTTTCAAATGGTTTTCAATTGGTTCCAATGGAAGATGAACAATACCAAATAGACCGACCAAATTTACTTTATGTATGGTGATATAAGGATGATAAGGTTAGGTATTTGTTCCCATGATCCGCCAGAACCGGAGGGATCTACCCAGGACAATCCACTAGATAGTGTAGAAGTCCTTAGGTATGATGAAAAAGGAGAAAAGTGAGATATGGGAAGAGTGCGGACTGAGACAGAGCTAGTACTGGAATAAACCCAACAAGGTTCTAGTTATGAAGTCTCGGTAAGCACTGAAGGGGTTGAAGAATGAAAAAGAAATGAAACGAGAAAAGGGTGAAAATAAATAGCCCACCAATAATTCAACCTTAGGGCGAAACCGGTTCAATACATATGCTACTGGTGGCTACTAAGGTAACACCGGTATTGAAGACAAGACGTCATGGACCCAGTGGCGCACTGCACTACAACTTCCCAAGCTACTCAAGTTCCTCTTAAAAGGGCTTGTTTCATTCTCACGGGAACCGACATAATCTATCGACTTTCTCTTAGAGATAGTTGATATTGAAGAAGGAGACCCTCTCCTAGTCTCCGGCATAGGAACAAAATGTGCACAATTGAGTCTAGATCCTCGAGATCATCAATAAATCTCATTAAGGACACAATCAATGAAGACTCTCTATTTCAAACAATGTGGAAAAAGAGAATATACCTTTAGAGTCCTACGCATTATCCTTGTGGTATTGCCAGAACATCTGAGTGATATGCAAACATATTCACGATGAAGATGGAAAGCCTTCTAGAGCCAACATCAAACAAGCTCTTGGTAGGTGGCATGTGAGATCTATTCAATAGATCAAACATGTGACAACTGAACAGAAACAATGGGGCGATTCAAATTTTTGAATAAATCTTAGTTCAGGTTATGGATTGACGGATACCTTTGAAAAACCGGTCGTTGTGTTTAAAACTCTTTTTTTCTAACACATCGACTGTGTATTAATATTTCAAAAAATAAAAGGTATTTATGATTGATAATTGATTTTCTTTAAAACCTTCGTTGTATTGCAAAAACACTTTATTTTGAGCAGTACACGATTGTTTTTCAAATCTCTTTTCATCAATCAGTGAATCTTAAATTTGCTGGTTCACTCACTGCGTGTTGTCTTCTTTGAGACGTTCCGGTTTGAGAACAGCTAGAGCAGTTGCGAAACCCTATCAAGGAGATTCTTCGAATTATACACGATCACAGGCGTACTTGTGATCAACGGGGAACCGTGGGCCGTGTACCTCAATTCAACGAAAGTGATCAAAGACACTTTCACACGCTTTATTGCTAACTGTTTTATGCAGGTACACCCCGACATTTGCAGCTAATCAGAATGGATAGGTCAGTCCATAGCCTCATGCTCACACAACACATTCATTTCCAAAGAAATCATGATTAGTGCATCAATGACTCTAATATTTTTCACTCCATGCTTCTGCTACGCTGCTGCAAATATCATGAATCATCTAAAGCTTCCGCTACTCTAATAAGAAGAAATCATGATCCAGAATGTGAGCATGTCGGTCCAAAAGTCACAACTTCACATAATGTCAACACCACAATGAAAGAGTCAGAGATTTACGCAAGCTGATGATCTCAAAGCTGGCTCAAAACTCATCATCACGTGGATCAGTTAAAGACCTCCACTTGAATTATTCAAACATGGATAACATGAAGAATCAAAGACTACGAGCTACTGAGCAAAGAACTTAAACAAGAATTCAAGAACAATCTTAATGTAACATCTGTTTGTATTCTGTGTAAATTGAGGTGACCTCCCTTAGGGGGAGATTGTTAGGAATTAGAAAATTCAGTCATTAAAGTGTCGGTCACCTCAAGTATATGTAATCATTAGAAAGCTCGTAGTCGTAGTTATTTAATGTTAGCAAGTAGTTAGTTAAGTAATACCGTGGAGGACGGACGGGTCTTTACCCACTGTATGCCTGATCCACAGCCCGTAGGAGGCGTTTATTGTAAGACACTATAAATACCCTCTACCTTGCAAGGTAGAGGGTTGGAGCTTCAATACCATTCTTCTTTGTTTCACATAGTTCTCAACTCTCTTCCCTTTCTCTCTCTAGAACTTTCTCTCTCTAGAACTTTCTCTCTCTAAACAATTGTGAACGCCCCATATTGATTTGGTTTAATGTGTTTGTGAAATCCTATATCTTACACATGTTGTCCGACAGTACAAAGTAGTCGTGATAAGTTTCGTGAGTATATTAATTTTGAATTTTAAAGTCCAAATTTTCACTCACTCACGCAACGTTTTAACCATTTTAGCTCATTAGTAACATTTTGGTCTTGTGACGTTATGAGTAACATATTTACAAGTTTGTAAGCGTAACATTTCATAATTAAAGTTACAAGTAATGGCTTAAGCGTAAGATTGTAAGCTTATGCGTAAACATTTTGACCATACGCGTAGACCTTAAGCTTATGCGAAGGAGTCTATCTTACGCGTAAGAAAGCTTACGCGTAGGAATAGACTCTTGGCATGAAGCTTACGCGTAAGTGTAGGTTGGGAGCTTATGCGTAAGGTTTACTCGTAAGAATAAGCCTTATGCGTAAGGATCCAAGTTTACGTATATCCTTCACAGGATACGCGTAGTCCCTTTGTAGACCCTTACGCGTAAGATTACTCTTACGTGTAACATCTACGCATAAGGTATTCCTTAAGCGTAAGACCATTATACCCTTGTTTCTGAATTGGAACGCGTAGAAGCCTGAAATAAATCAATCATAACATTCAATTTAATACTATATTCAAACTCTTTCATCCTCACATGATATCACAATGGTAATCGATTACGTAAGAAAGTTTATGCGTAAGGTTTAAACCCTAAAGTCAAATCCTACGAGTAAACAATCTAGCCATAGGAAATGAACCAAATGATTTCTAGTAAGTCTTAGAGGCCATATGAGTTGCTTACAACAAGTTTTAACATCAAATTCCTCAAGAATCAAAAGTACCCAAATTAACGAATACTTAAACCCTAAATTCAAATTTCACAATTATGATGTTTCTGGGTGAGATTCAGAGGTTTCATTGGTTAATTAAACAAATATAAAGCATATTTCAAGCCTCTAATTGTCCTTAAACACTCACAATTGAAAATACCCAATTTCACGCATAAACCCTAACATTTGAAAAAGTGATTAAAACAATTTATGGGTTAATTTTCTTGATGAGAATGGTTTTTAAACATGATATTTACTTTAAAAACACTACCCATTTCATCAGAATCATCCCAAAGTGATTATTAGTTCATACGCATACGCGTAAAAACTAAAATCACTTCTAGGGAAAAATCAAGCCGTTGGATTTGTTTGCAATTGAAAACCAATGTTTAGAATTACTCAAAGAAGCTTTAAACACTTACAAATTAGAAGTTTATAACACGGATTAGAGGTTGGATTATAGGCGTAGGATGAAGGTTGTTGAGGTTTTTAATGTTAGTAATAAATGTGAAAGGAAATTAGGTGGAAGGTTTTGTGTAAATTAAGTTTAAGCATTTGACAATTATGGCCCCTCCACCTTAACCATTTTCATCCACAGCCCATAACTTCCATTTTGGTTAAGTTTGAAGTAAAAGTTTGGAAAGAAACATGACGACACTCCCCCTCGACTTTAGAAATAGAGAAATTTTACAAATTTGAGTTCGAGGAGTGTCAAGAAACAAGAAATGTATCCACCATTATCAAAACCAATACTGGATATCATGCAAGTACAAGGTTTTATGAAACATAAAATATTTACATTCTCCCCCTCAACACTTGATCGATAAAATGTTGAAATGTTTGAAAGAGCAAAGTGTTGACGGAAGATTTGTACTTGCGATGTTGAAAGAAATTTAGATAGAAGAATATTTTTGTATTTTATAGATTTTATATTTTTTTATTTTGTTTTTGATAAATATTTACAAAAGAGGTTTTGGTGTTTGACTGGTTTTAAAAATGTGTCAAAAGTTCGTCCAGTTCTTCTGGAGTCAAACACCTCATACCAATCCGGTGGACCAACTCAATAAACCTAGCAGGAGGTAAGGCTTTGGTGAGAAGGTCTGCCAGTTGGTATTCAGTACCCACAAAATATAATTCAACAGTACCCTTTTCTACGTGCTCCTTTATGAAATGATATCGAAGATCGATGTGCTTGGACTTCGAATGTTTAACGGAGTTGCATGAGATTGCAATAGCACTTCGATTATCGTAGTACATCGGGATTCTGTCAAATACGTAACCATAGTCTTTGAGTTGTCTTCTCATCCAAATGACTTGAGCACAACATGCCGACATGGCTACATATTCTGCCGGTTGAAGACAGCGATGTACAATCCTGCTTGTTCGATTGCCATGACACCAGTTTGTCACCAAGAAATTGTAGAGCACCTGAAGTACTTTTCGAAGAATCTAAGAAACCTGCGTGATCAGCGTCTGAACATGCGATTAGTTCAAAACCGAATCCTTCGGATACGGATCCCCAAATTAATGGTTCCCTTTACGTATCGTAGGATTCTTTTAGCCTCAGAGAGTTGGGTTTTAGTTGGTCTCGACTGATAACGGGAGCAAAGATATACAGCAAATACAATGTCAGGTCTACTGGTTGTTAGATACATGAGAGACCCAATAATACTTCGGTATTTGGTAGGGTCAACCAATTTCCCATGCAAATCAGCGTCAGTTTTTTTGGTGTGTGCCATTGGTGTGGCATAAGTATCACAGCTTTGCATTCCATGTTTGTTTAAAATTTCAAGAGCATATTTGGACTGACTTAGAAAAATACCACGGGGTGATTGATGAACTTGTAGTCCTAGAAAGAACGTAAGTTCACCCATCATGGACATTTCAAAATATTTTTTCATTAGTCTTGAAAAAGCGTTTGAGTTCTTTTGTGTGTAGACCCAAAAATGATGTCATCCACATAAACTTGAACGATTAAAATATGAGCCCCGTGATATTGTATGAAAAGTGTTGGGTCGACCGATCCTTTAATGAAATTATTGGCAATGAGAAAGGATGATAACTTATCATACCACGCCCGAGGGGCTTGTTTGAGACCGTAGAGTGCCTTGTTTAGTTTGTAGACGTGATTCGGGAACTCAGGATCAACAAATCCTTCCGGCTGGATAACATATACCGTTTCCTTCAGTTGACCATTTAGAAAGGCAGTTTTAACATCCATCTAATATACTGTGATGTTCATGTGAGCCTCAAATGCCAGAAAAATCTATATGACCTCAAGTCTAGCAACCGGCACGAATGATTCCTCGAAATCAATTCCCTCTTCTTGACGATAACCCTTAGCCACCAATCGTGATTTATCTAGAATAACCGTACCATTAGCATCTAACTTGTTTTTCCAAATCCATTTAAGACCAATGACGTAGACCCCTGTTGGTTTTTCAACTAACTCCCATACTTCAAGACGTTTAAACTGATTCAGTTCTTCTTGAATGGATTCGATCCAGTTGTCATAAGTCAGTGATTCTTTAATGTTTTTGGGTTCAGATTGACAAACGGTGAGTGCATAAATGCAATGTTCACCGTCAGTCTGAAGGCTTTGTCTAGTTACGACTGGTTGATTTGGGTTTCCAATAACGATGTGTGGAGGGTTGGTGCTGATATACATTGTGCAGATTAGGAGGATTCAAATGGCTTGTAGATGATTCCGCTACATCAGAAGTGGCAGTTTCATTTGCGAACGGGTTAAAGAAAGCATTTGGATCATAATCTGCAGGTGTAGGTACTTCATGATTTAGAAGATCATCAGCTGGTTCAGCGTCATTGGATGCAGTTTGTTCAACTGTTGTTGTAGAGTCAATTGGAGGTGCTTCAGCAACAGAAGTTGTGGTTTCAAGTGTATCAGGTATTGGATTATTATCAGGTTGAGCAGCGGAAACAGTTGATACATCTGGTGCACGTTGATCAATATCATCACTAAACAGAGGAGCAAATAGCTGTTCCATTTAATGACGAGTAAGTTGTAAGCTTGGTTCAGCTGATGATGGGGTTTGGGGGAAGTTTAAACGGTTATGACAGGGTTCCAAGCTGTTTTGCTCAGAAGCCATTTCTGTAAGTTCATCAAAATGAGCATGAATCATTTCCATAATCTCCCTTGTATGACGATTCCAGATCTGGTATCCTTTTGAGTTTTTACAGTATCCAACGAAGACTCTAATGTCAGCTTTGGCCTTGAGCTTTCCAAAGTCATCACGATCATTGTTTGGATAACACAGAGCACCAAATACATGAAAGTGTTTGAGATTCGGTTTGCGCTTATGGATAATCTCATAAGGTGTTTTGTTGTGGCGTTTGGTTATCATAGAACGATTTTTAGTGTAGCATGCAGTTGACACAGCTTATGCCCACAAGTAATCTAGAAGTTTAGCATTGATCAACATCGTTCTTGCAGCTTCCACTAACGTACGGTTTCGTCTTTCAACAACTCCATTTTGTTCTAGTGTTCGTGCAATTGATGTTTGATGCTCAATTCCTACTTTCTCATAGTATTCACGAAGAGTTTGATTCACAAATTCAGTTCCTTTGTCTGTTCTGATTTGTCTGACTGTGTTCCGTAGCTGAACTTGAATTTTCGTGAGAAAGGTGATGATCATCTGTGGAACTTGATCTTTACTTCAAAGAAAATAAACCCAAGTCCATCTTGAGTAATCATCGACAATTACCAAAATGTAGCGTTTGCCATTAATCGTCTGCACACGCATCGGGCCACACAAATCCATGTGAAGAAGATGAAGCACATGTTGAGAGCTGTGTTCCACCTTTGAAGGAAAGTGAGCACAAGTGCTTTTCCCTTGTTCACAAGCTGAGCATAGATGATCTTTAGAATACCGAAATCTTGGGAGACCTTCAACAAGTTTGTAACGTGCAAGATTGGTTATGGTTTGAAAGTTCAAGTGTGAAAGACAACGGTGCCACAGCCATGATTTTGTAGATGTTGCTTTAGAAAGTAGACAAATGGGAGATGAAGCAGTCATGTCTTGCATTGAGATAGTGTAAAGACTTGATGTGCGGGTGCCAGACATAAGATTGTTTCCTTGTAGATCACGAATGAAGCAAGTTTTCTCCCTAAAAGCAACTTCTAAATCACCATCACAAAATTGTCCGACTGAAAAGAGATTGTGACCAAGACCTTCTACATAATAAACTCTGCTTATTTCGATATTCCCATTGATGTAATCTCCGTAGCCCATGATAGCTGCGAAGTGATCATTCCCGAACCTGACAGTGCTGATGAACTTTGAAATAAAGTTTGATAACAGTTTGAGATTTCCTGTCATGTGCCGGAAACATCCGCTATCAACAACCCAGAGGATGATCTGTATCACCTGCGTTACACACAGACGACACATGTGGAATAGAAGTAGAGGTGGAACCCGAAGAGTTAGAGGGTTCCATTACAGTTACAGTTGAAACACACATGTTAATGATTTTAGGAATCCATTTAAAGCCTGGTATGTTTTGTAACCATCTCTGCCAAGTCCAACTAGTCTTAGCTTTGGCCTTAGTGAATGCACTAGGTGATATGCTCTTCCTAGGAGGTGAATTGGGTTCTATGGGTACATCAATGATTGTAGCAGAAACAATAGATGGTGGTTTACCTAGCACAGACTTAGAGGTATTCCGTTTTCTATTGTTCCACTTACGAGATAAGATAGCCTTAGCAACACATTTATCATGACAACCAGAAAACATGATTTTATGACAACCAACACAAGAAGCTTCAAACATAACATTCAACGTACTTAAAGATTCAACATTCGTTACATCACTTTTTCTATTACATTTTTCTAACGCATTGTCTAAAGTGGGTGCAACTTGAGTGTTATTCGGAGTCCTAAGGTGTTCTTCTACTTCAAAGGTCTTTATTGTTCTTCTCTTACGTTGCAACTTCCTTTTCTTCCTGGATTTGCTCTTAAGCTATGAAGTGCTAACATTGGGAAAAGAAGCAACTATTCCTATATCAGTGGAAGGAAGCACATTAGTATCTTGTGGTTTGTCATTAGGCGTTTTAGTGTCAATTTTATGCATTCTAGGTGCAAGAACCGTTGTGTTACTAGACTTAGCTTTTTCATACTTTCCTAGCTTTTCTTTCAGCTCAACTATAGTGAGTAACAAACCTTGATTTTCTGAGCGAATGTTTCTGCTAACGTTTAAGACTTCTTTAGTGTATGCAAGATGATGATCAAGTTCTTGTGATGCCTCAGCACGAGTCTTATTGAGCAAATCAAATATGACACCATATTCAGTTTTGACTTTGGCAATTTCTTGTTCATATTTTGAAATTTGACACTTTAAAGACACGTTTTCATCATCCAGTTGTTCTATTTTTGGATCAAAAGATTTTGAACGCAACTGGTTGATTTTGTTTTGCAAGACAAGTTCTCGAGTTTGACAATCTTTTTGACACCATTGAAGATGACATTTTGAATTAGAAAGCTCATTTAACAATCACTCATTTTAGTTTTAAATACTCGATTTGAGACACATTATCGTTATTCACAACATTATCAACAGAGTTAACAGAATCAACAGCAATATAATCAAATGCATATGCAACAGAATGCAATAACACAATATTGATGGTATCAGCACAGATAACATCTTTCAAGAGTCGGTCAACTTGATTTCTAAACATTTTCTTTTTATGTTTTATGTTTGAAATCGATGTTTCTGTTTGCTCGAAAACTCTCTATCATAAGACCAATCTCTTTCTGAAGTTCCTGTTCCCAATAAATTGCACACATTTTAATATTTCGGACATGTGGTAAAAGTCCTTTCTGAAAAAAATCCCTTTGTTTTCGCGTAAATGGCGATTGAAAATGTTCAGCTTTGATTTCAGAATTAACTTCAATTGCATGTTCCAAAAGTTTGATGTCAGACATAAAAGTGTCAAAATATTTTAGAACTTGACATCGATCAGCTAATGGCTTTATTTCACTAAAAGAAGGTAAAGGACCATTAATTTGTGCAATCTTGGTTTGGGGAGCATCATGAGAGGAGGGCTCAGGATTAGGTGTGATAACCCAAGGTGTATTAGAAGTATCCTGTTGTGTGACAAAAGTTACGGCTTTTGAATAGTTAAATGGTTTGTTATAAACAACATGTTCCATTTTTGACCGACTCTCGTCTTCTGCATCTAATTCCTCATCACGATTATATTGAACAACACTCATAGTTGAGTCATCAATTCTATGTTCTGCACTGTAAACTTGAGGAGTTGGTTTGAATGCTCTATGTGAAAAACGTGGTTTGTAATCAGCAAGAATTGGTCCATATCCATTTGGATTTGGTTTAAAAGTAACCTTTTGAATTGTTGTGATTGATTCACCATGTTTGTAAATAACATTTCGAAACTCTTTGATTTTGTGTTGTAAGTCGACAATTTCTTCAAGATAGTCATCTATTTGTTTCCTCGAACGCTTTTTGTAATCACAAAACTGTTTTTGACAAGTTAACAACTCAGACTTGGTTTTTGAGTTTTCGAAGTGAGAGCGTTAAGCTGTTGTTTATGATCGTATTTTAATTGTTCTATTTGAGAAAGCAATGCGTTTTTGGAGGCAACTAGATCACATATCTGTTTTTCCAAAGATTTTTCATTTTGGTATGATTTAGCAAAAGCGACTTCAAAACCTTTTTCACATTTCTCTTTAGTTTGAAAAATGTTGAGTTGGAACTTATAGCATTCATTATCCTTAGTCAACAGTGCAATTTTATCTTGTAGTTTCTTATTGATGGCAGTGCACTTTTCCATTTGATATTGGTTGGTCTAAAATAATTTGATCATGAGCTCAAGATCTGGATTAGACAAAAGTTCATCTTGTTCAACTTGAGTCTCAACATGATCATTATTTAGATCCTCAAATATGACCACATAGTCTACTTGATTATCAATATTTACCGGAAGGTCATCTTGATCGTCAAATATGACTACGGGATCAATTTGATAATCTTTGGAATAATATGTGGAAGATTCATGTTGAATACTCTGAACCTCGTTAGATGCAGATGTTGGCGGAGATATCAGATCATTAATGAGTAAGTTTTGATCTGGTACCAGAGACAAGCCATCAGTGTCATACACTGGACCTGTGTCACTCATGTGGAGTTCTTGCATGTTTGCCATTAACATCATAGTTGTATTAGCTTGCAGTCTTCCATGTCATCATCAGAGTCTGCATTGGCCATGAAGCTCTGTTCTTTGTTGGTAAGAGTTCCACCAGCTTCATCCTTGAGAGCCAAGAGTAAAGCCTCTTTGTGATAAGCGCTGCCTCTTGTCCTTAGCTTTGGGCATGCATTACAGTTATAGCATCGAAGACCATTAATCCCATTCTGAGCATTTCCATGTTCGACAATTTAAGCCCTTTGCTGTGGAGCAGCCATGTTATTCCTTCCAATAAACCCTTGACCACTACCCATTTGACGACCAGTTCCACGATTCTAAACTTCAACTCTTCCATTATTAACAACAGCTTGAGTTCGTGTGTTGGATGAGGTTCGAATGCGATTGTTGGATTTGTTAGCAAAACGACCAAAGGCTCTAGCAATCATGACAAATCCTTGATTCAATGCATCGAAGGCTGCAACATCCTCATCTGGAGTTTCACTGTAAAGTGCTGAATCAGTATTATTGTTGTAGGGAACCAGTTGAGTTTCTTGTGATTGTTGCTGTGATGGATCATATGGTGTGATTTGAGCAGTTGGTTGTGGAGGCTTTGTGAAGACACTTTGTAAGGTTGGAAATTGAGGATAACATGCTTGGGCCCACAAAGCAAGAGTTTGATTATCTGGGAGTGAAGGTGAAGCGGGGACTCCTCGGATGATTCTCTCTTTGTCAACTTCCTTTTGGTGAGGCTTCAAATAATCGTACAACAATCCGTAAGTAGCTTGATGAAGATTCTTCGCTTGACGGATGAATGTAACATACTTCTCCTAATTAGGGCCAAGGCAACTCAGGAACTTAGTGTTGATTGCAATTCTTGGCATAATTATATTATGTTTATCCAAGTCATTGATGATATCTGAGAACCGATGATGATATGACTCTAATGTCTCCCCTGGTTCAATCATGAAGTGTTCATATGCTAGGTAGATTTTGGATTCCATATCTTCTTGATTAAGTTCAGTGCCTTCCATTAGAAGATGAATATGCTCCCACATTGCTTTAGCAGTCTTTTGAGCATCAACACTACGAAGTATCGGATTGGGTAAACCCAAAAGGATATATTGCATAGCAATTTCATCAGCTTCTAAGTGAAGAAGTTGATCAGTAGTAAGTTGATCAATGGTAACAACGTTGGTAATATCATCTCTTGGTGGATTAGCATTCGGATCTCTGGGTACAGTGACAGTAGGCATCTGAAAAGGACCTTCAAGGATGACCTTCTTCAAAAACTTACCATGTGGTTTCTTGAGATCACAAAACCTAAAGAACCTTATTACCCATTGATCGTAGTTTCCGGGAGTGAGCATTGGAGGTCTATCAAGGGATCCAGCTTCATGAATAGATTGTTGGCTACTTAAAGCTTCACACATCTTTGCAAACCAAGTGGGTTCCTTTTGTGTTGTAACATTCATAGCATACTTAGCTGGAAGCTAATAGGGGAGGCAGTTACCTTGTTGACGAGGGTTAGGTTGAGGCATCTGTGGTGGAAGAGGGTTAGCTCCTTGAGAAAAGTACATTTTAGATGGTTGTTGAATTTGTTGTTGATGAAGTTGTTGATAGTATTGTTGTTGTTGTTGAAGTTGTTGTTGTTGTTGAGGATGCTCATAAGGAAAGTAGCTAGAGTATGGTGGTTGAGACATCTTGAAACTTGTGTTGATGATGGATCTTTGTAGTCGAATGAAACAATGTTGATGTAGTAACCTTATGCGTAGAAATCAGCTTAGGCGTATAATGTAATCTTACGCGTAACACCCAACTTATGCGTAGAAGAGAACTTACGCGTAATGAGAGCTTACGCGTAAATTGGATAAAATCTTAGCTTAGGCGTAAACCAAAGACTTAGGAGTAGAATGCTTATGCGTAATACTTCCTTAAGCGTAAGACAAGCTTATGCGTAGGAAAGGCTTAGGCAAAAGTATTCTACGCGTAAGAATTAGACTTAGGCGTAAAACTAGGGTTTTGCCCAAAAAATCCTTTACACTTATACTAGTGTAAGAGATATCCAAAGTCGAAGTGTTTTCATGCTTATCTAAGCAAGAAAACACTGAGTAAACCAACAGTACTGAAGATCAAAAGATGAACAGCTTATGCGTAACAGAACCTTAGGCGTAGACTTTAGAACTTACGAGTAAGATTAGGGTTTTCTTACGAGTAGAAAGTACCAAAAATCACCAAAACTGATTTTTATGCCCAAAAGTGTTTAGTAACCTGATTTTTATGATGAAATAGCTTCAATATCACCAAAATAACAAGAAAGTTTGAAACTTGATGAACCAAAGTAGATATCACCCTTACGTGTAGAATGAACCACACGAATCAAAAACCAACCAAACACTAATCTTCACGTGTAAAGTTTGAAACTTGATGCTAAAAACTTAAACTTTATCACTAAATAAACCTTAAACCACAAGAATCTTGAGTTTTTAAGTGAAAAAATGAAAGCTTTAGAGCGAATGAAAAGTTAAACCATAAAACTTCAAAAAAAATGTGTTTCACCCAACTAGATGGCGATTGATACCACTGTTAGGTCACCATAATGTAACACAAGCATCAATATGAAAGAAATAGATGAAGAAATAGATCGGATGAACACTTGAACACAATACACGAATGATATAAGAAATGTTTATGCGTAGGATATATGTAAAAGTGAACAACCAACCTTCCTAAGAAGGCTTACAAGTCTATTTATAGGGGAAGGGACTATGGAAACACTACAAGTTCCCTTCCTTCCTTATTGGGCTTGGGCCAAGGCCTATGGGCTTTCTACATAAGCCTTGCCATTAATACTAACATAAAAGTCTAATTAAGCAACCTATTACATATTGATTACAAAAACTTGAAACATAGTTTAGGAGTGATTCCAACAAGATCAATCTGGAATACGTTTGGATGATTCGGTAATCTTGTTCAATCCGATATAACGAGAAACAGAATATTAACTTATGAAATGACTTGATCCATATTCATAGTTGATGTAGTATTAGTAGCAAAAGGATAAGTAAAAATGATGAATCATTAAATGGTTTTCCAAGATACCATACTCGATTCGATCTGGGGGCATTGGCATGTTAGGCTAGACTAAACCAATGTCATTACTATATTAAATAATATCCAAATGAGAGCTGAAAGGTTTATGGATATATTTTAATATGTGTATAACCGGATTCGAACTCGAGACTTCGGGATTGCACACATTACGTATGAGAGTTGATGTTAAAATAATTAATATTTATAAACTTTATTATTAATTATTTGTCACAAAATAAAACTTAACGATAGTTAATATTTAACGAGTTTAGACTAACGGTCGTTAAATGTAAACTACAAGGACTAGAGATGAAATTAGTGGACAAGAAAATTCTAGAACCCCTCTTGGGTCCTTATGGCCGGTCGTGGGTCTTCAAGCCCAAGGAGGAGAATTTTCTTGGTCACCAAGTTAAGTTACTTATAAATACAATCTCTTATATTCATTTATAACTTAACCTTGGATCACTTAAAAACCTAATTTCTTTCTTCTCTCCTTCCCTCTTGGTTTGGCCGATCGTACATCCTCCCTACCCAAGGGATTTGATTTTTCCAACTCCAAGAAACAAGTGTTTGGTTTTATTTGTGATTCAAGAACCTAGCTTTTCACATCAAATCGATATTAGTACGTGTGTACAAGAATGAAGCATAAATACATTTGTGTTTGTGGGATTTTTGGTATTCGACATATATTGGGTCGATTGGTATAAACCCATTGTTAGGGTTTGGGTTTTTGTTCCTTGTTCTCGATATTGTGTGTTTCTTGAATTGCTAAAAGGTACACATATTGTTTTATTCAGTTAATTCAATTACAAGTATTTTTCATATTACTTCCGTTGCATGCTTTGATGATGTTTACTTGTTTACTATAAATGTTATGATTAGTAAACCCAACAACAACAGCATCACTCTAGCACACCCACTGTTCGATAAAATGGCTCATAGAGATATTGTTTCATGGAATGTCATGATCACTGGCTGTGTCAAATGCCGTTCAAACATGCGGTCTCTTGAAATGCCATGTTGTCTGGCTATGCTCAGAGTGGGTATGTCGAAGAGTCGAGAAGGTTTTTTGATATGATACCTGATGAGTGTAGGAATTCCATTACGTGGAATGGGATAGTTTCAGCATATGTGAAGAACAGGAGGGTTGATGAGACGAATAATGAGGATAATTGGGATGTGATTTCGTGGTACTATTTCATGGGCGGGTATGTGAGGACGAGGAGGTTAGGTGATGCCAGAGTGCTTTTCGATAGGATGGTGATATGTGATGAGGTTTCATGGAATACTATGATTTTAGGTTATTCTCAGAGTGGGGATTTGTGTGAAGCGAGGAAGTTGTTTGATGAGTCTCCGGTAAGTGATGTGTATACGCGGACGGCTATGGTGTCTGGCTATGTGTAGAATGGTATGGTGGATGAAGCTTAAAGGGTTTTTGATGAGATGCCGGTGAAGAATTCCGTATTGTGGAATGCGGTGATTTCTGGTTACTTGCAGTGTAAGAGAATTGGTGTTGCGAAGGAGTTGTTTGATGCGATGCCTTGTAAGAATGTTAGTTCGGGGAATACTATGATTACCGAGTTTCACAGAGTGGATTTATTGGTGTTTCTCGAGATTTATTCAAGAAGATGCCTCGACGTGATTGCATCTCATGTGGTGCTATTATTTCTGGATATGCTCATTTGGGTCACAATGAAGAAGCATTGCTATTGTTTGTAGAAATGAAGAGAAGTGGAGAAAAGGCAAATAGGTTTATATTTTCATGCATTTTGAGCACGTGTGCCGAGATCACTGCATTATAATTGGGATACCAATTGCATGCGCAGCTTGTTAAGGTAGGGCTTAAATCTGGGTGGTATGTAGGAAATGCATTACTGTCGATGTATTGCAAATGTGGAAACATAGATGAAGCTAATGCTATATTTGAAGAAATTTTTGATAAAGACTGTTTGGTGGAACACAATCATTGCTGGATACGCACGACATGGCTTTGGCAAAGAAGCTCTAAGAGTTTTCGAGTCAATGAAGAGTGGCGGAGTCAAACCCGATCAAGTTACTATGGTAATCATCAGTTACATTAGTTCATCAACTCATCCACTTTTTATGTGACGACAAAAGGAAAAATCAGTTAATTGTTACTTCAGGTTCTTTTAATAGAGTCTTAAATGAGACTTTGATCTTACATGCTCCTATAGGTAACATATTTATATAATTGTCTCATTTTCTGGTTTTCTACATCCAGGTTGGTATGTTGTAATGTAGTCACAGTGGGAGGCACACACTAGTTTTACGCTATGAATCGTGATTATGGAATAGCTGCAAATTCAATATACTATACGTGCAAATTCAATATAGCTGCAAATTCAATATACTATACGTGCAAATTCAATATACTATACGTGCATGATTGATCTCTGCGGTCGAGCAGGGCGCCTAGATGATGCTCAAAATTTGATGAAAAGTATGCCATTTGAACCAGATGCTACTACATGGTGCCAGCAAATCTTCATGGCAATAATGCCCAGATGGAGCCTGATAATGCCGGAATGTATGTTCTTTTATCAAATCAATATGCAGCTTCAGGTAGATGGGCTGACGTTGAGTGTGTTGTACAGGTTGTGTGGGGTTTCCAGGATCGAATGATCCAAACAACAACATGTATAATCATCATTGAAAGGAGTAATAAAAGGAAACAAGGAATATGGGTTGAACCCTTTAAAAACTGATATATAAAACTGGAAGGGTTACCTTGTTTGTTTACAGAATCCTACATATATACTTATTGAATCGTTGCCTACAAGTGACATGTCGATTCACATAACTAATCGTTACAACCCTAGGAACTAAATAACCGTTTATACCGGTTATGTATTGGACCCAGCCCATATACAAAGTTGGGTTTTACAGACTTCTAATCGACCCAACAAACATAATACAAACTTAATTATTGTCTTAAACATAATAAGTAATGTAATCTTTGATCTAAATAATTAGAGGCTAACATTCTCCCTCCTAATGATTTAGTATCAAAGCCTTCTTGAGTGATCCTTCTGGTCTTTTCAAGCAATGACATCAAAGTCATTGTTGTCTTGGTTGTGCTTCCTTGTTGTCCATCTTCATCATCATCCAATCTAACACCAACTTATTCATACCTGCTTCTTGTGCTCCATCCTTCACTGCACTATCCTTCTGGCCTGATGGGTCCTTGGCTGCTACAACATTGCTAGTTTCACCCATTTCTCCTGGCTTTTCACCCCAAGGAACTTTAGTAGTTTCATGGTATATCACTATTAGGTCAATGAATTTCTTATAACAGTTTCTTACTGCTTCTTCATCTCTAGTAGTTAGACTGTCTTCAGTCTTCTCTTGATGGCTTTTGTTGGTTTGTTTCAAAGGTTTTATCATCTTCTGATCATCATCGTACTATCATCAAAACATCAAGGCCTTGTCCCCATCATACTCATACATCTTCATCTTTGGCATCATTGCCTTTGTCAACCATCATGGTTGTAGGGTTCTTCACGAACCGGGGTTTCAAGGTTGGTTTTTTTCTCCTCGATCTCTTATGAACAAACTGTGTTCTTTCTTTCTTTGTAACAAAACGCAACCATGTTTTCTTCTTCTCCTTTCTTTCTATTCTTCTCTCTTGAATTTGCCCTTTTTTTTTCTTGGTTAACCACCGGTCTTTGGTGGTAACCGTCTCTCTTATCTTTCTTTATCTTCATCGTCATTCATGGCAGATTCTTGAGTGTGTTGTTTGATCCCTTCTCTCTGATACCAATGTTGTACAGGTTGTGTGAGGTTTCCAGGATCGAATGATCCAAACAACAACATGTATAATCATCATTGAAAGGAGTAAGAAAAGGAAACAAGGAATATGGGTTGAACCCTTTAAAAACTGATATATAAAACTGGAAGGGTTACCTTGTTTGTTTACAGAATCCTACATATATACTTATTGAATCGTTGCCTACAAGAGACATGTCGATTCATCATAACTAATCGTTACAACCCTAGGAACTAAATAACCGTTTATACCGGTTATGTATTGGACCGAGCCCATATACAAAGTTGGGTTTTACAGACTTCTAATCGACCCAACAAACATAATACAAACTTAATTATTGTCTTAAACATAATAAGTAACATAATCTTTGATCTAAATAATTAGAGGCTAACAGAGTGAAGATGAGGGACAGGGGTGTAAAGAAAGTCCCGGGTTATAGTTAGCTTGAAGTGCAAAATAAGATCCACACATTCTCAGTTGGGGATGCAACCCACCCAGAGACAGTTAGAATATATGCTTATCTTGAAGAATTGGATTTTAGATTGAAGAAAGAGGGTTACATTTCTTCACCTAAATTGGTTTTGCATGATGTGGAAGAAGAAGAAAAGGAACATATGCTGAGGTACCATAGTGAAAAGTTGGCGGTGGCATTTGGGATCCTTAATATATAGGGTGAATTTAAGAACTTGAGGGTCTGTGCTGACTGTCATAAAGTCATCAAACACATATCAAAGATCGAGGGTAGCTAGGCTGATTATTGTGAGAGACTCCCACCGTTTTCACCATTTTAGGGATGGTATATGTTCTTGTGGGGATTACTGGTGATAAACAAGAAGTGTTTAGTCACCATGTAGGCGGGTGATCTGAAACCTAGGCAGATGTTCTCCTAAAATAGTTGTACCATATAGGTAAACTGGTGATAAAATGTTATCTTTGATTATGGTTATTTGTACTCTCCATTTTCCAAGTTTTTTGATGGTAAAGGGTTACCCCGGTAAAATATATTAATCACAAAGAGTTGAGTACAAAATGGAATGTGGCCGAAGTACATAAACAATACCCGAAAGCTATTAAAAAAAAACATTTCTTCATCATGCATCAAAAGATCGACTAACGTGGAAGTGAATGCTCTGCAATTTTGTTCAAAGAGTTTTTGTTTATTTCAGTGAAGAAAAAACACTGGTGCTAGACGTTAAATCTTAAGGAATTTTGGAAGGTAACAGTGAGTTGCTCTCCATTATAATAATGGTGTTGATATGCACACCATTTTATTTGATAAATACACCATCTTATACAAGCTATATAACACACCGTACAACATTGTAATGCACAAAATGTGATGTGTGCAGTAAAAGGAGTGATGTATGTATCAACCCCTTGGTGGAGCATGAACATTAATAACGCTATAACGGCGTTAAGATGAAATTTGCCCGCGTTATACGGCATTAGCCAATGGGAGCCCAGCGTTAAAAATGCGTTATTTGGCCGGCGTTAACACCATAATTTGCGTTATTTGCTTTTTTTTCTTCTTTTTTTTATGCCCCTAAATGAGGGGTTGTTTTTGTAAATTATTAGAGTGTTAAAGTTTAACTTGAGAATGTTATTCATTTGTGAGTGTTTTTGGGATGTTAAAATGAAATGTTAAAGCGATGTGGCGTTGCATGGTGTTAAACTTTAACTTGTGTTATTGATGTACATACTCTTATAATAAATGTTTGAAATTCGTAATAGCTATTTCAAATTTTTAACATAAGGATTTTCCGAAGTTCTTTGGGCTATAAATAATTTTTGTTGAATATTCACTTTGATTTGATTGTTGTGTCACCAACTCATCATCATATTAATCTTTAAAAGCATGAGCCATTTCAACATTTTATGTCATGAAACTTTTATATATTTTGAAGAAAATGAAATAACATATGGATAATGTTATTATGCCCAAAAAGCAATGATTGGTTTCTCAAATATAACATTATTTTTTCAGTTCAAAAAATATTACTTGGTATTCACATAAACATCTTTACAGCATTTGCACATTTCAGAAGAGCAAGGTACCTTTTTGTTTAAGTTTTATACTCCAAAACTATGTATTACTTAAATCTCTATTCTGATCAAAGCATGTGAAGAAGATCATGTTTGTTTCACTACCAAACAAGTAGTGGATTATTGTTCGTGTATGTTTTCTACTAATAAGTATGCATCTGTTTAAGGGTAAAAGCTAAAA
>OU343219.1:52596896-52669603 GCA_910596185.1 Chrysanthemum makinoi | reverse complement strand
CTTCTTGGTTACAGCTTCTAGATCACAAGCTCGATACCACTTGTTGATCCCAGCCAGCAAACCATCTAATATAGAAACCGACTTTAAACAAAGACTTATTAAGTATCATGAATTTAATACTTAATCCAAGAAGAACAATAAACATTCAACACCTCAATATTATTATTACTCTAATACTCTAAACCAAGATTAGGGTTTTACAACCTTGAAGTGTATCGACCTTAGATATAAAACATATGTATATTCATCTAACCTAGGACCTCCTTTTATAGGCAAGGAGTCTCCTTACATAATACAATACGTAACCTACAAGATAAATATCTTTTTCCATATTTATCTATAGTAATACTAAACCGACTATACAAGACTAGCGCTGGTTACAATACAATATCCATGGTTACACAATAATTACTAGCCGCCGGTTTGTCTTCATCAGGGTTCCATTCTTATGTCCGTGGTTTTATCAACTCTCAACGTGGTTCCAACACTTAGAATAATTCTGATCCAAGGAACCAAAACCCAACATCTTGTATAATCTTTGACATGCTCCATGAGTTCAATTCATCTACCGTTTGGCCTCCCGAGGTCAGGGTCGATCAACAAAATTTGAGAACCATTCAGATTCATTTGTTATCCCATCCAACCATGACAATTGAGGTAGACTTTTATTCTTTCCGAGGAGGATCTTTTGCTTCTTGCTGATGTCAAGGATGGTGGCCATGTTCAGGCTCGTGAATGTCTTCATCGCCACCACCGGTGTATTGGAAATAGTCACCGCTTTTCCCTTTGGTGTGATGACTCGCGAGTCCCGGGTTTATCAAAAGCAGAGGAGGTTGTGCATAGCTTGTCAGTGGGTGGTTCTTCGTGCGTGGAGGCATGAGGAGGATTCGCCTATTTTCTTTGACGCTTAGGCCTTAATCCTTATCCGTGATCGTCGCTTCTTGGTCGCTTAGCCTTTTCATCCGACTTTACAAGATATCTTCGAAGTGATATTCAAAGAATGCCTCAAAAAGTTTAGCCGTAGCAAGTGAAAGTCATGGATCGCTGGAGACATTTGCAGAAACAACTTCTCGGTGATCACCCATCGAGATAATTGGAGGCGTAACTAGTTTGATTTCCATGACCGCCAGTAGTCGATGCGTGCTTCACGTACCAGACATGAGATGATAGAGTTATTCGGGCAACATCTCTTGGTGACCCGTGGACTCCGTCGTTAAGAAACTTCTGAGTATAATTCTAATCGCCTTGTCCATTTCACCGTATATCCCCATTGAGAAATTGCCGGATCTCTCTCTCTCCTCCCCTAACTCGCTTATCACGCGCTTTGAATTAGTTTACTCGCTAAGTTTTAACTTTGTTGGCTACATTTGCTTCCTTTGCTTGTTCCACGCCTTTGACAATCTTGTCTTGGCACTTGATGCCCGCGTCGGCTTCTTTAACCCATTTGAGGTTGATCTCGTAGTAGCATTGGATGGTGGTGGTGATGAGTAGCGATGAATCGCATGAAGATGATTCATGGAAGGCTCGGTCTTATGGCTCGGCGCATCTTCGGTTAGCCTGATTGTCGGATAACTATCGCCTTCCAATTTAGCTCGAAGCTCTTCTAATCCTTTTCTTCCTACTCTTAGTCCGGCTTCTTCTTCGCATTTTTCTTAATTTTCTTCAAATTTCTCCTATCCGCTTTCCTCAATATCTTCATCTTATCATCTTACTTCTCCTTTTTCTCTCAAAGTCAAATATGATCTCATCTTCTCCGCCGCTTTCATCGACTTTTAGGGTACCACCTCAATCGGGTTGATTAACCGACGAACTGCGGGTGGGGAACCACCACCGGAACCTCCTGTGGCCTTCGATTATTGAAGATTGAGTTCGCAGCAAGAAAGACGTCAGAACTCTCGCGTGCCGTGAGTTTTATGGAGTTCTTTTCTGCTCATCCTTGCGGAACATCCTCATCCGTTGTTTTCTTCTTCCTCGCCATCGAGTTTTACCTTATCCGATTTGGGACCCGTGGTTTGTCCTCCTCAATTCTTAGCTGAGGTTGTTTCTTCTATTGAGTTTCTAATAACGCGACCACCTCTTCGCACACGCGATCCTCGTAATCTTCATCCCTCTAGTTTAGGTGCCGGAGGATTAAGAGTGGCACCCTTTGATGGAACTCTTTCTTTTTCGGGAGGATCCTCTTAGATACTTTAAAGCCACTCCTAAGCATCAGACTTCCAAAGACCATCTTCTGGCTTCTTGACCGAATGACTTAAGACTTTTCATCCATAAACTCGACTTTGCCTAAAGCCATCGCTTCTTTGCATCGCGAATAATTAATAAGACTTTAACGCGGTATGTCGTCCAAGCATTTACACCTTATTTCTTTTGTTGATGAGTCTTTAAATCGACAACATTTAATGTAGACTCAAACAATGCGATGTTGTTAGTCATCAAGTCTTAAGGGAATGTCCCATTGGTCTCGAATTTTCTAGATCAACAACTTCGCGGTATCTCGATGAAAGGAACCCTTAAAAGCTGTGGTGAGACAGTCATGTCTTCCCGCATCGTAATTGCATAGTCGATGTGCATTTTGTTGACTCATGCCCCGGATCAGTAAGTGCTGTTTGGGATGCTCATGACCGCTTCTTCCTAAACAGACTTTGCATCATGATGTGCAAAGTTCTCCACCGAGAATGTTCTTTAAATCAATCAAGAGTGCTTTGGTAATGATTCTCAGCAGCTTATCATCATAGCCAATATCAACCATGAATTGTAGCATAGCCTCTTCAATTGGAGAGTTGGTACCACAGCTTCGGATGGTGGAAGCGTAAGAATCTCGTGAATCAGAATCCAGGAAGGTGACTTGTTTATTGAGAGTCACCGTGGACAACATCTTGACCATCAACTTTCTTCATTGTGTTCCAACTCATGAATATAAATCTCCCGCAAGAGAATGAAGCCAGTGAGCATATTGTTGTAGGGATGAGACTTAAGAAATGTTAATTCGCAAGAAGACTCGAAAGGTGAAATTTCAAAATCAACTTTGAGGTTGTCTCTTTCCAAGCTTCATGCTATAACCAAGAGGGAATATGTCTTCCATTGTGAGATCTTTTCGTGCTAACGCTTCCATGGTGATGTCCATATCATGATCCAAAGATATTGAGATTAAAGTACCAACATATCGAAAAGACGCTATGTTAGTCAAAAGTTTATTTTATTGTCCAATTTATTGAATATGTTATGTTAATGAATGTTACGAGTCCAATGTCACTTGTTGTTAGAATTATAAAATTCGGGCCATTAAAGTGTCACACCTCAAGTATATGTAATCATTAGAAAGCTCAGGTCGAAGTTATTTAATGTTAGCAAGTAGTTAGTTGTAATACCGTGGAGGACGGATCGTCTTTACCCATCAGATGCCCTCATCCACGTCAGAGGCGCTATTATAAGACACTATAATACCCTCACCTTGCAAGGTAGAGGGTTGGAGCTTCAATACCATTTGTCTTTGTTTCACATAGTTCCCAACTCTCTTCCCTTTCTCTCTAGAATCTCTAAACAATTGTGAATGCCCCATATTGATTTGGTTTAATGTGTTTGTGAAATCCTATATCTTAAAATTGGTATCAAGAGCCAAGGCTTGATCACTCATCTTTCATGGTCTTTGTTTTGGTGGATTTTATAATTTTGGGTTATAAGTGTTTAGGAGAGTTTGAATCATTTGGACAATTTCTAGTGTTAAAGTTTGAATTTTGATTGTACTTTTGTGTTTAGGATCATCATATGTGTTTAGGTTTTGAATTGGATAGCTTAAATCATTGTGGGTTTGTTTGTTTTGATTGATAAAGTGGTTGTTTTGAAAAGTGTACTGGAGTCAGCTGAGTCAAGTTCTGGAAGCGAAGTTACTTTGTTAATGGAAGCGAGTTGGTTTTAAGTTTACTTGCTATTAGAAGTTGTATTAGCATCGAAGTTGGTATATGTGACTCGCTATTGCCGAAGTTGTTTCTTTGCTTAATTTGAGTTTTAAAGTGACTTGGCTATTTAGCAGCTGATTCTTTTGCCACTTCAGGTTTTTAAGCTTAATTTGTTTTTTAATTGACCGCTTAATGAAGTTGATACCAAAGCTAGTCGACTGCTTAGCTACTTGTCTATTGAGACTTGTCACTTCTTCGCTACATATTTACTGTTGTTCTTTTGGTTTTATTAAAACTCGAAAGAATCAATTTTCCTGCTTAGTCAAAGAATTGTAAAATCCCGCACTAATTTGTAATCATGTCTAACAACTTGCCCACTATCATTTCTACCAGTCCAGGACGCTCAGTGCCAGGATCGATACTCGGCCCACCTATGCTTCGATGTAACCCATTACCACTCATGGGCTCAAAGAATTAGGTTGTACCGCTTGGGAAAAGAAAATGGGTCAACATTCTCAAATCAATTATTGCGACCCATCGATTGAGACTACAAGAGACATAATTGATAATCGCCGCAGATGGAACAATGATCTTGATTGGACACTCAAAGACGCATGATGAGCTCAAGAATAAGTAGAAAAAAAGAGATTTGATGCCTATATCGGCTTCAAACATTATACTTCATGTCTTCCAAAAGATATCTACACCGCTATCAATCACAACACCGGCCAAGGCATTGGGATAATAAGATGTTTTCCTCAATCCTAAATTGACTAAGCAAGACGTAATCACAAAGATGATGAATTTGAGCACTTTAAGATGAAACCGGAAGAAAGTGTCTATGAATATTACGTGAGATTCCACAAGCTTTAATGATATGAGAAATATCAAAATGACCATCAAATATTCAAATTAATTCAAAGTTTGTGAACAACATGAACCCGAATGGCACAAATTTGTCACCTCTCAGGGTTAACCAAAGGATTGAAGAACACCAACTATGAGCAATCAGATGCCTTCCTTCTTCAAAATGAGAGACATGCTATGTTTGAACTAAGATTCTCAACAGCTAAACTAAACAGGAGAAACATGTTCTTCAAATGATTCAAATTTTTGCTCAAATGTTGGAATTACCACCAAAGCTTCTCAAGTCATACCTACCGTAACGGAACTACAAGCTCATTCTCATCCAACATATAAACCTACGTGACTCAAACACAATCATGGAAAACTTCATCAATCAACCGTCTCATGGTTAGTCAAAATCAACAAACCTCATACCAACAATAATCTCAAACAAGATCCAACCCACACAATCAAGCTCACCGAGATGGAAAGGTTATGGTGCAACTTATTCGCAGGCGACGAAACGGAGTGTGGAGTGGTATGGCTAATCGGAATCATGGGAGAAATGCCAATCGTGACAAGTGAAGCCAATTAAGTGCAAGTGTGGTAGTGATGGACACATTGCAAGGAACCGCGACATCTCCAAAATGCCCTCAAAATGCCGAAAGTACTTCTGTGAACAAGATGCCGCCGGTACAAGCTCATGATAATGGCCGCCGATGAAGAGGAATTGCCGCTTCTTTGTCCGGAAATGCCAAAACTATGATGCCGATGCGGGATGAACAACCGCAAGGTATCGTAATCAACCAAATGCATTTTAGTCAACGTGATGCTTATGATTCTGAGCGGATGATGAAACCAACCGCCTTCGGCTAGCATTTAACCAATGGTCTCTCCAAAGAATCATCAAAGCTAAAGGGTCCATCCAAAGAATCAATCATCTCAGAGGTATTAAAATTATTTGATGAAGTTGATGAGCAAAAGATATGACAAAGTCCAATCACATAAAACTTAGAAACATATATTGTTAATATGGGTAATAGTAATATTGTCCCATATGATCAATACATGATCCAAAGTGAAAGTGATTGAACCAAGATGCATCTTCCGCAAGTCAATGATGACTATGTTTTAATGAATACACTCCATGTGCCCCCTGATGATTCTAAGTTATCTCTCTAACTTAATGCCTATAAAGAACAAGTTGCCATTTATGAACAACGCTTAAGTTTGAGAACTGGAAAGCAGAAATGGATGAGCAAATGCCAATTATTAGAAAAGTAGCTTTAGGGAAGAAATACTAAAACAAGAGGTAGATTCCTTAAAAGAAAAGCTTAATAAAAACGCTAAGCAAAAACAAGAACTTCAAGAAATGTGAAAGTGCCAACGTAAATTTAATGCTAAGGAATCAAAACTTTAAAATGAATTTTCCAACCTAAAAACTTTGAAAAACAAACTTGAAAACAAATTCAACGCATAAGGAAACACCTATCTGGGCTCACATGATCACTAAGCACAGAGTTCTAAGTGACAAACATAGTGTTGCATTAGTTGATAAACCAAACCTTGACGCTTGTAAGAAAGCTGTGGAAGCTCAGAAAGTAATTTATGATGGCAATGAAATCCTTAAGCCTAGATTTAAACCTAGTTATGCCTATACCGAGGAAGCTAGGAAGTTAGAAGAAATCACTAGAAAGAAATTGGATGAAAAACTTAAGAGCCCTTCATGCATAGAAAAGAAAATCGGTTATAAAACACCCAACTATGCTAAGGATAATTGGATTGCATTTAACAATTTTAGACCTCAAACACAATAATTCCGAACAAGTGTTCTGGAAAAAGGATATGGACACAAAAAGTCGATGAGTTTGTTGAACGTAATCCCCATGTAGGAGTAATGCTTCCCGCTGACTGATATAGCCAAACACCCCAATGCATTTAGTTCCTAGATCGCCCCACTAAGAGCAAGAATTTAATCACCAATATGTCATTTATCAATTATTTGTTGATTTTGAGAAGACGGTAAGAAAAAGGATCACACCCCATCGGGATAACCTGGGGAGAGGGTTTTGAGCAAACTAAAGAATGCTATTTAACCCATGCCCAATAACCAAAAGGTTTATTTGAGAGTCTTATGGATGGATCTATATTAAAAAAAAAAGGGAATTTGATGCAACTGAAGAAAGTCAATGACTCATGGCTTAAACTAAAATATAATATATGAGAGAAGAACTTGCATAACTTTAAATGAGAATTGATTTCTCAATCACTCAAGATGTGTTTTAGACGGCCACTTAATTGTTCAATTAAAGCATCTCAATTTCATGAATTATCTCACAGACCAAAGTCTCCCATGATCGTAGGTCATCGAGCTTGGAGAAAACAAACTCTAAATTGATGAGAAATTTGAACAGATGATCATGATAACCCGTGAAACAGTTTTCTAAATTAGAAGTTAGCATCTTGCTTTGCAATTAAAATATCAACATCTAAAAGAAAATGTTAAAACCTCAAACATCAAGACATCCTTGGCTCCCTCAATTTGATGTAGTTTTGAAATCAACAAACGCGGATGAACAGATTCGAAGCTCATCAGAACACGACGGAAAAAATGAGAACCCAAATTTCACAATTAAAGGGTGAAAAGAACAATGACAAAGCTTTCAAATGCCTACTCTTTAGATTCTCAGAGTTCTCAGACTTTTCATCCTCAAAACTTGGTTAATGTTTTACAAAAGGAAAATATTTAGAAGAAAATGAAAAGGTGAAACAACACTTTAAAGAGTTATATGATTCAATGAAAGTCACTCGTGACAATAACAACAAAATAATAACGCCTTTACAAAAAGGAAATGAGAACTGAGGAGTGTAAAAGGAAAATGCCACTTGTCTTCAATGAGAATGTTGCATCAAAGTCATCCGACTCTAAATATATGATTGTTAAGTACATTCCTCCTCATCTTAGAAATAACTAACTGGTTTTAACTATTTCGCTACCTAAAGGATAGTCTAGAACGCTCCAGAGATTGTAGAAAAGGATTTCATAAATAAGCCACTTGATAGAGAAATTAGGTTTGTTTGATACAGCCAAACCATCTCAGAGTCAAGAATGTTTAAGAGCAACATGTCCTAAATCTTTGCGAAAGGTACACTGCGATGCCTTGTTCTATGCCTAGCACCAAGAAAGTGAACTCTAGAGTGCCTTCACTATTCGATCCCCAAGACGCCTAGTTCAGAATGCAAAGGTAGTTTCAACCAACTAATTCCCCAATTTCGAGTGAGAATCGCGACACAAAGGCAAGCTGGTCAAAGCCTCAAAAGCAATACAAAGATGATAGACCGCAGAAGCTAAGAATGGCAATGGAAGAAAGTAGAAGACCACCCTAGGAACATTAAGTTTGTTGAATTTCAAAAACTAATCGGTTGATTCTAGTATTAGTATAAGCCGCACGTAATTAATTCAATTATGCTAATTTTGGCAAAACATGTAATGATGATTGTTTTAGCTCGCTACTAATCATGAATGTGTTGCGAATGAGTTGATTAATGCTAAATGCCCCGCTAAGATAGTGAATACAAAAATCAAGCTAAGAAGGCTAGAAAGTTTATGGCGTAGAAGGTTAGAAAACATTGGAAACCCAATGTGAAGGAAATTTAATAACATAGGTTATCATTGATACCCATCGCCACAAAATCAATCTTAATGAGATGTGCCCCAAATTATTTAGGATCAATGCCCATTAGAAAATGGATGCCCACTGGTAGAACTATTCCTTTAAGAAGTGAACATACTTTGAATAGGTTAAATACTTCGACATAAGGCTGCATATATCCCCGATGATTCCATTATTTCTACATGGGTGTTCCAATCATCGTTACTAACCAAATGGAACCCATTCTTGCATGGGGATCCCAATTATCCAATTATCCATTCTTGTTTGTGTTCAATTGCGCATCGCTCAAATCGCTCGTGGTACTTGGACCTCGTGTCGCTCCAAGCATAGGACTGGAGACCTGGCGCGCTCATGAACTTCGAGTAAATTCATCTGGACAAGCTAGATTTCGGAACCATCATTTCGTGCAATTATGGGTTATGGAGACTATGTTGCCTGGGATAGTGTTATTCCGTGGCATATTACGCTGAAGGTCTTGGTCATAACTTATTCTCTCTCATCTGGTCAATTCTCGGATTCGATCTAGAAGTGGCCTTCGTAACATACTTGTTTCGCTAGAGAACTTGATGGTAAAGAACTTTTAAGAGGAACACGTGGTTCAAATCTATACACCATCTCTATCGAAGATTTGATGAAGTCTTCTCCACCGCTTGTTGTCAAAGGCTTCAAAACAAAGTCATGGTTATGGCATCGCCGCTCCTAAATCACCCGAACTTCGACCATAAAATGCTCTCTCCGAAAGGAGGGACTTAGTAATAGCTTACCTAGACTAAAGTATGAAAAGGGTCATCTTTGTTCAAAGATGCCAATCGGGAAAAGCAAGAAGTACGCCCACAAACCCAAACCTACTAACTCGCTATGGAAGTTCTACATACCATTCACATGGATTTATGTGGACCCAACAGAGTGCATATTTTCTGGAAGAAATATGTATTAGTTGTAGTTGATGATTACTCTCGATTCACTTGGGTTAAGTTCTTAAGGACAAAGGATGAAACTCCATCTATCATCATCAAACTTTTCAAACAAATGTGTTCGACTTAACAAAACCGCCGAATCATCCCAACAGACAATGGAACTAAGTTTGTTAATAAACAACTTAGGAAGTTTTATGACACTCGCAGAATCACATCAAAGAAGTGTTCCACTAACTCCCCAATGAATGGTAGTTCAAAGACTAAATCGAACTCTTGTGGAAGCCGCTAGAACAATGTCGATTTACTAAAGGTTCCAATGTTTTCTAGGTCGGGGCCATTGCCAACGCGATGCTATACTCAAAATCGATCCCTTATTCACACTCTCATGGAAAACTCCATATGAACTCGGTCCACAATCGAAAACCTAATATTTCATTCCTTCATGTGTTTAGTGAATGGTTATCCAACCAATGAGGCCAAGACTTAGCAAACTTAAAGCTAAAGCGACATTGAGTATTTATGGATATGCACCTTAAAAGGATACCCCAATCTACAACAAAGAACCCCAAATATCATGGAAACAATCTTCGCCATGCCTATGAGCGATCGTCCAACGGCTCCAGACAACCCGCCTCGACCCGATCATCAAGTAGTCCCATCAGCTTCTACTCCTGATATGATTCTTCGCTAAAGAACTCCTTATGTATTCCTCCTTCATAAGATGACGCAAGAAACCGTTGACCAATGTTTCATGAACACTATGAGCCAACCGCAATGATCATTAATTCCATCAACAGAGGTCGCCCTATTCTCAATAAATGTTAATCCTTCGCCATGTCATTAAGTCAAGAAAGCCGCCGCCATCACTGCCTCATCAACAATCATCAATCATCAAGTGTACATCATGGAATTGCTCTCGCACCCTGATGGAGAAAATCCCTTTGCTACTCTCAAGATGCCCCATTTGAAAACATATTTATGCCTCAATCATCATCAACCATCTTCATCAGAGAAATCGACCGCTACTTCAGCCTCAACAACAACCACACCTAATTCCAGAAAATGGACACATGATCACCCATTGACAACATCATCGAAATCCTCGCCCAAGATCCACTCACAAACAACTTAAGCACCATGGCTTATGGTGCTTCTTCAACTCGTATTCATCCAAGGTCAAACCAAAGACGCTAAAACTCGAATGAATGAAGACAGCTGGTTCAATGCCATGCAAGAAGAAATTCATGAGTTTGATCGACTAGAATTATGGGAATTAGTACCGCTCCCGACCGTATATGATCATTGCTCTTAGTGGATCTTCAAAGTAAAACTTGATGAGCATGGTGATGTTTAAAGAACAAGGCTCGATTGGTTGCAAAAGGATACCCGCCAAGAGAGGGAATTGACTTTGAAGAATCATTTGTCCAGCTTGCTCAGATGGGCAATTAGAATCTTCTTAATGCAAAGCAAGTAAGGAATATGGTAGTCTATCGATGGATGTAAAGACGACTTTTCTTTCCGGAGATCTTAAAGAAGTCAGATATCGCCACCAACCCCAAGGTTTTGTGAATTCATCATCCAACTCATGTCTATCACTGGAGGAAGGCTCTTATGGTTTGAAGCAACTAAGTGGCATGATATGATACGCTATGTTTCTTCTATCTACCGGATTTAGCAAAGGAGCATTGATCCCGACATTGTTCGCCGTAAAGTCGCAAACATTTAATTCACGCTAAAATCTATGTTGATGATATTATCTTTGCCCTCGACCGACCCCAATGAATGTGATCGCTTTCTAAGGAGATGGGTTCCAAATTTCAAATGCCAATGATGGGACAAATGTCATTTTTCTTGGGATTACAAATTTCACAAAGTCCTGGAAGCATTTTTATTAATCAATCTTAAATATGAAATTTTAAATAAATTTGGATTTGACACTTAGACACCATGGCACTCTCATGGTGGAACGCATCAAACTAGATGAGGACCACTCGGGATCATGATAGATCAAACAAAATATCGGAATATGATTGATCTCTCATGTACCTCACAACAGTAGACTGATATTCTCGTTTCGTTGTATGTGATGTAATAGATACCAGCTAAGCTTCACCGAAAAGCACCCAGAAGCTAACGGTCTTTCTAAGATCTCCAAGGAACCATCAACATGGGACTTGGCACCAAGGACATCGGTATGTCACCAACTCTATGCATGCCGCATCATGTATGATGTCAAGATACACGCCGGCACGCCCGAGGTGCTCGCTGGGTGATAAGCCTTGTGAGTCGGTCTTCAAAGAAACAAATGAGTACTTCTATATCCTTCTACAGGGTTGACATAGCCATGTCATCTTGTTGTGCTCAAACCTATGGATGAGATCCCAATTATCTGACTATGGCTTTGAATTCAACAAAATCCCTCTCAGACAGATATAAAAGTGCCATTGCTCTCTTGCAACAACGTCCAACATTCAAGAGCAAAGCACATTGACATTCGACATCATTTCATTCTGGAACAAGTGGAAAAAGGTGTGGTGGAACTCTATTTTGTGAGGTCGGAATACCGCCAGTGATATCTTCACCAAAGCTCTTCCTAGAGAACGTTGAGTTTATCCTTCCACTAATTTGGTTTAAAGAGCCACAACCGAACACTCAAACGCCTTCAAGAGGAAGACGAGGAGTAAAATGGTTTCGCTTTCATCTATCTCTTTGTATATATTTATTCAAAAGCAAATACAAAAATTTCAAAACCCTCAAAAGAAAAATAAAAATAAAATTTTCAAAATTCCATAAAAATTAGAAAATCTTGATCAAAAAATATATATTGTTATTTTGTCATGTTTTTATTTTTATTTTTGTTGTTATTCGACATCATCTATTTATCCTTGTGTTGACATTCAAAGAATGTCACTGGTTTTAGATGCTCTTCAATGTACATAAATTGCTTAAAAAAATGAGGGAGAGAAAATGGTGGTTTATTGTTATTTTGCAAGAACCAATTTTAAAAGCAAAGAACGAGCTTAATGCTTTATCTTATTTTTCAAATCTCATGCTCATTCCTAAAACAAATATTTGTCACCAAAAGACAATGTTTTTCTTCCAAAATATTTTTCCGCCTAATGATTTCTTCAAAATATTTTTCATCTAATGAAAACGAGTTTTGAAAATACCTCAGACTTATCTTTGAAAATCATCCGGCTTATCTATGTCAAACCTCTAACGCTTTAATTAACAACCTTGTCATTGATCAGGGGAGAATGATTTCAACTCAATCAAAAAGGTTATTTTTCAAACAATTGGCACGTAAATAAGCAAGGTTTACATTTGTAAAATCAAAATGAACAATGTTTTATACAATTGATTCAAAACCTTTGCTAATGTTATGTTTTCAAATGATACTCATGCATGTTTAAACAATGGAGTTTAAAGTCTCAGATTTGATCCTTATCGACAAATGTTTTCATTAGCAAGTCACAATTTTTCCAAAGCCTTCAAAAACAATTTAAATTATAAAGATCAAAAATCTCAAATGATTCAAGATTGTGATCGGGAGAATTTGTGATTTAAATTGGATTTAAACCGATAACTCGATAATTGGTTTTATAAGGTTTTAGCAAACTCTCCTCCATTCATGTGCCAAACGATTTCAAATTTTCCATGCACATGTTAAGGGGGAGCATCTATTTTAAACCAAAAAGGGATTGAAACGTGATTAATTTGTTCCAAAGTTTGTTCCTTCTAATATGTGCAAAACTCTTTCAAACCTCGAAACATATTTAGTGGGGAGCAAACTTATGAAAACCTCATCCTTCCCAAAATGCTTTATCTACTTGATTTGGATCGTGGAAGTGATGTTGATATCTTTAGAAAAATGGTAATCAAAGAAGTTAATCCTTCCTTTGCCTCCTGCCAAAACGATTTCAAAACTTGATGCACATATTGAGGGGAGCTCTTTTTCTAAGAATATCTAAAACAATTCGTGTACAAAATGCTTTGATAATACATCACAAGTATCTCGATTGATTTTCAAATGGTTTTCAATCGTTCCAACGAAGATGAACAATACCAAATAGACCAATCAAATTTACTTTATGTATGGTGATATAAGGATGATAAGGTTAGGTATTTGTTCCCATGATCCGCCGGAGGGATCTACCCATGGACAATCCATCTAGATAGTGTAAGTCCTAGGTATGATGAAAAAGGAGAAAAGTGAGATAATGGAAGAGGACTCAGCTAGTACTGGAATAAACCCAACAAGGTTCTAGTTATGAAGTCTCGGTAAGCACTGAAGGGGTTGAAGAATGAAAAAGAAATGAAACGAGAAAAGGGTGAAAATAAATGGCCCACCAATAATTCAACCTTAGGGCAGAAACCGGGTTCAATACATATGCCATCGTGCCTACTAAGGTAACACCAGATTGAAGACAAGACGCCATGTACCCAAGGACGATCAAGACTACAACTTCCTGCTACTCAAGTTCCTCTTGAAAGGGCTTGTTTCATTCTCACGGGAACCGAATATACCCATCGACTTTCTTGAGATAGTTGATATTGTTAAGCGAGACCCTCTCCCTAGTCTCCCAAGAGATAGGAACAAAATGTGCACAATTGAGTCTAGATCCTCGAGATCATCAATAAATCTCATTAAGGACACAATCAATGAAGACTCTCTGTTTCAAACAATTTGGAAAGAGAGAATATACCTGAGTCCCACGCGATTATCCTTGTAGTATTGCTTTAACATCCGAAAGTGATATGCAAACATATTCACTATGAAGATGGAAAGCCTTTGAGCAAACATCAAACAAGCTCTTGGTAGGGGTGCATGTGAGATCTATTCAATAGATCAAACATGTGACAACCGAACAAAACAATGGGGCTTATCTAAATTTTTTGAATAAATCTTAGTTCAGTTATGGATTGATGGATACCTTTGAAAACCGCCGCTGCAGGTTTAAAACTTTTTCTAACACATCATTTGTGTATTAATATTTCAAAAATAAAAGGTATTTATGATTGATAATTGATTTTCTTTTAAAACCTTCATATTGGTAAAACACTTTATTTTGAAAGCAAGACACCATTGTTTTTCAAATCTCTTTTCATCAATCGCTGAACCTCAAAATTCACCGTTCACTCACCTTTGTTGTCTTTAAGACGCTGGGTTTGAGAAAGCAGAAAAATTAAAACCCCAAGGAGATTCTTCGGAATTATACCATCACGTGCAAGATTTGTAACCGAAACGGAACCGCGGGCCGTGGTAATTAATTCAACGAAGTGATCAAAGACACTTTCTATACGCTTATTATGAACTGTTATGCAGTGTACACCTGACATTTGGTAATCGTAATGGATAGGTCGTACCCATAGCCGCATGCTCACATAACACATTCATTTCCAAAGAAATCATGATTAGTGCATCAATGACTCTGATATTATTCACTCCATGCTTCACGCTTATCAAATATCATGAATCATCTAAAGCTTCCGCTAACTAATAAGAAGAAATCATGATCCAATGCGAGCATGTCGGTCCAAAAGTCACAACTTCACATAATGTCAACACCACAATGAAAGAGTCAGAGATTTACGCAAGCCGATGATCTCAAAGCCGCTCAAAACTCATCATCACGGATCGCTTAAAGACCTCCACTTGAATTATCTCAAACACTGGATAACATGAAGAATCAAAGACCACGAAGCCATCGAAAGCAAAGAACTTAAACAAGAATTCAAGAACAATCTTAATGTAACATCCGCTTGTATTCTATGTAAATTGAGGTGACCTCTTGGGAGGATTGTTTAGAATTAGAAAATTATTCATTAAAGTGCCTCCCTCAAGTATATGTAATCATTAGAAAGCTCAAGAAGTTATTTAATGTTAGCAAGTAGTTAAGTAATACCTGTGAGGACTGACGTCTTTACCTCCACCGTCACCGATCCACGTTCGTGAGGTGCTTTGTATCAGACACTATAAATACCCCCACCTTGCAAGTAGAGGGTCGGAGCTTCAATACCATTCTTCTTGTTTCACATAGTTCAACTCTCCCCTCTCTCTAGAACTTTCTCTCTAAACAATTGTGAACTTCCATATTGATTTGGTTTAATGTGTTTGTGAAATCCTATATTCACACATGTTGTCCACAAGACAAAGTAGTCATGATAAGTTTCCAGTATATTAATTTGAATTTTAAAGTCCAAATTTTCACTCACTCAAGCAACATTTTAACCATTTTAGCTCATTAGTAACATTTTGGTCTTGTGACGCTGAGTAAAATATATTACAAGTGTAAGCTAACACATTTCATAATTAAAGTTACAAGTAATGGCTTAAGCGTAAGATTGTGCTTATGCTTGAACATTTTGACCATACGCCAGACCTTATTATAAGAGTCTATTCACGCCGTGGTTAAGCTTTAGCGGAATAGACTCTGGCATGAAGCTTACGCAAGCGTAGGTCGGGAGCTTATGCTGCAGGTTTACCTGCCAGAGCCTTATGCGTATGATCCAAGTTTACGTGATATCCTTCACAGATACCAGAGTCCCTTTTAGACCTTTTTCACGCAAGATTATTTATCGTAACATCTACGATAAGGTATTCCTTCGCAAGACCATTATACCCTTGTTTCTGAATTGGAACCATAGAAATGGAAATAAATCAATCATAACATTCAATTTAATACTATATTCAAACTCTTTCATCCTTACATGATATCACAATAGTAATCACATTTAAGAAAGTTATATGTAAGGTTTAAACCCCAAAGTCAAATCCTACAGTAAACAATCTAGCCATAGGAAATGAACCAAATGATTTCTAGTAAGTCTTAGAGGCCATATGAGTTGCTTACAACAAGTTTTAACATCAAATTCCTCAAGAATCAAAAGTACCCAAATTAACAAATACTTAAACCCTAAATTCAAATTTCACAATTATGATGTTTCAAGTGAGATTCAGAGGTTTCATTGGTTAATTAAACACATATAAAGCATATTTCAAGCCTCTAATTGTCCTTAAACACTCACAATTGAAAATACTCCATTTCAATTATAAACCCTAAACAAAAAGTGATTAAACAATTTATGGGTTAATTTTCTTGATGAGAATGGTTTTTAAACATGATATTTACTTTAAAAACACTACACCCATTTCATCGGACATCTAAAGTGATTATTAGTTCATCATATACGTGAAAAACCAAAACACTTAGAAAATCAAGCCATGGATTTGTTTGCAATTGAAACCAATGTTTAGAATTACTCAAAGAAGCTTTAAAACACTACAAATTAAGTTTATAACACGGATTAGAGGTTGGATTATAGGCTTAGGATGAAGGTTGTTGAGGTTTTAATGTTAGTAATAAATGCAAGGAAATTGCAAGGTTTTGTGTAAATTAAGTTAAGCATTTGACAATTATGGCCCTCCACCTAACCATTTCCATCCACAGCCCATAACTTCCATTTTGGTTAAGTTTGAAGTAAAAGTTTGAAAGAAACATGACATGACTCCCCCACTTTTAGAAATAGAGAAATTTTACAAATTTGAGTTCGAGGAGTGTCAAGAAACAAGAAATGTATCCACCATTATCAAAACCAATATCGGATATCATGCAAGTACAAGGTTTTATGAAACATAAAATATTTACATTCTCCCCCTCAACACTTGATCGATAAAATGTTGAAATGTTTGAAAGAGCAAAGTGTTGATTAAGATTTGTACTCCTATGTTGAAAGAAATTTAGATAGAAGAATATTTTGTATTTTATAGATTTTATATTTTGTATTTGTTTTTGATAAATATTTACAAAAGAGGTTTTGGTGTTTGACCGGTTTTAAAATGTGTCAAAGTTCATCCAGTCTTCCGAGTCAAACACCTCATACCAATCCGTGACCAACTCAATAAACCAGCAGGAGGTAAGGCTTTGGTAGAAGGTCCGCCAGCTTGGTATTCAGCACTACAAATATAATTCAACAAGACTTTTCTACGGCTCTTTATGAAATGATATCAAGATCGATGTGCTTGGACTGAATGTGGATAGCGCACGAGATTGCAATAGCACTTCGACACGTAGTACATCGATTCTGCCTAATACGTAACCATAGTCTTGAGTTGTCTTTCATCCAAATGACTTTGAGCACAACATGCCAACATGGCTACATATTCTCCCGCTTCTGAAGACAATGATGTACAACTCGCTTGTTCGATTGCATGACACCGCTTTGACACCAAGAAATTGTAGAGCACCCAAGTACTTTTCAAGAATCTAAGAAACCTCGCGCGGACGGGTCGAACATGCGATTAGTTCAAAACCGTAATCCCTTCATACCGTGATCCCCAAATTAATGGTTCCCTTTAATGCATCGTGAGGATTCTTTAGCCGAGAGAGTTGGGTTTAGTTGGTCTCATTGATAACGGAGCAAAGATATACAAAGAAATACAATGTCAGCCCATCGGTTGTTAGATACATGAGAGAGACCCAATAATACTGGTATTTGGTAGGGTCAACCACTTCCCATGCAAATCGCCACGCTTTTTTGGTGTGTGCCATTGGTGTGGCATAAGTATCACAGCTTTGCATTCCATGTTTGTTTAAAATTTCAAGAGCATTTGATCGACTTAGAAAAATACTCATCGGGTGATTGATGAACTTGTAGTCCTAGAAAGAACGTAAGTTCACCCATCATGGACATTTCAAAATGTTTCTTCATTAGTCTTGAAAAGTTGAGTTCTTTTGTGTAGACCCAAAATGATGTCATCCACATAAACTTGAAAGATTAAAATATGAGCCCCGTGATATTGTATGAAAAGTGTTGGGTTGACCGATCCTTTAATGAAATTATTGGCAATGAGAAAGGATGATAACTTATCATACCACGCTCGAGGGGCTTGTTTGAGACCGTAGAGTGCCTTGTTTAGTTTGTAGACGTGATCAGGAACTCAGATCAAAAATCCTTCCGGCTGGATAACATATACCGTTTCTCTTAGCTGACCATTCAGAAAGGCAGTTTTAACATCCATCTAATATACCGTGATGTTCATGTGAGCCTCAAATGCTAGAAAAATCTATACAGCAAGTCTAGCAAACCGCACTAATGATTCCTCGAAATCAATTCCCCTCTTGACGATAACCCTAGCCACCAATCGTGACTTATTTCAATAACCGCACCATCAACATCTAACTTGTTTTTCCAAATCCATTTAAGACCAATGACGTAGACCCTTGTTGGTTTTTCAACTAACTCCCATACTTCAAGATGTTTAAACCGATTCGGCTTCTTCTTGAATGGATTCGATCCAAATTGTCATAAGTCGATTCTTTAATGTTTTGTTCAGATTGACAAACGGAGAGTGCATAAATGCAATGTTCACCGTCACCAAGGCTTTGTCTAGTTATTTACTAGTTGATTTGGGGTTTCCAATAACGATGTGTGGAGGGTTGGGCGATATACATTGTGCATTAGGAGGATTCAAATGGCTTGTAGATGATTCCGCTACATCCAAGGCGCTTCATTTGCAAAACGGGTTAAAGAAAGCATTTGGATCATAATCTGCAGGTGTAGGTACTTCATGATTTAGAAGATCATCACCGGTTCGCCATTGGATGCGCTTGTTCAACCGTTGTTGCAGTCAATTAGGTGCTTCAGAATGTAAGTTGTGGTTTCAAGCGTATCGTATCGATTATTATCGCTGAGCAAATGGAACAGCTGATACATCCGGTGCACGTTGATCAATATCATCACTCAAACAGGAGCAAATAGTCGCTCCATTTAATGACGAAAAGTTGTAAGTTTGGTTCACCGATGATCGGGTTCGGGGAAGTTTAAGTTATGACAGTGGTTCCAAGTCGCTTTGCTCAAGCCATTTCTGAAGTTCATCAAAATGAGCATGAATCATTTCCATAATCTCCCTTGTATGACGATTCCAGATCTGGTATCCTTTTGAGTTTTACAAGATCCAACGAAGACTCTAATGTCACTTTGGCCTTGAGCTTCCAAAGTCATCACGATCATTGTTTGGATAACACAGAGCACCAAATACATGAAAGTGTTTGAGATTCGGTTTGCGCTTATGGATAATCTCATAAGGTGTTTTGTTGGGCGCTTGGTTATCATAGAATGATTTTAGTGTAGCATGCAGCTGACAGCCGCCCACAAGTAATCTAGAAGTTTAGCATTGATCAACATCGTTTTGCAGCCTTCCACTAACGCATCCGGTTTCGGCTTTTCAACAACTCCATTTTGTTCTAGTGTTCGTGCAATTGATGTTTGATGCTCATTCCTCTACTTTCATAGTATTCACGAAGAGTTTGATTCACAAATTCGCCTTTGTCCTGCTCGATTTGTCCGACCGTGTTCAGAAATGAACTTGAATTTTCGGAAAGTGATGATCATCTGCTGAACTTGATCTTTACTTCAAAGAAAATAAACCCAAGTCCATCTTGAGTAATCATCGACAATTACCAAAATGTGCTTTCCATTAATCGTCTGTACACGCATCGGGCCACACAAATCCATGTGAAGAAGATGAAGCACATGTTGAGAGATGTGTTCCACCTTTGAAGGAAAGTGAGCACAAGTACTTTTCCTTGTTCACAAGCGAGCATAGATGATCTTAGAATACCGAAATCTTGGGAGACCTTCAACAAGTTTGTAACGTGCAAGATTGGTTATGGTTTGAAAGTTCAAGTGTGAAAGACAACGGTGCCACAACCATGATTTTGTAGATGTTGCTTTAGAAAGTAGACAAACGGGAGATGGCATGTCTCGTATTGAGATAGTGTAAAGACTTGATGTGTGGGTGCTAGACATAAGATTGTTTTTGTAGATCATGAATGAAACAAGTTTTCTCCCTAAAAGCAACTTCCAAATATCCATCACAAAATTGTCCGAATAAAGAGATTGTGACCAAGACCTTCTACATAATAAACTCTGCTTATTTCGATATTCCCATTGATGTAATCTTCAGAGTCTATGATAGTCGCTGGTGATCATTCTCAACCCGACAAAGGTGATGAACTTTGAAATAAAGTTTGATAACAACAGATTTCCGTCATGTGCCAAAACATCCGCTATCAACAACCCGATGATCCAGACACCGCATAAGCAGTACTCCACATGTGGAATAGAAGTGAGGTGGAACCCAAGAGTTAGAGGGTTCCATTACGCATAGCTGAAACACACATGTTAATGATTTTAGGAATCCATTTAAAGCCCGGTATGTTCTCAGAACTATCTCGCCAAGTCCAACTAGTCTTAGCTTTGGCCTTAGTGAATGCACTAGGTGATATGCTCTTCCTAGGAGGTGAATTGGGTTCTATGGGTACATCAATGATCAGAAGTAAACACTAGATGGTGGTTTACCCAGCACGCACTTTAGAGGTATTCCGCTTTCTATTGTTCCACTTACAAGATAAGATAGCCTTAGCAACACATTTATCATGACAAACCTAGAAAACATGCTTTTATGACAACCAACACAAAGGCTTCAAACATAACATTCAACGTACTTAAAGATTCAACATTCGTTACATCACTTTTTCTATTACATTTTTCTAACGCAATGTCTAAAGTGGGTGCAACTTGAGTGTTATTCGGAGTCCTAAGGTGTTCTTCTACTTCAAAGGTCTTTATTGTTCTTCTCTTACGTTGAAACTTCCTTTTCTTCCGGATTTCGCTTGCCGAAGTGCTAACATTGGGAAAAGAAGCAAATATTCCTATATCAGTGGAATGAAGCACATTAGTATCTTGTGGTTTGTCATTAGGCGTTCTAGTGTCAATTTTATGCATTCTAGGTGCAAGAACCGTTGTGTTACTAGACTTAGCTTTTTCATACTTTCCTAGCTTTTCTTCACCAACTATAGTGAGTAACAAACCTTGATTTTTCGAAATGATGTTTCCGCTAACGCTTAAGACTTCTTTAGTGTATGCAAGATGATGATCAAGTTCTTGTGATGCCTCAAAGACGAAGTCTTATTGGAGCAAATCAAATATGACACCATATTCAGCTTTGACTTTGGCAATTTCTTGTTCATATTTTGAAATTTGACACTTTAAAGACACGTTGTCATCATCTAGTTGTTCTATTTTTGGATCAAAAGATTTTGAACGCAACTGGTTGATTTTGTTTTGCAAGACAAGTTCTCGAGTTTGACAATCTTTTTGACACCATTGAAGACGACATTTTGCATTAGAAAGCTCATTTAACAATCACTCATTTTCGCTTTTAAAGACTCGATTTGAGACACATTATCGTTATTCACAACATTATCAACAGAGTTAACAATCAACAAAGAATATAATCAAATGCATATGCAAATGTAATGCAATAACACAATATTGATGGTAATGCATAACATCTTTCAAGAGTCGGTCAACTTGATTTCTAAACATTTTCTTTTTATGTTTTATGTTTGAAATCGATGTTTCGCTTGCTCGAAACTCTCTATCATAAGACCAATCTCTTCAAGTTCCTCGCTCCCAATAAATTGCACACATTTTAAGATTTCGACATGTGGTAAAAGTCCTTTCAAAAAATCCCTTTGTTTTTGAATGGCGCATTGAAAATGTTCAAATTGATTGAAAATGTTCACTTGATCGAATTAACTTCAATTGCATGTTCCAAAAGTTTGATGTCAGACATAAAAGTGTCAAAATATTTTAGAACTTGACATCGATCGCCTAATATTTATTTCACTAAAAGAAGGTAAAGGACCATTAATTTGTGCAATCTTGGCTTGGGAGCAGCAGAGAGAGTCTGTGGATTAGTGTGATAACCCTGGTTAGAAGTATCCCCGTTGTGTGACAACAGCTACGCTTTAGAATAGTTAAATGGTTTGTTATAAACAACATGTTCCATTTTTGACCGACTCGCCTTCAGATCTAATTCCTCATCACGATTATATTGAACAACACTCATAATTGAGTCATCAATTCTATGTTCTCGTGACCGTAAACTTGAGGAGTTGATTTGAATGCTCTATGAAAAACGTGGTTTGTAATCAGCAAGAATTGGTCCATATCCATTTGGATTTGGTTTAAAAGTAACCTTTTGAATTGTTGTGATTGATTCACCATGTTTGTAAATAACATTTCGAAACTCTTTGATTTTGTGTTGTATGTCGACAATTTCCTCAAGATAGTCATCTATTTGTTTCCTCAACGCTTTTGTAATCACAAAACTGTTTTGACAAGCAACCTCAACTTGGTTTTGAGTTTTCAAGCAGAGCTTAAGTCGTTGTTTATGATCGATTTAAATTGTTCTGAGAAAGCAATGCTTTTGAGGCAACTAGATCACATATCTGCTTTTCCAAAGATTTTTCATTTTGGTATGATTTAGCAAATGCGACTTCAAAACCTTTTTCACATTTCTCTCTTTAGTTTGAAAAATGTTGAGTTGGAACTTATAGCATTCATTATCCTTAGTCAACAATGCAATTTTATCTTGTAGTTCTTATTGATGGCGACGCTTTTCCATTTGAGATTGGTTGGTCTAAAATAATTTGGTCATGAGCTCAAGATCGGATTAGACAAAGTTGATCTTGTTCAACTTGAGTCTTAACATGATCATTATTTAGATCCTCAAATATGACCACATAGTCTACTTGATTATCAATATTGACCGGAAGGTCATCTTGATCGTCAAATATGACTACGGGATCAATTTGATAATCTTTGGAATAAGATGTGGAAGATTCATGTTGAACACTCTGAACCTCGTTAGATGCAGATGTTGGCGGAGATATCAGATCATTAATGAGTAAGTTTTGATCCGGTACCTGAGACAAGCCATCATGTCATCACCTTGGACCTGTGTCACTCATGTGGAGTTCTTGCATGTTTGCCATTAACATCATAGCTGCATTAGCTTGCAGTCTTCCATGTCATCATCAGAGTCTGCATTGGCCATGAAGCTCTGTTCCTTGTTGGTAAGAGTTCCACCAGCTTCATCCTTGAGAGCCAAGAGTAAAGCCTCTTTGTGATAAGCGCTGCCTCTTGTCCTCGGCTTTGGGCATGCATTAGCCAGATGACCCTTCTCATTACAGTTATAGCATCGAAGACCATTAATCCCATTCTGAGCATTTCCCTGTTCGACAATTTAAGCCCTTTGCTGTGGAGCAGCCATGTTATTCCTTCCAATAAACCCTTGACCACTACCCATTTGACGACCAGTTCCACGATTCTAAACTTCAACTCTTCCATTATTAACAACAGCTTGATTTCGTGTGTTGGATGAGGTTCGAATGCGATTGTTGGATTTGTTAGCAAAACGACCAAAGGCTCTAGCAATCATGACAAATCCTTGATTCAATGCATCGAAGGCCGCAACATCCTCATCTGGAGTTTCACTGTAAAGTGCTGAATCAGTATTATTGTTGTAGGGAACCAGTTGAGTTTCTTGTGATTGTTGCTGTGATGGATCATATGGTGTGATTTGAGCAGTTGGTTGTGGAGGCTTTGTGAAGACACTTTGTAAGGTTGGAAATTGAGGATAACATGCTTGAGCCCACAAAGCAAGAGTTTGATTATCCGGGAGTGAAGGTGAAGCGAGGACTCCTCGGATGATTCTCTCTTTGTCAACTTCCTTTTGGTGAGGCTTCAAATAATCGTACAACAATCCGTAAGTAGCTTGATGAAGATTCTTCGCTTGACGGATGAATGTAACATACTTCTCCCAATTAGGACCAAGGCAACTCAGGAACTTAGTGTTGATTGCAATTCTTGGCATAATTATATTATGTTTATCCAAGTCATTGATGATATCTAAGAACCGATGATGATATGACTCTAATGTCTCCTGGTTCAATCATGAAGTGTTCATATGCTAAGTAGATTTTGGATTCCACGTCTTCTTGATTAAGTTCAAAGCCTTCCATTAGAAGATGAATATGCTCCTACATTGCTTTAGCAGTCTTTTGAGCATCAACACTACGGTGCATATCGGTTGGGTAAACCCAAAGGATATATTGCATAGCAATTTCATCAGCTTCTAAGTGAAGAAGTTGATTAGTAGTAAGTTGATCAATGGTAACAACGTTGGTAATATCATCTATTGGTGGATTAGCATTCGGATCTCGGGTACAAAGTGTGACAAGTAGGCATCTGAAAAGGACCTTCAAGGATGACCTTCTTCAAAAACTTACCATGTGGTTTCTTGAGATCACAAAACCTAAAGAACCTTATTACCCATTGATCGTAGTTTCCGGGAGTGAGCATTGGAGGTCTATCAAGGGATCCAGCTTCATGAATAGATTGTTGGCTACTTAAAGCTTCACACATCTTTGCAAACCAAGTAGGTTCCTTTTGTGTTGTAACATTCATAGCATACTTAGCTGGAAGCTAATATGGGAGGTAGTTACCTTGTTGACGAGGGTTAGGTTGAGGCATCTGTGGTGGAAGAGGGTTAGCTCCTTGAGAAAAGTACATTTTAGATGGTTGTTGAATTTGTTGTTGATGAAGTTGTTGATAGTATTGTTGTTGTTGTTGAAGTTGTTGTTGTTGTTGAGGATGCTCATAAGGAAAGTAGCTAGAGTATGGTGGTTGCGACATCTTGAAACTTGTGTTGATGATGGATCTTTGTAGTCGAATGAAACAATGTTGATGAAGTAACCTTATGCGTAGAAATCAGCTTAGGCGTATAATGTAATCTCACGCGCGTAACACCCAACTTATCGTAGAAGAGAACTTACGCGTAATGAGCTTACGGCGTAAATTGGATAAAATCTTAGCTTAGGCGTAAACCAAAGACTTAGGAGTAGAATGCTTATGCGTAATACTTCCTTAAGCGTAAGACAAGCTTATGCGTAGGAAAGGCTTAGGCAAAAGTATTCTACGCGTAAGAATTAGACTTAGGCGTAAAACTAGGGTTTTGCCCAAAAATCCTTTACACTTATACTAGTGTAAGAGATATCCAAAGTCGAAGTGTTTTCATGCTTATCTAAGCAAGAAAACACTGAGTAAACCAACGGTACTGAAGATCAAAAGATGACGACTTATGCGTAATGAACCTTAAGTAGACTTTAGAACTTACGAGTAAGATTAGGGTTTTCTTACGAGTAGAAAGTACCAAAAATCACCAAAACTGATTTTTATGCCCAAAAGTGTTTAGTAACCTGATTTTTATGATGAAATAGCTTCAATATCACCAAAATAACAAGAAAGTTTGAAACTTGATGAACCAAAGTAGATATCACCCTTACGTGGAGAATGAACCACACGAATCAAAAACCAACCAAACACTAATCTTCACGTGTAAAGTTTGAAACTTGATGCTAAAAACTTAAACTTTATCACTAAATAAACCTTAAACCACAAGAATCTTGAGTTTTTAAGTGAAAAAATGAAAGCTTTAGAGCGAATGAAAAGTTAAACCATAAAACCCACTCGTATGAGTTAGAACTTCAAAAACAAAATGTGTTTCACCTAACTAGATGGCGATTGATACCACTGTTAGGTCACCATAATGTAACACAAGCATCAATATGAAAGAAATAGATGAAGAGATAGATCGGATGAACACTTGAACACAATACACGAATGATATAAGAAATGTTTATGCGTAGGATATATGTAAAAGTGAACAACCAACCTTCCTAAGAAGGCTTACAAGTCTATTTATAGGGGAAGGGACTATGGAAACACTACAAGTTCCCTTCCTTCCTTATTGGGCTTGGGCCAAGGCCTATGGGCTTTCTACATAAGCCTTGCCATTAATACTAACATAAAAGCCTAATTAAGCAACCTATTACATATTGATTACAAAAACTTGAAACATAGTTTAGGAGTGATTCCAACAAGATCAATCTGGAATACGTTTGGATGATTTGGTAATCTTGTTCAATCCGATATAACGAGAAACACAATATTAACTTATGAAATGACTTGATCCATATTCATAGTTGATGTAGTATTAGTAGCAAAAGGATAAGTAAAAATGATGAATCATTAAATGGTTTTCCAAGATACCATACTCGATTCGATATGGGGGCATTGGCATGTTAGGCTAGACTAAACCAATGTCATTACTATATTAAATAATATACAAATGGGAGCTGAAAGGTTTATGGATATATTTTAATATGTATAACCGATTGAACTCGAGACTTCGGGATTGCACACATTACGTATGAGAGTTGATGTTAAAATAATTAATATTTATAAACGTTATTATTAATTATTTGTCACGAAATAAAACTTAACGATAGTTAATATTTAACGAGTTTAGACTAACGGTCGTTAAATGTAAACTACAAGGACTAGAGATGAAATTAGTGGACAAGAAAATTCTAGAACCCCTCTTGGGTCCTTATGGCGGGTGGGTCTTCAAGCCCAAGGAGGAGAGTTTTCTTGGTCACCAAGTTAAGTTACCTATAAATACAATCTCTTGTATTCATTCATAACTTAACCTTGGATCACTTAAAAACCTAATTTCTTTCTTCTCTCCTTCCTTCTTGGTTTGGCCGATCATACACCCTCCCTACCAAGGGATTTGATTTTTCCAACTCCAAGAAACAAGTGTTTGGTTTTATTTGTGATTCAAGAACCTAGCTTTTCACATCAAATCGATATTAGTACTTGTGTACAAGAATGAAGCATAAATACATTTGTGTTTGTGGGATTTTTGGTATTCGACATATATTGGGTCGATTGGTATAAACCCATTGTTAGGGTTTGGGTTTTTGTTCCTTGTTCTCGATATTGTGTGTTTCTTGAATTGCTAAAAGGTACACATATTGTTTTATTCAGTTAATTCAATTACAAGTATTTTTCATATTACTTCCGTTGCATGCTTTGATGATGTTTACTTGTTTACTATAAATGTTATGATTAGTAAAACCCAACAACACAAAGATCATCTCTCTAGCACACCAAGCTGTTCGATAAAATGGCTCATAGAGATATTGTTTCATGGAATGTCATGATCACTGGCCGTGTCAAATGCCGTTCAAACATGCGGTCTCTTGAAATGCCATGTTGTCCGCTATGCTCAGAGTGGGTATGTCGAAGAGTAGAAGGTTTTTGATATGATACCTGATGAGTGTAGGAATTCCATTACGTGGAATGGGATAGTTTCAGCATATGTGAAGAACAGGAGGGTCGATGAGACGAATAATGAGGATAATTGGGATGTGATTTCGTGGAACTATTTCATGGGCGGGTATGTGAGGACGAGGAGGTTAGGTGATGCAAGTGCTTTTCGATAGGATGGTGATATGTGATGAGGTTTCGTGGAATACTATGATTTTGGGTTATTCTCAAAGTGGGGATTTGTGTGAAGCGAGGAAGTTGTTTGATGAGTCTCCGGTAAGTGATGTGTATACGCGGACGGCTATGGTGTCTGGCTATGTGTAGAATGGTATGGTGGATGAAGCTTAAAGGGTTTTTGATGAGATGCCGTGAAGAATTCCGTATTGTGGAATGCGGTGATTGCTGGTTACTTGCAGTGTAAGAGAATTGATGTTGCGAAGGAGTTGTTTGATGCGATGCCTTGTAAGAATGTTAGTTCGTGGAATACTATGATTACCGAGTTTCACAGAGTGGATTTATTGATGTTTCTCGAGATTTATTCAAGAAGATGCCTCGACGTGATTGCATCTCATGTGGTGCTATTATTTCGGATATGCTCATTTGGGTCACAATGAAGAAGCATTGATATTGTTTGTAGAAATGAAGAGAAGTGGAGAAAAGGCAAATAGGTTTATATTTTCATGCATTTTGAGCACGTGTGCCGAGATCACTGCATTATAATTGGGATACCAATTGCATGCGCAGCTTGTTAAGGTAGGGCTTAAATCTGGGTGGTATGTAGGAAATGCATTACTGTCGATGTATTGCAAATGTGGAAACATAGATGAAGCTAATGCTATATTTGAAGAAATTTCGATAAAGACCGTTTGGTGGAACACAATCATTCTTTGGATACGACTACATGGCTTTGGCAAAGCTCTAAGAGTTTTCGAGTCAATGAAGAGTGGCGGAGTCAAACCCGATCAAGTTACTATGGTAATCATCAGTTACATTAGTTCATCAACTCATCCACTTTTTATGTGACGACAAAAGGAAAAATCAGTTAATTGTTACTTCAGGTTCTTTTAATAGAATCTTAAATGAGACTTTGATCTTACATGCTCATATAGGTAACATATTTATATAAGGGAATTGATATGTACACATAGGATTTTACTTTGCACACATAAAATTACATGGGGTATTGTTTGTTTTATTCATTAATTGTATGTGTGCAAAGTAAAATTCAATATGTACATATCATTACCCTTTATATAATTGTCTCATTTTCTGTTTTTCTACATCCAGGTTGGTATGTTGTAATGTAGTCATAGTGGGAGGCACACACTAGTTTTACGCTATGAATCGTGATTATGGAATAGCTACAAATTCAATATACTATACGTGCAAATTCAATATAGCTGCAAATTCAATATACTATACGTGCAAATTCAATATACTATACGTGCATGATTGATCTCTCGGTCGAGCAAGGTGGCTTCTAGATGATGCTCAAAATTTGATGAAAAGTATGCCATTTGAACCAGATGCTACTACATGGTGCGGCAAATCTTCATGGCAATAATGACCGGATGGAGCGATAATGCGGAATGTATGTTCTTTTATCTAATCAATATGCAGCTTGGTAGATGGGTCGACGTTGAGTGTGTTGTACAGTTGTGTGGGGTTTCCGTGGAGTTGAATGATCCAAACAACAACATGTATAATCATCATTGAAAGGAGTAATAAAAGGAAACAAGGAATATGGGTTGAACCCTTTAAAAGCGATATATAAAACTAGAAGGGTTACCTTGTTTGTTTCTACGAATCCTACATATATACTTATTGAATCGTTGCCTACAAGTGACATGTCGATTCACATAACTAATCGTTACAACCCTAGGAACTAAATAACCGTTTATACCGGTTATGTATTGGACCCAGACCATATACAAAGTTGGGTTTTACAGACTTCTAATCGACCCAACAAACATAATACAAACTTAATTATTGTCTTAAACATAATAAGTAACGTAATCTTTGATCTAAATAATTGGAGGCTATTCTCCCTCCTAATGATTTAGTATCAAAGCCTTCCTGAGTGATCCTTCTGGTCTTTTCAAGCAATGACATCAAAGTCATTGTTGTCTTGGCTGTGCTTCCTTGTTGTCCATCTTCATCATCATCCAATCTAACACCAACTTATTCATACCTGCTTCTTGTGCTCTGTAACACCCCCAATTCTACGTATGCAGCGGAATTCAAACTGGGTATTACTTGATGGCACAACAGTCATAATAATAGAAAACGATCTCCAAATGAGTCGTTTTAAAAAGTTTATCATTCAAATATATCAGAGTTTACAAAATAGGTCCCAGTTGGTTCCATTGATTACAAAACACATCAATATAAATTTTTTGATGCTTTGTGAATGATAAATTATTTATGTATAGCCTTCTTGATCTTGCCATTCCGTGCCAGCTTCCGACAATTTTATGGACCCTGAAATACATGCTTAAAACTGTCAACACAAAGGTTGAGTGAAATTCATAGAGTTTGTTTGATGGTTGAACACATTATGTTGGTAGTGTGAGTTAATTTGACTTACACCAAGGTTTTGAAAACAAAACAGATATTATTAGACTAAGCATCATGCAATCAAGGCGTTAACGTGTTCCAAATTTAATTGGAGAAACTGTTGATGCGTGCCCTAGTAGGTAAAATTGCCATTTTTACCTAATGTTACTCAAATATAGTGCGTTTGTTTGCCTCTAACGGGCCAACACAAACGGGATTCGTCAATCCCAATAGATCTATTCACAATATCCGCGCCCACTCTCACATAGTGATTAATGATTCATGATTTAGGGACTTATGTTTGGCAAATGCGGCAACTTAGTGCTAATAAAACAATCAGATAAGCATACAGTTTGAAAGCAATGTGTTCGGTTTAAAATAAAGCATGTATCTCCCCCAAGGGTTTGTAAAATAATTAAGTAATAAAAGTGGGGCTATGAACTCACCAAGAGTTGATGACGTTAAGTACTAACGGATGTGATGGATAAGTCGGAAGACTTCTACGTGCAACCTAAAAATGAAATGTTGCGACTTAAGTTTGGAATAATGTTTTAGGAAAACATAAACCATCCTATATATATCCCTATGTTGATCATGATGTAGTCAATTTTCATTTGATGTTTATAGAAAGATCTTTAATATGTGAAAACGTATTTAGTTTATAGATATCGTACTACTGTTCGGGCCATCATAATTCGAGAGGTCATGCAGAAGCGTTCGAGGAGCTAGGACACTTTAATTGTAAATCCAGAACTCGTCGATACGTTTTACTCAAATGAAACCCCTCACATGAAGCTCCCTACTATTGTAGCACTTAGTAAATACAACATATGTTTTGAGTGAAGATTGTTATAACATAAAGTTTATCATGTTTTAATAACTATCTAGTTTTTACAAGTTCTCGTCGTTTCAAACAAGCCTCGAGGCTTTAGCCATGGTCTTGCCGTGACTTTGGTCTTGACTACCATGGTCTTAAGACTCAACCTTGACCTTAGTCGTAGCCGTGGTCTTGGCTTATGGCCATTAGGCCTCTTGGTTTGCTTTTAGTTGTGACAAAAGTCTAGTTGTGAGACTATTTTACTAGCGTTTCTGATTTTGAAAGATTTTTGGCCTATTTAAGCGTTTTCAAGGTTCGAGCTTCCTTGTTATTGAAGGAAAATGTCGTTTCGGACAACTTTCGTGTTTTAACCTTTTTATGATTCGGACCATAAGTATGACTTTCAAAATGGCAGAACCAAGCAGTTCCCATATGGCAGTTTTGGCGTTTAGGTTTCGCTAACTTCTTTTGCCTATAACTTTTGACTCGTTTGTCCATTTCGGGTGATTCAAGTTGCTATGTTTACCTTTTTATCTTGTATACCATATTATGTAAGTTACATTGTCCATATGTTACTGATTTTAATGGTCTCACATGTATAGGATATGACTAGTTTTCTAGTTTGTTACTTTTATGACAATATGTAAATTAAAACAAGTGATTGAGTATATGTACATCATGAATCAACATAGTAACTATATATATAGCATGAAATAGTTAAGATTATGAATAATAAAGATGAGATGATGGTGGTGATAAGTTGCTTACAACTTTTGGCTTTCAAAATAGAAAGGAGTAACTTAGTAAGGATAGGACTTTGATTGATCGGGTAAGACTTTGTATTGAGCTAGCTTTCCACACCTTGGCACCCTTGCAAACTTGAAGAGTTGGTGATGAAGTACTAAGTGACTTGAGTGGATTTAAACTCAAGAGGATCACTTAAACTTGCTAGAGATTTGATGAAGTAGCTTGATCTTTGGAACTTCCTTGCATAAACTTGGAGTTTATAGATCAAATGATGGAAGATGTGAGTGGTTTAGGGTATGAACGACCAAAATCAGTTTGTGAGTGAGTTTATGATGTATTTCACTTCCTATTTATAGGAGGGTAAGTTTGGTTAACCATATATTGGGTTAATTATTAACCATGGTTAAGTTAGGACACTTGTAATGATCAAAATGATGCATGCTTAGGATCAAGCCACATAAATGGTGACTCCCCACCTTTAGGTCGGTTTTAATGAATGACAAGGCTTAGATGATAAGCCTTGGTCTTATCTTGAGGTTTAGAGTAAGTTTTGGTTCCGTTAAATGCCAACCGTAAGTTGTTAAGCCATAAAACGTCAAACCGGGTATCGTAAAATAATCGAAACTTACAGGAATGATGAGACTCATCATTATACTCCATCTAAAATATAAAATGGGTGATAAGTCTCATTGGGTGCAAAAACGCTGCTTAAAGTAAAACACGGGTCAAAAACGCGTAATTCGCCAAAAAAGCAGAAGCTGAAAACGTAAAATTCCAAAACTTGTGGAATTGTCATAAAATGGTAGAAATACATATTTTTAATGTTTATATGGTTTACTGGACATATCGGGATGTCCGAATGACGTTTAAACCCTAAAGTTGTTCTCGGACACGGTTTAGTAACGGTTCTGAATGGATTCAACGCGCCCGCCGTCAGGCGACTTGTCGAGTTTATTTATCTTATCATGATAGTAAAATAAAAAAATATATTTACGATATGAATAGTGAAAATGAATAGTAAATGTGAATAGTAAAAGTGAATAGTAAATTCTTGAAAATGAAAAATAACTCCAAAATGCGGTGGTTACAGTCTCCCCGTTGGAGAAATAACGTCCTCGTGATTTAATTGTTTCTTGATGTTGATGCTCCTTCAAAAAGGTGAGGGTACTTTCGACGCATTTGGTCTTCTTGTTCCCATGTAAATTTTGGGCCGCGTTGGGAGTTCCAAATAACTTTGACAATTGGTATTCGACTCTGTTTTAGTTGTTTGACCTCTCGGTCCATGATCTCCATAGGTTGTTCAATGAAGTGTAGATCGTTGCTCAGCTTGAGTTCATCGAGTGGAATAACAAGCGATTCATCGGATAGACATTTCTTTAGGTTAGATACATGAAAAGTGGGATGTACATTACTGAGTTCCGATGGGAGCTCAAGTTTGTATGCCACTGGACCAACCCTAGCGAAGATTTTGAATGGACCTATGTATCCGGGTTTAGTTTTCCGTTTACCGAATCGTATGACACCTTTCCAAGGTGAGACCTTTAGCATAACCTTGTCTCCAACTTGGAATTCCAAGGGTTTGCGTCGTACATTGGCATAACTCTTTTGTCTATCTCTTGCTTTTTGTAACCCGATTTTTGACTTGTATGATTTTCTCGGTTGTTTCACGAATGAGTTCTCGACCGCTGAGTTGTACATCTCCCACTTCGCCCAACAGACACGGTGATCGGCACTTTCGACCGTAAAGTGCTTCGAAGTCTTTGCCTTGATACTTGATAACTGTTATTGTAGGAGAATTCGACCAATGGTAAATGGTTATCCCATCCTTTTCCAAAGTCGATTATACAAGCTCGGAGCATGTCTTCCAGCGTTTGAATGGTTCGTTCACCCTGACCATCGGTTTGAGGGGTGATACGCTACTCATGTCTAGGTTTGTTCCAAAGCGTCTTGGAGTGACACCGCCTAAGTTTGAGGTAAATCTACCATCTCGGTCGCGATATGATAGAGATCGGTGCACCGTGTTTTGAGACTATTTCCTTGACGTATAGTCGAGTCAGCTGATCCATCTTGTAAGTCTCTTTGATTGGTATAAAGTGTGCGGACTTTGTGAGACGATCCACTATGACCCTGATGGAGTCATAACCGTTGGATGTCTTTGGGAGTTTAGTGATAAAATCCATTGTGATTCGTTCCCATTTCCATATCGAAATCTCGGGTTGTTGCAAGAGACCGAATGATGGTTTTGGTGTTCGGCCTTTACTTTGGAACAAGTAAGGCATTTATCGACGTAGGTGGCAATGTTGGCTTTCATGTTTGGCCACCAATAGAGTAGTTTTAGATCATGATACATCTTATCAGATCCTGGATGTACGGAATATTTGGATTTGTGGGATTCAAGCATGATTAAATCTCGTAGACCACCATAAAGTGGTAACCAAATTCTTCCTTGGAAGCATAACGTTCGTCAGAACGGGTTTCAAATTTCTTCTGTATCATGCCATCTAATTTCTCCTTCTCAATGTCTTGTTGTTTTACCGCTTCGGCTTGAGCATTGAGTATTTGAGCATGGAAATTTGAGTTAATGGTTAGGACTAAAGCTCGAACTCGTAGAGGTTTAACCCTTTCCTTCCTTCGGGGGCATCTGCTACTACGTTGGATTTTCCTGGATGATAACGAATGTCGCAATCATAATCACTCAGCAATTCTAACCATCGTCGTTGCCTCATGTTTAATTCCTTTTGATCTAGAATGTGTTGGAGACTTTTGTGGTCGGTATACACAGCATATCTAGTACCGTATAGATAGTGTCTCCAGATTTTAAGTTCAAAGACTACTGCTTCTAACTCCAAGTCATGAGTATTGTAGTTTTCTTCATGTTTCTTGAGTTGTCGTGAAGCATACGCCATGACTTTTTCTCGTTGCATGAGTACGGCTCCTAATCCTTGGTGCGAAGCATCACAATAGACTACAAAATCTTCGATCCCATCTGGCAAAGCTAGAATAGGGGCACTACAAAAGTTTTTGTTTCAGGATTTGGAAAGCTTCATCTTCATCTTCGTTCGGATGTACTTCTTGTTTTTTACGAGTTAAGCGTAGTCAAAGGTTTGGCTATGGAGGAAAACCCCTCAATAAACCTTCGATAATAACCGGCCAAACCTAGAAATTGATGAATTTCTGTAGGTGTCGTAGGTGTTGGCCAATCCTTGATAGCCTCAATTTTAGCGGGATCAACATGTAGACCCGTGTTATCGATAACATGCCCAAGGCTGTCTTGACTGAATCCAGAATTCACATTTAGAGAATTTTGCGTACAACTTCTCTTTCTTGAGCAAATCTAAAATCGTTCTCAGATGATCTTTATGTTCTTCTTCGCTTTTGGAGTATATGAGAATGTCATCGATGAATACTATCACACACTTGTCCAAGTATGGCACACCGATTCATGAGATCCATGAATACGGCCGGTGCATTCGTCGCCAAAAACGGCATTACTTGGAACTCGTGATGACCATAGCGAGTTCTAAAGGCTGTTTTGGAATGTCTTCTTCTCGAACCTTAACTTGATGGTAACCCGATCGAAGGTCTATTTTTGAATAATAGGTCGAACCTTGTAGTTGATCGAATAGATCATCGATTCTCGGCAAAGGGTATCGGTTCTTTATGGTTAATTTGTTTAGATCACGATAGTCGATACACATTCGTAACGATCCATCTTTCCTTTTCACGAACAAGACGGGAGCTCCCCAAGGTGAGGAACTAGGTCGGATAAACCCCTTGTCTGAAAGTTCTTGTAGTTGATTTGCCAGTTCTTGCATCTCGGATGGTGCTAGTCTGCAGGGAGCGCGGGCCCTGGCGCCGCTCTCTGGCACTAAATCAATGTGAAACTCTACTTGGCGTGATGGTGGAAGTCCGGGTAAGTCTTCAGGGAAAACTTCAAGAAATTCACGAGCGATAGGAACGTCTTCAAGTCGTTTTTCTTTGGATTCCTTCTTGGTAACATGAGCTAGAAATGCGTAACATCCTTTTTCAATGTACTTCATGGTTTTCATACATGAGATGATGTTTAAGCGAGTTCCACTTTGATCACCACGGATGACCAAAGTTTCATTGTTACAACGAATGTGAACAACTTTTTGCCACAAATGATGTTGGCTCGATGTTTTGACAACCAATCCATGCCAATAACCACATCGAAACTTCCAAGTTCGATTGGCATGAGATTGATGCTGAATGGATGATTTAAAGGTTGAGGTACAGTTTTGGAGCACAGTATTGGTGTTTACTAAGTTTCCATTGGCTAATTCAATACTATAATGAGTATCCATAGTGGTTGGTGCAATATTAAGTAAAGGTGCAATTTTGGAAGATATAAAGCTCATATCAGCATCGGAATCGAATAAGACCTTAACAAGATGATTATTGGGTGAAACGCATTGACTCCACGTTCGGGTCTTGTTGAGGTTCACCGTTGCCCATAACATAAGCTCTACCACGAGCATCTCCTCCTTGTAGGCCACGGTTTTGAGGACAATTGGGTTTGACATGTCCTTTCTCCCCACACCTGAAACATGTAACTATCGGTTGAAGGTTAGCTCAGTAGACACAACTTTGCTTCTACAGTCTTTAGCAAGGTGTCACGGTTTTTGACACTTGTGACACTTGGCTGGGCAAGGACCCAAATGGTGATAGTTGCATTTATTGCACTTTGGGTAGGTTCCACCATAATTTCCTCCAGCTGGTGCTGCAACATAAGCCGTTGAGGCTTCTTGTCTTTGTTTTGTTCTTGATGGTGTTGGGTGTTACGATTTTGATTGTTGAAAGTGTTTCTTTGGTTGTTATCCCATTGTCGTTTGTTGTTGTTTTTTCGGTTGTTGTTGTTGTTGGTATGGTTGTTGTTATTACGGTAGTTGGTGTTGTTGGTGGTAGTGTTGAGATTCTGTCTTTGGGTAGCTCCTTTTCGAACCACTTGATCCATGAGACTTCGAGACATTCGCATAGCATCATCAAGTGACTTTGGATCAAACGATGTCACGTTTCCTTGGATGATAGGCGTAAGTCCCCAGATATATCTCTCTAACAGCTTTTCAGTTGTTGGAACCATTGATGGACATAGTATCGCCAATTCTTGAAATCGACGGTTGTAAGTAGCAATGTCAACACCTTTAAGAACATGGTTCCAAAATTCCACTTCCAATTTCTGTATCTCACTACGAGGGCAATACTCCTTGATCATTAAACCCTTTAGAGCAACCCAAGAGATTTGATAAGCAATCATGATACCTATTGGTTGAGCAACTGAATTCCACCATGATAATGCGATCGATAGTGTACAAGTGGCATATTGAACCTTGTCACTTTCAGCATTTGATTGAGAACACATATTCCATTCTTTCAAACCGGCGAGTTAAACCCCGACTCCTTCTGAACCCTTGAAATTTGTGGGTTTGCAACTCATAAATTCTTTGTATGAGCAACCTCTAGTTGCACTAGCTTCGGCAAGCCTAGCAGCCAGCGATCGGCGATTTCAGCGGCGGCTTTCGGCGGCGGCTGCTTGGCCTCAGCGGCTGCGGCCTCGGCGGCTACTGGCGGCCTCGGCTGTGACCTCAGCGGCTGCGGCGGCCTCGGCGTTGCGGCGGCGGCAGCGGCGGACCTCGGCGCCTCAGCTGCCGGCGGCTTGCGGCGGCTGCGGCGGCGGCTGCGGTTGTTGCGGCGGCGGTAGCGGCGGCTGCGGCGGCTTCAGCGGCGGCGGCGGCCGGCTATGGTTGCTCGTTCCGCGTTAATTGCTGCATTCACTCGAGTAGTAATCATTAGCTCAATGGCGGTGGAGTCATTGGTTGAGGTGCTTTAGCTTTCTTTGGCGGCATGATTCTATTAAAAAGAGATATCAAGAGTTATAAAAAGATCATGATTTTTGATGGAAGGTTAGAAATAATAAAGTTTGGAGTTTTAAACCATAACACATGATAGCATAAAACCAGAGTTTTTATTCACATAACGTTGATTGATTTACAAAATCGAAACCTATTACAAGCTTCTTCAAAATGTACTAACTGAAACTTTCAGTTTAGTAATTACAACGCTTTACTACTACTAGCTATTACATGAGTTACGAGTTTTTCTAACGAGTCTAATCAGTTTAGAAGTACAAAAGATAACTAGTATATCACATAGTCTAAGATTGGTTGAACGAATCGATGTTTCCATATACGGCTAGAACATCGATGCTATCACTTATACAGTTTTCTTCGTCCTCTTTTTGATGTATTTTCTGTTGCATGGCATTCATAGAAGATTGCATATCATACAACTCCTTTCGAAGACAATATCGGTCGAAGTTAGCAACGTCTAGTCGGATCTCTATCGAGCTTAAGTGATTTCGTAGTTCTTGAATCTGTGCCGCGTCTTGGCTTGGATTCTTTCCACTCTTGATAACCTATCTTTGATGTCTTCCCATCCATTTAGTGGATGGAAGATGGTATCTGCAACATAATCCAAGTCCCTCTTCACATAACTCATATCTAGTATGAATAAGTCCAGCGTTGCGAGCATGGATGGCCTCAGTTTTGGCCGCAATGACAAATGATTCTTGTTGATTCATCTGCCATGCCATACTTTGAACTTTATGTTGGGTTAGGTCGAGGTGTTGTTTTAAATGGTATAGCTCGTATTGGACAGAGTTTATGAAAGCAAGTATCATTGCGGATGACCGCCAACTTCATGAGTTGATGTTGGTCCTTGAGTAGGGTTAGTAGGATTAGGTTCGGAAGATGTTTCGAGGCAGGAGGTGGTGATAATGGTGCTACACCATATACATAGTTTTCCTCTTGATCATCCTCGGATTCAACCCATCCTTAACATTATATTCGGGAGAATCTGGTATAATCAGATCCTCTTCTACTTCCTCGTCCATATCTTCGTATGGTTCATCTTCGTAATCAACAGCATCAAGGTAGTCGTCATTAATATCGGAAAATCTAGTTCGGAATGATTGGAATGTTTGGAATTTGTTCGGGTGATGCCGGAACATAATCGGGAGATGCAGGCACAGACATAGTGACTACAAAAGGATATGATGTTAAAATAGTTATAATATTTAGGAGAAAGCTTTAAATATTTCAAGTGTATATATCAATATACTAATATGTTCATGTTATTATAACCTGTCTTGAAAGCCAATAATAGTCTGGAGGATGGAAGGCACGGAGAACGGAAGGCTATAAAATATTTTTGTTTGCAAAAGCAGTTATAGTTTAAGTCATAATTTAGACTCGTTTCTCTATAACTATGGCTCTGGTACCAATCTATAACACCCCCAATTCTCGTATCGCGAATTCAAACTGGGTACTACTTGATGGCACAACATCATAATAATAAAACGATCTCTAAAAGAGTCGTTTTAAAAAGGCTTTATCATTCAAATATATCAGAGTTTACAAAATAGGTCCCAGTTGGTTTGATGAGTCTCTAATTACTCATCATTTTTGTACAATATAAACTGCAAAATCATCTGAAAACACTTAAAAATGCATCAAAATGATCAAAATATCACAAACAAGTGTTTTATGTGTTTTAAATGTAAAAATATCAAAATCAGATGAAAAACGTATCAAATTTGCAAAATTGGCAGTTTTAGTCCCCCAAGTTTCAAAAGTTGTCAAAAACAGTCCCTGGTAAATCAAAATAAAGAAAAATGTCATTTAAGGTCCATAGGATTCAAAAGTTGTCAAAACAAACCTTTGAAATGTAAAATTTGCAAAATTACAACTTTGGTCCCTCAAGTTTGAAAAATGACATAAATGGTCCCTGGAAAATTGGAAAGTGTCAAGATTGGTCCTTGCATTATTGAAACTTGTCACTTTTATCCCTTGGATCAACTTTGATGAAATGGCAGAAGTGGTCCCCTAATTTTCAGAAATTGCAAAATAGGTCCTTATGTATTATTAAACACTTTTTTGACCCTTGGACCCTTGTCAATCCATGTGACCCCTGCCACAACCCATTTTGAACCCCCCTTTCCTTTTAATAATCCTGGTCAGTCAACCCCTTGGTCAAATAAACACCAATGGCGCCAAAAGTCTCCACCCTCTCCAACTGCTATCACTGCTCAATCAGAAAACCATCCCCCCTCCTCAACATATCACTTTCCTTGTTCCCTCACCCTCAACAACATCCAAGAATCATTAAATGGTCATTCCCTCATTCACTCAACCATAGCCAGCTGTTATATCCATTTCCCGCCAAAAAATGATAAATGGCCAAGATTGCTTCAAATGATCCAAGGGCCTCAAATAGAGGTGGGAATAGCTCAGAAACAAGTGGGGAGTGGATTGAAGTATAAAAAGAAGAAAGAGGATGAGGAGAAGGAGTCTACTAGTTTTTTTTTTTAGTTTTCATCAATGTCGTTTTTATAATAAATGTTTTAGTTTAGTTGCAAATCTGTTATCTTTTGTTTCATTGTATCAACTTCAAGTAATATTATCAGTTTAATCTAATTTTAAGCTTCAATCCCAAGTTGTATCCACTTTTCATGTTTCTTATTCTTGTTGCAAATTTGATTTTCAAACTCTATGCTTAACTCTTTAGCGACTTATTTTTAAGCTCCAACAAGTTTATATAAGCTTATTACATATTTTTACAAGCTTAAACTCAAGTTTCAACCCATTTTGGATCATGGTCAATAAAAGTCAACTGGAAGCTCAATGGGTCTTGGTAATGGATAAATGGAGATGCAGTGGTGATGTTGGGTTTAATTAGACTAGTTTAGGTTGGTTTTGGATTTGGTCTAGCCTGCAACACCATCTGGTCCTCTTGTGAGTATTTGTCTCATTTTTACATTTTCAATCAAATTTTGCATTTTATGCTTGTTTGAGTATCTGTAGTCACCACTAGTGTAGACTTGTTTATATAGGTGTAACTAGGTCATATTAACTCAGTTTAATCATTGGAACAAGTTGGATCAAAGATTAGCTTATTTAAATTTGTATAACAGTTGATGAAAGGGTGTTTGGATTCCATGTTTAATCTGTCTTTAAGGTCTGCTCAGTAGTTGTAATCTGTTGTTGCATGATTGTTTAGCATATCTTAGTTCATATCTGTCTTACTTTTGTACTTGTAACATATGAAAGTCAAAATCCATCTCATTGGTCCTTAGCAGCTTACTGTTGAGATTTTCACAAGATCATAAGCTCATTTTGTGTGTTAAATTCATAGATCAAGCTTGTAGTAGCTTTATTTCATACATTAACATCATATTCAGTCCTTGAATCAAGCTCAAAGTTGGAAAAGGTCAACTTTCCATTTCTTTCAAAAGTCAAATTTCTCAAATAGGCTGTTTTGAATAAACTTTAGATTTTCACTGTGTGCTTAATATTAAGATTCAGCTTATAAGCTTCTAGGACATTAAACTTTAGTTGCTTAAGAAAATTAGAAAAATACTAGTTCAGTTTTAATTAGCTTGTAAAGTGCTTATTTTTAAGCTTGTTTTGACCCCCTTTTGAAATATGCCCTTGCAACAGTTAACCTTATGCTTATTTAGATTTTGCTAAAGTGCTTATTTCTATGTTTTTGTGCTTATTCAGTTGCAACATTAGCTTATAATTATTCTCTTACCTTATCTCCAGTTTTCAAGTTGCTTAGTCACTAGCTTATTAACACTTTGGTTAATCTTAGTGCCTATTTCATCTTTTGTCCCACTGTTGGAAATTTTAAAAGTGAATCTAGCTTATTAGTTGTTTTTATAAAAAGTGTTAGTTATAAAATTTGCTTATTTAGTTGTGTTCAATAAGTTTGTAAAATAAAATCAAGAAAAAAAATAAAGTTCAAAAAAAGGCTCTTTGAGATCGAACTCAGGACCTCCCTGCACTCCCAGCCACGCTTCAGCACACATGCAAACCAACTGCCCTTGGGACTTGTCTTGGTTTTATTTTGCAACATTTAATATATAAGGGTATTTAGTCAGTTTTGCTTTAAGCACTTCTTTAGCTTATTTTGAGCTTATTTCACATAACAACCATCTAGTTTTTTATTTTTCTTAGATCAAGCATAAGTTAAAGTAGTTTTTGTGAATTTTTCATATTTTTTTCACAAAACGTTTAGTATTTTTAATAATTAATTTAGTTAAATTTAGTATTTAATTCGTAATAAATAATTTAGAGTCGAGAAAAATACCGGCTTTTTCCTAAAATTTTCTTTTGTCATATAGTACGTAATAAAATTGTTTTACACTTGTAGGACTTTTATTTTATAAATTTTACGTTTTATCTTTAGCGCTCCAGAAGTAATTTTTTTATATATGCATGCGTTTTCATTTTAGGCCACGTTTTTAGATATTTTAAGTTTACGTTTCAATTAAAATAGTTTATTTAAGATATTTTGTTTTATAAAATCACAAAAACATCATTGTAAAATAGTGATAGCGTTTATTTAATATTTTTTATCTCTTTAATTTTCTTAATTTGTATTTAAGTCGCTTTATTTTATAAGCTTTTTCAGTAGTGTAATTTTCCATCCTAATCCTTCCGATCACTATCATTAGTGATCATTCTATCGTCGATCAAGTGTTTACACACCATTGAGTCTCAGGTGGGACTAAGCGACAGGGAATCCCTTGTATTCTCGATCTTCATTGTATTTGTGTGCTGGCGGTTTTACCCCAGAAACTTCTTCGGTTGATCATTCACAAGTCAATTGGTGGCTTGTGTGAGGTAGCAATTTGTAGTTATCACACGCCTGAGATCAAATTTTAGAAGCGCCGCGGGAGAGCTTTAGCGTGTGTTTAGCCTTTTGAGACCCATTCTTGCACATATCCATTTTTGTAAAAGTTTTTTGTAAAGTTATCAGAAAATCCAAAATATTTTCATTCTTTGTTTTTGCAATATGTTTTTCAAAAATCCAAAAAATCCATCTTTATCCTCTCACATCTTTTGATTCTACATTTCTTTTACCCTCTATCCATTTGATTCTTTCTATGTCTTATCCTCACCAATTTGGTTGTGAATGGTGTGGGGGACCTCAAAATGGTGGAAATTACCCCGGTTGTGGCATTGTGAATCCGGGAAACGGGTTTGTCTATTACCAAAATCCCTACAATGAAACAACTAATTTCCTCAACCAACCCCCGCACTATGAGATGGAGACATATTCTTGTGAATCTTGTGGAGGTCCTCACCCGAGTTTTGAGTGTCAAAGCAGGGAACAGCTTGTCTATGAGCATAATCCTTGTAACAATTATGACTACTCTTATCATGACCAACCTCCACAGTACCAAACGATTCAAACACAACCTCTGCAAATTCCTCAAGAACTTCTCGAAAATTGTCTAGATATACTCAAAGATTTAAAAGAATTAGTTAAAGAAGAAAGTCTCGTCCCGGAAGCACGATGCGAAAAGAACAAGCAGCTAGAGTAAGTTCCAATATTAGAAACCTCTCGTGTAGGTATACGATTATGATGACGACAACGATGATGATTTTGATGAGGAATCTATGACTCGAGTGGCAATCCCTCCCGTTGAAGAAGGAAAGAGTATGGGAGAATTGTTGGGAGGAGGAGAATATGAAGAGCATAGGAGCTATATATGTTTTGATAAAGTCGATGCTCGAGTGGCAATCCCCTCCGTTTCTCCGAGCCTTTCATTTCCGACTCTTCCCTTCACTCGCGGTTGAGAGAAGTGAATTCCTTTTGGAAGAGGTCGATGATCCTATTTCTTTGAAATTTTTGATCCCAGACTTTCTAAACATGGGGGATGAGCATCTGGCACTATTCGAAACGGAATCGTCTAATGTTGAGAACTTTATCCCGATCCCAAGTGAGTCAGGGGAATTCTTGATAATGAATGTGATGTGTTTTCTTCTCTTACAAAAGATCTTGTTGAGACTTTCTGATTTTGGCGGTGATTATAGTGATGCCGATTCTTTATATTCTAAAGACACAGAATTTATTGATGCATCACTTCCACATTCCGAGATCGTCAAACTAGAAGAGATGTTGACCATGTTGTTTCCACAACAGTTAATACGACTATCACTAATCCCTTATTCGAATTCGATTCTGAATTTACTCTAAATTCAGTTAATCCAATCCTTGATAGTGATGAGTGCATGCGGGAACTATAATGGACGAGGTGCATATTTACAGCCCATAGTACCAGTGCACATGTCCCACCTCCGTATACTCTTGAGGAGTTCTCCATGAACTCACTCATATCATATCTCCGTGAGTATGATTGCTTGGATGGCAAAAATCATGATCGGGGGAAGAGAATCTCAATTTGCATAGTTATGACAAATCTTCCACCCTCCCAACGAGATGCCTTCCAACCCTAAGAGCTCAACCAATAAAATCCAAATAAGTGCAACTGCACTTAATCCCGCGGAAGAAGATCTAGTTATGATTGTTATCATGATCTTCCTTCTTTTCTTCGCCTACTCGGTGACTTCCTCTCTTCTTCACTCCTTAGGGAGTGAGAGACACTATCTTTGACCCGGCATTTTCATTTATCATTTGTGAGTCGGGTCTTTCTCTCTATATCTCATCGGTGTGGAACTTTCGCGTGCTTCAATGTTTATTCAAACATCTTGAATGAAAGTCCGATGGAGATTGTTTCTTCCACTTTGCTTCCTCATGAACCAATGAATTGAGGTGAGTCAAGCTAGCGACTCGGAAATAAAAAACAGTAGCACACACTATATGGGTTTTCACCCATATTTCTGACTTCTTACCCTTTCTACCACCTAAGTGTGGGGTGATGCCCACATGTTATATATATATATATATCAAAAAAAAAATCTTCTTTCTAAATAATGGCAAGTATTTCCCTTTTCGTTCTTTGTTTCGGCATAACCGCCGGTACTTTGAATATTGAGGGCAATATTCATTTCTAAGTGTGGGGGGTAATTCTCACGAATTTCATGTATTACCTACCCAATTCCCGTTTTGGCCAAAAATTTTTTTGGAGTAAGTGTTTTACACTTACTAATTTGGTTATCAGTCCGCCATGTTTGATAGACTAAAGGATTGGCTAATCCAGAAAGCGGCTCTTGGTAAAGATTTCTCAAATCCGTTTATATGGCTTGCAATTTGCCCAAAATTGTATGGTATTCATCTCACCATATCCTTAAAAGTGAAGAGTTGGCTAAGCAAGTTTATGGCTTGTGGTAAAGCGATGGAAAATCCATAATTGGTAATCAGCTCACCAAAGATATTTTATCTAAGAGTTGGCTAGTCCGAGAAGGGTGCGGCTACGGTAAAGACAAAATCAAATCCGTTGACGACTTATGATTTGCTCAAAATCATTTGGTTATTAGTGTACCAAAGGTTCTTACTTGCCTGAAACATTTGGCTACTCAGTGATGGCTTTTGGTAAAAGTTTTAAAATCCATTAAAGCTTCAAATCATTGCTAGGGACTAGCAATATCTTAGTGTGGGGGATTGATGAGTCTCTAATTACTCATCATTTTTGTACAATATAAACTGCAAAATCATCTGAAAACACTTAAAAATGCATCAAAATGATCAAAATATCACAAACAAGTGTTTTATGTGTTTTAAATGTAAAAATATCAAAATCAGATGAAAAACGTATCAAATTTGCAAAATTGGCAGTTTTAGTCCCCCAAGTTTCAAAAGTTGTCAAAAACAGTCACTGGTAAATCAAAATAAAGAAAAATGTCATTTAAGGTCCATGGGATTCAAAAGTTGTCAAAACAAACCTTTGAAATGTAAAATTTGCAAAATTACAACTTTGGTCCCTCAAGTTTGAAAAATGACATAAATGGTCCCTGGAAAATTGGAAAGTGTCAAGATTGGTCCTTGCATTATTGAAACTTGTCACTTTTATCCCTTGGATCAACTTTGATGAAATGGCAGAAGTGGTCCCCTAATTTTCAGAAATTGCAAAATAGGTCCTTATGTATTATTAAACACTTTTTTGACCCTGGACCCCTTGTCAATCCATGTGACCCTGCCACAACCCATTTTGAACCCCCTTTCCTTTTAATAATCACGGGTCAGTCAACCCTTGGTCAAATAAACACCAATGGCCAAAAGTCTCCACCTCTCCAACTGCTATCACTTGCTCAATCGAGAAAACCATCCCCCCTCCTCAACATATCACTTTCCTTGTTCCCTCACCCTCAACAACATCCAAGAATCATTAAATGGTCATTCCCTCATTCACTCAACCATAGCAATTTGTTATATCCATTTCCGCCAAAAATGATAAATGGCCAAGATTGCTTCAAATGATCCAAGGGCCTCAAATAGAGGTGGGAATAGCTCAGAAACAAGTGGGGAGTGGATTGAAGTATAAAAAAAGAAGAAGAGGATGAGGAGAAGGAGTCTACTAGTTTTTTTTTTAGTTTTCATCAATGTCGTTTTTATAATAAATGTTTTAGTTTAGTTGCAAATCATTTATCTTTTGTTTCATTGTATCAACTTCAAGTAATATTATCAGTTTAATCTAATTTTAAGCTTCAATCCCAAGTTGTATCCACTTTTCATGTTTCTTATTTACTGTTGCAAATTTGATTTTCAAACTCCTATGCTTAACTCTTTAGCAGCTTATTTTTAAGCTCCAACAAGTTTATATAAGCTTATTACATATTTTACAAGCTTAAACTCAAGTTTCAACCCATTTTGGATCATGGTCAATAAAAGTCAACTGGAAGCTCAATGGGTCTTGGTAATGGATAAATGGAGATCATTGGTGATGTTGGGTTTAATTAGACTAGTTTAGGTTGGTTTTGGATTTGGTCTAACTGCAACACCATCTGGTCCTCTTGTGAGTATTTGTCTCATTTTTACATTTTCAATCAAATTTTGCATTTTATGCTTGTTTGAGTATCTGTAGTCACCACTAGTGTAGACTTGTTTATATAGGTGTAACTAGGTCATATTAACTCAGTTTAATCATTGGAACAAGTTGGATCAAAGATTAGCTTATTTAAATTTGTATAACAGTTGATGAAAGGGTGTTTGGATTCCATGTTTAATCATCTTTAATGCCTTTCAGTAGTTGTAATCTGTTGTTGCATGATTGTTTAGCATATCTTAGTTCATATCTGTCTTACTTTTGTACTTGTAACATATGAAAGTCAAAATCCATCTCATTGGTCCTTAGCGACTTCTTTGTTGAGATTTTCACAAGATCATAAGCTCATTTTGTGTGTTAAATTCATAGATCAAGCTTGTAGTAGCTTTATTTCATACATTAACATCATATTCAGTCCTTGAATCAAGCTCAAAGTTGGAAAAGGTCAACTTTCCATTTCTTTCAAAAAGTCAAAATTTCTCAAATAATTTGTTTTTGAATAAACTTTAGATTTTCCTTTGTGTGCTTAATATTAAGATTCAGCTTATAAGCTTCTAGGACATTAAACTTTAGTTGCTTAAGAAAATTAGAAAAATACTAGTTCAGTTTTAATTAGCTTGTAAAGTGCTTATTTTTAAGCTTGTTTTGACCCCTTTTTTCTGAAATATGCCCTGTGCCTTGATTAACCTTATGCTTATTTAGATTTTGCTAAAGTGCTTATTTCTATGTTTTTGTGCTTATTCAGTTGCAACATTAGCTTATAATTATTCTCTTAGCTTATCTCCAGTTTTCAAGTTGCTTAGTCACTAGCTTATTAACACTTTGGTTAATCTTAGTGCCTATTTCATCTTTTGTCCCACTGTTGGAAATTTTAAAATTTGAATCTAGCTTATTAGTTTTTTTTTATAAAAAGTGTTAGTTATAAAATTTGCTTATTTAGTTGTGTTCAATAAGTTTGTAAAATAAAATCAAGAAAAAAAATAAAGTTCAAAAAGAGAACTTTGAGATCGAACTCGGGACCTCTGCACTCCAGCCACTTGAGCACACACTGCACAACCAAGCGCCCTTGGTACTTGTCTTGGTTTTATTTTGCAACATTTAATATATAAGGGTATTTAGTCAGTTTTGCTTTAAGCACTTCTTTAGCTTATTTTGAGCTTATTTCACATAACAACCATCTAGTTTTTTATTTTTCTTAGATCAAGTATAAGTTAAAGTAGTTTTGTGAATTTTCATATTTTTCTAAAAAAGTTTAGTATTTTTAATAATTAATTTAGTTAAATTTAGTATTTAATTAAATAAATAATTTAAGAGTCGAAAAAATACCGGCTTTTCCTAAAATTTTCTTTTGTCATATAGTACGTAATAAAATTGTTTTTACACTTGTAGGACTTTTATTTCATAAATTTTACGTTTTATCTTGCGCTCAGTAATTTTAATATATAACGTCACGTTTTCATTTTCAGGCCAGCGTTTTTAGATATTTTAAGTTTACGTTTCAATTAAAATAGTTTATTTAAGATATTTTGTTTTATAAAATCACAAAAACATCATTGTAAAAATAGTGATAGCGTTTATTTAATATTTTTTATCTCTTTAATTTTCTTAATTTGTATTTAAGTCGCTTTATTTTATAAGCTTTTTCAGTAGTGTAATTTTCCATCCTAATCCTTTCTGATCACTATCATTAGTGATCATTCTATCGTCTGATCAAGTGTTTACACACCATTGAGTCTCCGTGGGACTAAGCGACCGGAATCCTTGTATTCTCTGATCTTCATTGTATTTGTGTCCGAGCAGTTTTAAGCTTCTTACGGTCAGTCATTCACAAGTGGCTGGCTTGTGTGAGGTAGCTTGACTGTAGTTCAGCACAGATCATGGTTCCATTGATTACAAAACACATCAATATAAAGTTTTTGATGCTTTGTGAATGATAAATTATTTATGTATAGCCTTCTTGATCTTGCCCTTCCGTGCCAGCATCCGACTTTATGGACACTGAAATACATGCTTAAAACTGTCAACACAAAGGTTGAGTGAAATTCATAGAGTTTGTTTGATGGTTGAACACATTATGTTGGTAGTGTGAGTTAATTTGACTTACACCAAGGTTTTGAAAACAAAACTGATATTATTAGACTAAGCATCATGCAATCAAAGCGTTAACGTGTTCCAAATTTTATTGGAGAAATTGTTGGTACGTGCCTAGTAGGTAAAATTGCCATTTTTACCTAATGTTACTCAAATATAGTGCGTTTGTTTGCCTCTAACGGGCCAACACAAACGGGATTCGTCAATCCCAATAGATCTATTCACAATATTCGAGCCCACTCTCACATAGTGATTAATGATTCATGATTTAGGGACTTATGTTTGGCAAATACGGTAACTTAGTGCTAATAAAACAATCAGATAAGCATACAGTTTGAAAGCAATGTGTTTGGTTTAAAATAAAGCATGTATCTCCCCCAAGGGTTTGTAAAACAATTAAGTAATAAAAAGTGGGGCTATGAACTCACCAAGAGTTGATGACGTTAAATACTAACGGATGTGATGGATAAGTCGGAAGACTTCTACGTGCAAACTAAAAATGAAATGTTGCGACTTAAGTTTGGAATAATGTTTTAGGAAAACATAAACCATCCTATATATATCCCTATGTTGATCATGATGTAGTCAATTTTCATTTGATGTTTATAGAAAGATCTTTAATATGTGAAAACATATTTAGTTTATAGATATCGTACTACCGCTCGGGCCATCATAATTGAGAGGTGCATGGCGTTAGAGGAGCTAGGACACTTTAATTCGTAAATCCAGCAACTCGTCGATACGTTTTACTCAAATGAAACCCCTCACATGAAGCTCCCTAATATTGTAGCACTTAGTAAATACAACATATGTTTTGAGTGAAGATTGTTATAACATAAAGTTTATCATGTTTTAATAACTATCTAGTTTTTACAAGTTCTCGTCGTTTCAAACAAGCCTCGAGGCTTTAGCCATGGTCTTGCCGTGACTTTGGTCTTGACTACCATGGTCTTGAGACTCATCCTTGACCTTAGCCGTAGCCGTGGTCTTGGCTTATGGCCATTAGGCCTCTTGGTTTGCTTTTAGTTGTGACAAAAGTCTAGTTGTGAGACTATTTTTCTGTGATTTCTGATTTTGAAAGATTTTTGGCCTATTTAAGCGTTTTCAAGGTCCGAGCTTCTTCTTTGTTGAAGGAAAGCGTCGTTCGGACAACTTTCGTGTTTTAACCTTTTTATGATTCGGACCATAAGTATGACTTTCAAAATGGCAGAACCAAACAGTCCCCATATGGCAGTTTTGGCGTTTAGGTTTCGCTAACTTCTTTTGCCTATAACTTTTGACTCGTTTGTCCATTTCGGGTGATTCAAGTTGCTATGTTTACCTTTTTATCTTGTATACCATATTATGTAAGTTACATAGTCCATATGTTACTGATTTTAATGGTCTCACATGTATAGGATATGACTAGTTTTCTAGTTTGTTACTTTTATGACAATATGTAAATTAAAACAAGTGATTGAGTATATGTACATCATGAATCAACATAGTAACTATATATATAGCATGAAATAGTTAAGATTATGAATAATAAAGATGAGATGATGGTGGTGATAAGTTGCTTACAACTTTTGGCTTTCAAAATAGAAAGGAGTAACTTAGTAAGGATAGGACTTTGATTGATCGGGTAAGACTTTGTATTGAGCTAGCTTTCCACACCTTGGCACCCTTGCAAACTTGAAGAGTTGGTGATGAAGTACTAAGTGACTTGAGTGGATTTAAACTCAAGAGGATCACTTAAACTTGCTAGAGATTTGATGAAGTAGCTTGATCTTTGGAACTTCCTTGCATAAACTTGGAGTTTATAGATCAAATGATGGAAGATGTGAGTGGTTTAGGGTATGAACGACCAAAATCAGTTTGTGAGTGAGTTTATGATGTATTTCACTTCCTATTTATAGGAGGGTAAGTTTGGTTAACCATATATTGGGTTAATTATTAACCATGGTTAAGTTAGGACACTTGTAATGATCAAAATGATGCATGCTTAGGATCAAGCCACATAAATGGTGACTCCCCACCCTTAGGTCGGTTTTAATGAATGACAAGGCTTAGATGATAAGCCTTGGTCTTATCTTGAGGTTTAGAGTAAGTTTTGGTTAGTTAAATGCCAACCGTAAGTTGTTAAGCCATAAAACGTACAACGGGTATCGTAAAAATACGAAACTTACAGGAATGATGAGACTCATCATTATACTCCATCTAAAAATATAAAATGAGTGATAAGTATCATTGGGTGCAAAAGCCTGCTAAAATTTGGAAACGAATTAGCGTAATTCGCGAAAAACGCAGAAGAAAAACGATAAAATTCCAAAACTTGTGGAATTGTCATAAAATGGTAGAAATACACATTTCTAATGTTTATATGGTTTCTTGGACATATCGGGATGTCCGAATGCGTTTAACCCTAAAGTAGTTCTCGGACACGGTTTTAGGTAAGCGGTTACGAATGGATTCAACGTGCGCCGTCAGGACGACTTGTCGAGTTTATTTATCTTGTCATGATAGTAAAATAAAAAAAAATATTTACAATATGAATAGTGAAAATGAATAGTAAATGTGAGTAGTAAAAGTGAATAGTAAATTCTCGAAAATGAAAAATAACCTGAAAATGCGGGTGGTTACATGCTCCATCCTTCACTGCACTATCCTTCTGGCCTAATGGGTCATTGGTTGCTACAACATTGCTAGTTTCACCCATTTCTCCTGGCTTTTCACCCCAAGGAACTTTATCAGTTTCATGGTATATCACTATTAGGTCAATGAATTTCTTATAACAGTTTCTTACTGCTTCTTCATCTCTAGTAGTTAGACTGTCTTCATTCTTCTCTTGATGGCTTTTGTTGGTTTGTTTCAAAGGTTTTGTCATCTTCTGATCATCATCGTACTATCATCAAAACATCAAGGCCTTGTCCCCATCATACTCATACATCTTCATCTTTGGCATCATTGCCTTTGTCAACCATCATGGTTGTAGGGTTCTTCACGAACCGGGGTTTCAAGGTTGGTTTTTTTCTCCTCGATCTCTTATGAACAAACTGTGTTCTTTCTTTCTTTGTAACAAAATGCAACCATGTTTTCTTCTTCTCCTTTCTTTCTATTCTTCTCTCTTGAATTTGCCCTTTTTTTTTCTTGGTTAACCACCGGTCTTTGGTGGTAACCGTCTCTCTTATCTTTCTTTATCTTCTTCGTCATTCACGGCATTCTTGAGTGTCTTTGTTTGATCCCTTCTCTCTGATACCAATGTTGTACAGGTTGTGTGAGGTTTCCAGGATCGAATGATCCAAACAACAACATGTATAATCATCATTGAAAGGAGTAAGAAAAGGAAACAAGGAATATGGGTTGAACCCTTTAAAAACTGATATATAAAACTGGAAGGGTTACCTTGTTTGTTTACAGAATCCTACATATATACTTATTGAATCGTTGCCTACAAAAGACATGTCGATTCATCATAACTAATCGTTACAACCCTAGGAACTAAATAACCGTTTATACCGGTTATGTATTGGACCGAGCCCATATACAAAGTTGGGTTTTACAGACTTCTAATCGACCCAACAAACATAATACAAACTTAATTATTGTCTTAAACATAATAAGTAACATAATCTTTGATCTAAATAATTAGAGGCTAACAGAGTGAAGATGAAGGACAGGGGTGTAAAGAAAGTCCCGGGTTATAGTTAGCTTGAAGTGCAAAATAAGATCCACACATTCTCAGTTGGGGATGCAACCCACCTAGAGACAGTTAGAATATATGCTTATCTTGAAGAATTGGATTTTAGATTGAAGAAAGAGGGTTACATTTCTTCACCTAAATTGGTTTTACATGATGTGGAAGAAGAAGAAAAGGAACATATGCTGAGGTACCATAGTGAAAAGTTGGCGGTGGCATTTGGGATCCTTAATATACAGGGTGAATTTAAGAACTTGAGGGTATGTGCTGACTGTCATAAAGTCATCAAACACATATCAAAGATCGAGGGTAGCTAGGCTGATTATTGTGAGAGACTCCCACCGTTTTCACCGTTTTAGGGATGGTATATGTTCTTGTGGGGATTACTGGTGATAAACAAGAAGTGTTTAGTCACCATTTAGGCGGGTGATCTGAAACCTAGGCATATGTTCTCCTAAAATAGTTGTACCATATAGGTAAACTGGTGATAAAATGTTATCTTTGATTATGGTTATTTGTACTCTCCGTTTTCCAAGTTTTTTGATGGTAAAGGGTTACCCCGGTAAAATATATTAATCACAAAGAGTTGAGTACAAAATGGAATGTGGCCGAAGTACATAAACAATACCCGAAAGCTATAAAAAAAACATTTCTTCATCATGCATCAAAAGATCGACTAACGTGGAAGTGATGCTCTGCAATTTTGTTCAAAGAGTTTTTGTTTATTTCAGTGAAGAAAAAACACTGGTGCTAGACGTTAAATCTTAAGGAATTTTGGAAGGTAACAGTGAGTTGCTCTCCATTATAATAATGGTGTTGATATGCACACCATTTTATTTGATAAATACACCATCTTATACAAGCTATATAACACACCGTACAACATTGTAATGCACAAAATGTGATGTGCGATAAAAGAGTGATGTATGTATCAACCCCTTGGTGGAGCATGAACATTAATAACGCTATAACGGCGTTAAGATGAAATTTGCCCCGCGTTATACGGCATTAGCCAATGGGAGCCCCGCGTTAAAATTGCGTTATTTGGCCGGCGTTAACACCATAATTTGCGTTATTTGCTTTTTTTTCTTCTTTTTTTTTATGCCCCTAAATGAGGGGTTGTTTTTGTAAATTATTAGAGTGTTAAAGTTTAACTTGAGAATGTTATTGCTGTGAGTGTTTTTTGGGATGTTAAGATGAAATGTTAAAGCTGATGTGGCGCTGACGTTGCATGGTGTTAAACTTTAACTTGTGTTATTGATGTACATACTCTTATAATAAATGTTTGAACTTCGTAATAGCTATTTCAAATTTTTAACATAAGGATTTTCCGAAGTTCTTTGGGCTATAAATAATTTTTGTTGAATATTCACTTTGATTTGATTGTTGTGTCACCAACTCACCATCATATTAATCTTTAAAGAGAAAATTTCTGAAATGAACACTTTCGCCTACTACTTTACATATATAAACCTCGCCCATCCAATTTTCTAAAATGAACTTTTTAATATTAGACGTTAGATTTGTAGCGTAATACGTTTTAAACCGAATGCGTGTACACCAAAGTCTCGGCGTGGTCGGGCGGAAATGGTGATACAAACGAGGCGTGTTCGCGTGCCTTGGCGAGTGAATTTAGCTGGCGTGGCTGGGCTGGCATGCCTAGGTGGGCGTGAACTGGGCGGACCCTGGTGCTGGGCGTGGAGCTGGCGTGTCTGGGCGTGGGGCATAAATGCATTCATTTCGATAAAAAAAGTTAAGCGGCCAAGATTGCTTTGTTTATGAAGCAGATGTTTTTGCAATAGTTGATTTAAGGGATGAAAGAGCAAATGGTGCTGAAAAATGGAACGACGAAGCAATCTTTATATAGAGAAAGAACTCTTCAAATAATTCAACGACTAAGAGTTTGTTCTAGACCTTTACATTATTCAAGAAAATCCCATTTGAACTTCAATATTAAGCTTAGCTTTGTATGAGTAAACACTGATGAGATTTGCAGTAAGGTGTTTTAGCTAGCAGAAGAAGAAGAGAATGGGTGGGTGGCTGTCTTTTCTATAAATTTGGCACTTCCTTACTTTAGTAAACTTCATTACTAATATTTTATAAAAAACTTTTACAAAGTTTGATAAGTAAAACTATACACTGTTAAATAACAATTGTATTTTGTAATGATTGAACCTTTTTACATTTTGGGTTGTTATAAAAGATAAAGATACGTTGTGGGGCAATGGAAAAAAGTATAATTGTGATGGTATGATTGTGACACAATGAAAAATGTATGATAGTGACATAAAATGGTCATCTCGGTAAACTATAGAAAAAAGGTTCAGTCTCGTATAATCACTGTGTATATGGTTTATTTTTGTAATTTGCTTATCTTTAAAAGCATGAGCCACTTCAACATTTTATCAGTCATAAATATCCATGACAACCAATTTTCTATTATATATTTTGAAAGAAAATGAAATAACATATGGATAATGTTTATGCCCATATTCATAGCCACACACAAACATCGGTTTCTCAAATATACCATTCTTTTTTCACAGTTCAAAAATATTACTGGTATTCACATAAACATCTTTAGAAAGCAGCTGCACACTCAGAAAGAAGAGCAAGGTACCTTTTTGTTTAAGTTTTATACAAAACTATGTACTCCTTACTTAAATCTATATTCTGATCAAAGCATGTGCTGAAGAAGATCATGTTTGTTTCACTACCTAGATTATTGTTCGTGTATGTTTTCTAATAAGTATGCAACTGTTTAAGGGTAAAAGCTAAAATGAACTACTTACTTTCAGAAATGTCATATTAGGCGAACACTCTAAAGTTAAGGAGCTATCAGCTATTACTTAAATCAATGGTTGTTAAGATCCCGATACAATTTTACGATACTGGATAGCAAAAACGATCCCGATCTTACATAGGATCTTATAAGATCCCAATCTTGACCATAGGATCTTAAGATCTACTCCGATCTGATCTTACTTTTCTCGAACGATGTCAATCCCTCTGTTGAAATCAGTCAACACTGAATCTACTATTTATTTTCACACATGTGATTATTTACTGAACATTATTAAACTTAGATGATTAATCTTTTCTTATACAAGTCTCGTTGACCGTTGTGTTGACCGGCGTTGACCGCTTTTGTTGCCCGCCTAGTGTAAAATCGAGTAACTTTTTTGTCTTGAATATGAAGAGAGTCGTGATCATGTAATTTTATTTTGTTCCATTTTTTTCCGGGTATTAACCTTTTACCCCAAAGAAAGATATAAGTAATATCACTGTTGAGTGTTTGGAGCCAGTTCAAACGCGGATGTTAACGATGTTTTTATTAACTTGTTCTTACTTTCTCCCTCGCGGATGTTAGTTTGATGTCACTCAATGATAATAAGAAGTATCTATATTTGGTTTGTTTTGCTTTATTATACTGTTTAGTTGGAAAACATTAAAAACACATTTGGACTCCTATAGCTACCAACCTGATATTAATATTAAGCCTGATGTTGCGCTAAACTTTTAGAACTTCAACATGAAAACAGTTTGCTATGCGTCGACCAAAAGGTCGGAAACAATGGTTACCCAAATAAAAAGTTATGTGATAGTTAAAATTGATAATATGAAGACAAAAAAAAGTCCAGTTTGAATGACTGCTAGCTGTTTAAATTGTCTGATTATTTTGTGTGTTTTGTAGGTCTCACTATAAGCTAATATTCCGAGTAATGGAGTTTGTAACCGCAATTATTGGTCCTGTTGTTGAATCTTTGATGAAGCCTGTCAAGAAACATTTGGGCTATATCTTTTCCTCCAGAGACAACGTTAGGAACTTGAAAACTAAATCGGAGGAATTGTATTGTACAAGCGTTGATGTCAGAAAGCACACGGAAACATCCAAAACAAGTCAATTGGAGATACCTACTCGGGTACCGGGTTGGTTGGAAGAAGTCGAAAAGACTAAGGAAAAGGCTGAAAGAATTTCAAGTAACTACAATGGCTGCTTTAATGTGAAGAGGAGGTACCAAGCAGGAAGAAATGCATTCAAGACCACTGAGGAGATTGAACGTCTAATTGAGGAAAATACTCAAATAAAATGAAGCAATACCCCAAAACCTCTTGGAAAAGTGAGTCTTAAAAAAGGACCCACTTCTGTACCGTCAAATGGTGATGCCAAAAATTACTTAAAATCGCTAGAGAAGATTTTTGAGGCTGCACTTGGGTTCCTGCAACAAGATCACAAGATGCAAGTGATAGCGCTATGCGGAATGGGCGGCGTTGGGAAAACCATGATGATGTAACAACTGAGAAAGACTGTCAAAAATAGGAATATGTTTGGCTTGATTGTGAAGGTGGTTGTTGGGCAGAAGATTAACACGTTTTCAATTCAACAAACTGTAGCAGAATATGTTAGTATTATGTATTTACATTAGGCCCATGTTTATGTATTTGTACCCAAGCCCATATCTTTGTAGGGTTTTGGGATTATATGTATGTCCCGGTTTGGGAGATCTCGGCAATCAAACACAAACCCTTCTACATGGTATCAAAGCCACAATACCGATCCTAAAACAAACCCTAAATTGCATATTCTGTTGCCTCCCCTCTTCCTCCTCCCTTCGTCTACTGCTTCATTAATCTCCATCTCCCCTCCACTCTTCTACTGCTATCTTCATCTCACCAAACCCTCATTCTCATCTTCACTCCACTCTTTGCTTCTCTCAACCCTCTCCATCTCCTCTTCAAATGACTATCACCGATCCACCACAGCCTCCAACCATCCTTCTTTCCAACAAATTAATGGCCATAACAAATCTAACCAATATCATTGCTGTAAAACTTGATATGGATGAGATGAATTACTCATCTTGGGTATATTTTTTCACTCACTTTTGTCGCGGTAATCAACTCTTGGATCACCTCGAAAACACCAATACAACGGGTGCATCCGCAAGCACCACAACCCCTCATGATGCCGAATGGTTGAAGATTGACTCCATTCTTCTCTCATGGATTTTTGTTACCGTATCTAAAACCCTCCAACAACGTTTGGTTGTTGAAAACCCTAAACTTGCTAAGGATGCATGGGACACACTTGCTACCATATTCTCCGACAACAAACGTACTAGATCCATTGCTTTGAAAGCGGAGCTACGCTCCTTAAAGCTTGGTGACTTGGGGATCGATGCTTACTTTAGAAAGATTGAGTCCATTGCCACGGTTTTAAATAGCCTTGGCTCGACATTGGACAATGATGATATCGTTACCTTCGCCCTCGAAGGCTTGCCCGCAAGATATGACAATGTGGCCACCATCATAGCCCATCGGGATCCTTTTCCCGATCTTAAAACGGTTCGATCTATGCTAACCACGGATGTATCGTGGGGTTGCCAATGCCGTTACTGAGACATGTTTGATTGCCGAGATCTCCCAAACCGGGACATACATATAATCCCAAAACCCTACAAAGATATGGGCTTGGGTACAAATACATAAACATGGGCCTAATGTAAATACATAATACTAACAGAATACACCGGAAAATATTTAACTGAAACGAGTAAAACAGCAAGGGCAGATCGTATCCGTATTACATTTGAAGAGATGTCCCAAAGAGGTGATAAAGTTCTAGTAATATTTGATGATGTGTGGGAGGTGGTCGAACTCAATGATGTTGGATTAAGCCCTTTGCCAACCGGCTTCAAATTGTTGCTAACATCCGCGAAATGAAACTATTTGCGAGAAAGCAGTAGGTAATAATTTTGAACGGTTAGAGTGAATGTCATGGAGGAGTCCGAAGCAAATAATTTCTTTGGTGAAATCACAGGAGTTTCAAAAGAGTCTAATCCGGTGCTCAATGAGATAGGAAATCAAATTGTGAAAAGATGTGGATTTTTGCCCCTAGCCATCAAATTCATTGCAGCAACACTTCAATCTCAAGAAAAATTTGTATGGCGAAATACACTTAACCGTTTGAAGAAAAGTGATTTTGATGAAAGAGTGCAAGAAATTATTGAAATTAGCTACACTTATATACGAAAAGAGGAAGTTAAAAGCGATTTTTTACGCTTTGTGGCTTGTTTCTGGATGACTTTAATATTCCGATTGAGGATCTGACAAGATATGCATGGGGACTTAAATTGTTAAAGGGTGTTTCTTTGGGTGAGGCTAGAGACAGGACAAAAACATGTGTACGCGAACTCAAAAATGCAAATTTATTGATTGATAGTGATTACCTCAAGTGTGTCAAAATGCACGATCTTGTTCTTGCTTTTGTGGTAGGAGAAGTTTCTAAAGGTGACCATCCGTGGATCATTAACCATGGTGATATTTCGAAGTGGAGTAGGGCTGAGATGACCAGGTCTTGGCAAAAAATTTCCTTGACCTACATGGGTATGACCGAATTTCCAAAAGAATTTAAATACGCGAACCTAACACTTCTGAGACTTATGGGCGGAGATAGAACACTTGAGTTTCCTGAAGATTTCTATGAAGAAAAGGAGAATCTTGAATTTATAGTGTATGAGAAAATGGAGTACCCCTTGCTTAAGTTTCCAAGATCACTTCAATGCTCCACCAATCTTCGAACGCTCATTCTCCATCAATGCTTGTTGATGTTCGATTGCTCTTCTATCGGAGATCTTTTGAATTTGGAAGTGTTGAGCTTTGCAAATTGATGGGCATTCGAAAATTACCATCCACAATTGGGAATTTGAAGGCGCTAAAGCAATTGGATTTGACAGGTTGTGTTGATCTTTATATTGAGGATGGTGTTTTTAAAGGTTTGGTGAAGCTTGAGGACGTATATGAGGGTCTCCGATGGAAACGATTAGGTTCACGGATGCAAACTTTAATGAATTGGCACAGTGCTCAAGGAATCTTTCTGCATTAGTTCTTTGAAAACAAGGATCAGCCGAAGAATATGTCGTTTAAGAAACTTAAAGATTCAAGATCTCGGTAGGATCGCTGGTGAGATTAGGTCTTCTGAAAAAAAGCATTAAAAAGGATGCACTCATTCGAAAACACGTTGAATTTGGTCACTACTATAGATGAACTGGTGGAATCTAGATTGAATGAGTTGTTTCCAAAAACAGAGGTTCTTTTGTTAGAAGTGAATGGTATGAATGATCTTGTCGAACTTTCAGTGGCATCGTTTTATAACTTAAGAGAGCTTCAAATTTCCAATTGTGCTGACTTGAGATACCTTTTCACAGTCCGGTAGCTAATAGTTTGAGGAAGCTTGAGCGACTCGTAATTAGGAAGTGCCCTGTTATGGAAGTAGTAGCGGATAGTGTAAATGGTGAACATGTGGTAATCAAGTTTCAACAGCTAAAGTTTTGTATTTGTGCTGATCTACCAATGTTGGTAGGTTTCTGCAACCCTATTAGTTCAGTTGAGCTACCTCAATTAGTAGAGTTGAGACTTGACGGCCTTCCAAATTTCACGAGCATTTATCCCGAGAATAAGTCATCAACATCTTCTTCGTCTAGTTCTGCAATTCAAACTTTCTTAAGCAAAGAGGTAATATGTGTATGATGAAATATAAATTATGTATCTTAGTTGCACGGATGTATTAACAAGCTATGCCTATATGTTGTGATCCCTAAGTTGGAGAAATTGAGAGTTTCGAAGATGCAGGCATTGCAAAATATATGGCCTTATCAATTTTGCCTTGATGGGAAGTTAACAGTTGCATCTTTGAGTGTGAGAAAAATGTGATAAAATCTTGTGAATATTTTTCGAGCAATCCGATGCCATTGTTGCATCATCTATTAGTCTTCGTCTTTGAAGATTGTGGTTCCATTGAATTTTTATTCAATATTGACGTGGGAAGTGTTGGTGAGATTGAGGAGTGTTAGGTCACAAGGTTTACCACACAAGCTTATAAGAAAAGATAGAAGCGATTGAACAAGTAAACAAACACAACCAACGATATAAGTAAGACCGGTTATGCGTGGGTGATATGTGAAAAGCTTGAACAACCAACCTTCAAATGAAGGTTTACATAAGGTATTTATAGGCATGGAGCTAGGGCAACACTCCTACTCCTTCCCTTTCTCTATGGGCTTGGGCCTAAGCTCATGGGCCTTCTACATAAGCTTAAGGCTAAAAACAAACATAAAGGCCATAATAAGCTAACTATTACATATGAGTAACTAACACTTGAATAAGGTTTAGGAGTGATTCCAACAATCTCCCCTCAAGTGTTATTACATATGAGTAACAAACACTCAAGTGTTGGTGATGAAAGCGGTGAAGGCGTTGATGTAATAGTAGCTTTGACATCTTCGACATTCTTCTTTCTTGAGAAGATTGCCTTGATTGAACAATCTCCCGTGAGAGATATTTACTTTGAACGTTATGCTTTGACGTCATCTTTAACTTTGTTCTTTGATCATAGTTCTTTGTGGTGAAAGTGATAGTATGTTGTTGTCTGCATCAAGTGCCTCGGGTCGCTTTTCACGGTGTCTCCACGTCGTTCTTCAACATGCTCACACAGCTCCTTTGGCGTTGGAATTCGATCTTGATGGAGTTCTTTAAGTCTTTAACTTTGTAGATTCTCTGTATTGACGAAGAATCATTCTGATTGTTGTGTTGCTTTTGGATAGAACTTCCATTAGTGATGATGTCGGTGTGAGCATGAGAAGAATCTGCCGCGATCATTCCGGCTCGGAGCTTCCATAAGAAGAAAACATTTAAACGGTTAGTAATAAGCGGATTCCGGCAGTTACAAGTTTGAACCGAGTGTTAACGGCATAGTGTGAAAACACAACTCTAATTATTACAAAGGCCGTTCTGAATCGGAGTCCCACAAGTGAGATAACACGATGTACCGAAGTACACCTACGATTCGAGATGAGTCGTGAGGTACACGAAGCATCACCTCACGATTTGTAGACCGTTTGAGACCACTAAAAGCGCAATCCAGGGGAGTTGCGGCGACTGCTGTCAGGCTGTTTGATGTTGACCTGGCGGGAGTTTCCATTCAATCGCGAGGATCACAAATGTGAACCTCTCATAAATGTTCTCGACAGATTGCTAAGATCTGTGAAGGACTCGATATGAACCACTGATAATCTTATTGTTGATCATCAAGTGATTAAATGTCAAGTGTACCTAAGAGATCTTTTGATGAATCTCGTGGCTCTAGACTCAATAGTGCGTTTTGGTTTTCCTGAGCGGAGACTAGGGAGAGGGTCTCCTTCTTCAATACCGGCAATCTCTAAGAGAAAGCCAATAGTTTACGTAGGGTTCCGGTGAATGAAACAAGCTTCGTTAAGAAACTTGAGTGGATAAGAAGGTTTAGAGCATGCGTCACTGGGTCCATGACGACTTTTAATCTTTCAATACCGGGCGTCACTAAGTGACAACCAGTAGCATATGAATTGAACCGGTTCTGCGCCTAAGTTGAATAATCTGGAGGGCTATTTCTTTTCACCCTTTTCTTTGCATTTCTTTTAATTCTTCAACTCCTTCTTTCTCCGATTCTCATTTTCTCCTTTTTACAATCATACCTAAGGACTTCTAAATACTAACTATTTGTGATGTCCTGGGGTAGATCCATCCGACTCTGGCGGATCATAGGACGGTTATTCTAACCTTAGTCACCTTATAACTCCATGACTAACCTATGTTGCCATAAAAACCCGATGAAAAAATCTCTCCAAGTGTTTATGAATGAAAAACATTTTAGTACCACTGTTGAGATAAGATTTTGCATAAATACTCCCCCTTCCACATGTGCTTAAGAGTTTTAACGGTTAAAATGCAATGAGGAAAAGAGCGCACTTTTGAATTGATTCACTCAAGATAGACAATCCCCGCGAGACACGGTTACGTGGCATAGTTAAAGAGTTGCATTGTCAACTTTTAGGTGACAACTAGCTCTAATAACTACCTTGAAGGTGTAGACAATCCTCGAAGGTTGTCAAACCCGTCAGAGTTCATGTTTATCAAGAGTTTCTCGAATGGTACATTCTACTCGGACAAGTCCTTTGAGACACGTTTACATCACTAGCGAACTAGCTTGAAATTATTACCGTCGGGACAAGTCTTTTCGAGTTACTACAGTTAAGCATCGTCAATTAGTTGGTTAAGTCAAGCAAACTGATTCATTTGCATTTTACAACATATTTCTTATCACGTATTTTCTCCCCTCAAAAATGGCATATTAAAGTGTTATTTTTGAAACGTTTGAGAATAAATATGACCATTTGAGTGTTGCGGGAAGAATGACCGCATGAACAATTTGTGAACAAAGTTTCAAATACTCCCCTCAACAAGTGATATAAACGGTTGAGGTTTTGAAAATCATACGGGGAAGTACTTGTTCTTTTGAGCAAAACCTTGAAAAAAGAAAGGTTTGATAGGGTTTACTCAAAAGTAAGCTTTATCGCTTTTATAAGGATTGTGGCTGAAGCGTACCACAGGTCCTTTATTTACAAGTACGGGTTGTACACTGTAATGTGTGCACAAGCCATTGACATTATTAATCAAACATCAAAGTGATATGAAAAAAATTCAAGGGGTACCGGGAAGTGCGATGATGTTCCCGAGTGTGCAGGCGTTGAAATCGGTTATGTTTCTCTGGGTCGACCAGAACATAACTCTCCAATCGTCTGGCGATCCTTGAAACAACCGTTCATCAATCATGTGATGATCCGTCTCACATCCCTCCTTTCTGAGAATTCCGCGCTTAGGAGACCCAATTTTTGGGTATATCCTTCAACACATATGCCAATCCATCCCTAACCAGCTTCAAAGTATGATCCCCCGAACTTGTGGAGTTCGCTACACGATGCTTGAGTTTCTTTGAAGTTCACTACGGTAAACAACGCCGAAAGGTTTGCCGATGAGTGTATATTGAGATAGCTGGTTGATATCGGGAAGATCAAGCTTTGGAGATGTGAAGTTGACACGCGATCGATAAGATTCAACGGCCAGTTGGAGATCTTCTACGTTCCTTGATGACAATCCTGCTTATGAAGATGAAAGTGACTTGATAAATTCGCGTTGTACTGCAGTTGAGAATTGTCTCATGCGAACCTGTACTTTGGCAAGGTACATGTCTTCGATGTCATTGAGAGACAAATTCTCAAAGTCGGCCGAGAGAAAGCATAGTCCCGTTCATCTTGTCGACGACTACGATCTTCTTAAGGAATGTGTAGTCCCACTTAGACGAAAGGTCAACGTGTATGATGGCAACGATATCTTTAGAACTACGCACGGCATGTTGAGACTCGAACGACCTTCTATAGTAGATTCGTGGTTACGGCGCTGATGAATCCCATACAATGCATCTCGGGGCGTATGCCTCCCACGTGTTGGAGAACAAGTGATTGGCACGTTCCTCAATGGCTATGCGTTTGAGTAGACAGTCTTTGGAATGGAAGTGTCAACGATGTAGCATATTTTCTTGAATCATCGCCACCGTGTAGAAGAAAATCCAGGTCTTTGTTGAAGAAGTATCTGAAAGGAATCCTTGGTTCAGTTGTTTGTCCAAGTGTTGGTAGAGGTTTGGTCCAATCGGTGTAGTATGGAGGGTTGTCCCTTTGTGTGAAGTCAATGTTTGCTTTCGGGTTGAGCCAATCCATGTTGTTAGACATAGCTCAAGCAATGTTTTCAAGGTGATATTCTACCGAGGGCACTTTGAGCTGTCTTTTAGAAGTTGAAATGCTTCATTTTGATTAAGCTTCACTCAGATTCGTCATTTTCTTCACATGGAACTTTTCTTGCAGAATTTTTGCATGCTCCAATGTAGAACCGTCTACCAATTGACCTTCTTCAGGGTAGGGGTGTTGTTAACAAGATTAGCAAAACCATTCAAATTCCCTGTTTTATTGTCATCTAGCCATGATACGTCGGTTAGACGTCTTCTTCTTCTTCTTCTTTTTAGAGGCCTAGATGATGATTACGGTTTCGAACTTGTTTGGGAGAGGTGGGTTGTTGTAGGGGCTCAAGGACCTCTTCATCGTCACCACCCGTATACTCATAGTGATCATCGGTTTTTCGAGTCGGGGTGGTAACTTCGGATCGTCCTGAGGTTTTTAGGTAGAAGAACGGGAGGAGATTTTTGTTGAGCAGGAGCCCGTTGTGGAGGAGGTTGCATCAAGAAGATTCACCGTATTCGGCGTTTGAGTGCGAGTCTTTATCCTTATCCGTCTGCTGTCGTCTGGGACGTTTAGACTTCTACAAGCTTCTTGAAGTTGGTAGTCCAGTAATGCTTGAAACAGCTTTCCTTCATCAGAGTAAATGTCCCAGTCGTGCAGGACATTTGTGTGACAAGCTTGGCCACCAATTCATTATCCGAGAAAACAACCGGATCGGTTGGATTGATTGTGACGGTTAAGGGCGTTGATCGACTAGTTTGCTTGGCGATGCGCATAGATTTGGATAAAGTTGTTTGGTGAACAACTCCTTTGTGACTTTAAGGAATTACTCCGAAGGTACTTTTTCGTAGCCTTGATCATTTCGTTCATTCCTCTTGACGGTGATTTTTCATGAATTCTGAACAAACTTCCTTTTCCTTTTATCTTTCATGCTCGTCATACATATCTGTATGTGATAAAGAAATTTAGCTTTTGTTGAGCACGTTTTTCTTTGCGACTTGTTTGACAGACTTTGGTAATCCGTTCATGAGCTTGAGAATCCAAGATTTAGATGGTTTCTTCACGGATTTGGATGATGATTTGGTTGACTTCTTTGATGGTGGTGGCGAGGTGAGAAGGCGAATCACGATGTGAAGAAGAGATATGAGGAGACTCTGGCGGATCCTTTGGAGGTTCAGAGGTTTCTTCCTTTGATCGTAGCGAGGACTATCTAGAAGAAACGTATCATAATCAACATCTGATCTTTAGGACTTCTCGGTTTCGGTTCCTCAAACTCATATTGATAGTATCCTCCACAAGCTTTTGTTGTTGCACAGAGTGGTGGCACCGCTCCCTATCGGGTTGATTAACCGCATCGGGAGATGGTTCAGAGTGGGCGACACCACTTGATCCTCCGGACCACCCATTTGGTCTTTAGCAAATTCTTGACCTTTTTGAAGGTGTCTACGATATTAAACTTCTTCTGTATGATATATCCGTTGCTCTTCTTCATGATCCGAGCTTTCATCATACGGTACAAGTACAGGATTCTTTCCTTTTCCTTTATCAGCTGGTGGACTTGGAGGTTTAGCTGCCAGGAGGAGGTGTTACGGTTGCAGATTGAGTAGGTAATCTCTTCATCGTGTGTGTACCTTCGAGCTTTCGTCCACAAGCTTTCTTTGCGGTTCTGATGTGGGAATAGGTTCAGCTTCCTTTACGGGAACAATCCTTTTACGAGGAGGATTCCTTTGGGGAAGCTTCCTATAAATATCTGTACTTGTAACACTTCCGCCTTGCCTTTTCGGTCCTTCGAGTAGGTGTACCAGAAGATTTTTCATCAAGATGACCAACTTTGCCTTCTTTTACGGCTAACTGATACCTTTTATATGTTTCAAGCTTTTTGATTTCGGTGGTTAGAGGTGATCAGTAAACCGCACCTGTTTCTTTGTTGACGATTCTTTGATTCCGAGATAGTATGGGTTCATCAATATGTCTGATTATCTGGGTCATTGAGCCTCATGGGGATATCGGGATGAAGTCAAGTGCTCTCGATCAACAGTTTGGTGTATCCGACATAGGGAATCTTGGAGCCAAGCTTCTTGTGAAATACCATCATGTCCTCCCATATCAGTGCTTCGATTTCAATGTCCTTCTTGTTGATCAACGACCAGAAATTTGTAGTTCCATGAGCTTGGGATGCTCATAGCCACTGTCCACGACCCGGAGACTAATTTGGTGATGATCATGTAGAGTGTTCTCCATGGTTGAGGTTCTTGACTCCACGTGAGAGTGCTTAGTAATGTTTCCTGAAGCTTCATCATAACCAATATCTATCAAGAATTTCGGAATTTGTCTCTTGTTAGGGGTAGCAAAGAAGTCGGTTGGAGCGATGTCGGGGAATGATGAGAACGACTAGTAAGTCAGCGGGAGTGATAGTGACTTGTTGTGATTAAGTGTCACATTCGCACTTTGACCAGTGATCCTCCATAGAATCGAAATTGTTGAATGTAGACCTCAGGAACTGTGGCGAGTGTGAGCATGTTACGGTAGGGATGATTCACGAGAATATCCAGCAATCAGACAAGAAGATTCAGCATGTGAGGGTGTCAAAGTCAACCCTAAGGTTGTTCTTTCCAATCTTTCTCGGATAACCGTTTGGAAAGATATCGGCAATGTAAGAACTTCGGTGCATCCACATTCATTTGTTCAACCATGTCGTGATCTGAAATAACATTAGCCAAAAGAACCAACATATCGAAAGACATAGTGTTAGTCAACAGAAGGTCTTATTGTCTAGTTATTGAATGTACAGTGTCAATGATTGTTACGAGTCCTAAGTCACTTGTTTGTTCAATAGTCTAATGGCGTCGTGAAATGTTTCGTGAGTTAGTTAACTTTAAGTTTTAAAGTTTATGTTATCACTTATTGTTCACAACATATCAAACGATTAAGTTTATTAGTGACATTATTGGATTCGTGACGTTATGATTAGTTTATTTACAAGTTTGTACACTTAACAATTCATTATGAAGGTCAATCAGGGCTTAAGCGTAGTTTGGCAAAGTTAGCGTAGCGATGATGATATCTGCGTAGCGAGAAACTTACGTGGGATCTAACTACGCGTAAGAAATGTTAGCGTAGGAAAAAGGAACCTTATCGTGGGGCTTACGCGTAGAAGTATATAACCTTACGTAAGGCTTGCACAAGTAGACCTTATCGCGTAGAGGTCACTTGTTCACGCATATCCTTCACGGGATCGGCGTAGTCCCATTGTAGAACCTACGCGCGTAATAGTTATGCGTAGGATTATTCTTGCATAACTTGACTACGGCGTAAGGGTAATCCTTATGCGTAGAGTTGCAAATGACCTTGATTACGAATATTAAGCGTAGCAAAGCACGAAATAAATTCATCAAATCATCAAAATTAACACAACATTCATTTTATCAACAAGTTATGGCATGAACATTTATAACAGATTCGCGTAGAAAGTCATACGCGTAGTCAAAACCCTAAGGGTTAAGATTTACGTATGATTTCTAGCCATAGGATTTGCACAAAACTTTTTTTGGTAGTTCAAGAGTGTTGTTAGAGTCTTTAGACCAAGTATTAACATCTAATTCGTGATGAATCAAAATACCCAAACTATAGAACTTTAAACCTAATTCCAAATTGTTAATAATTAGTGTTTCGGGTGGTTATTGGCAGGGAAATCATCAATTCAACATCATAAGACATAAACCAACAATCTTTTGACCAAAACACTTCACATTTGAAAATACCCAAATCTCACATAAACCCTAATTTTCAAAAATCATTAATACGTGTTTGGGGTGGATTTTGATGGTTAAAATGGTATCATTGATGTATAAGAAACGTTTTGACACTATCCATATAACCAAAAACACACACATGTGTTATGTGTTCATATGCTTATCGTAGAACACATAATCACTCACGTAATACACTTTTTAGCCGTTGGATTTGCATGAAATTCAAAACCTTAGCTTAAAAACATGTTAGATCGTTAAAACACTTACAAAATGATCAAATCAACGGATTCTTGAGTGATTCTTGGCGTAGGATGTATTTGGTTGTGTGTATTAAATGTGAGTAAAAGTAGGTGGGAGGTGTTTTTATTAAAATAACTTTAACATTTGGCAGTTTTAGTCCCTCCACCTTTCCTTTTTCAAACAAAGCCATTTAACTTCCATTTTGGTTACCAAACAAAGATTTTAGGAAAGAAACTTTGACGACACTCCCCCTCGACTTAAGAAATAATGAAAGGTTATAAATTTAGTCCGAGAAGTGTCATTGTACAGAAAATTTACCACCATTTGTTAAAAGAAACAACGAGAGATATGATAACATGCAAGTACGGATGTTTGAAGCGGTTAAAGTTTTAATTTCTCCCCCCTCAACACTTGATCGGAAAAATACTGAATTTTGAAAGATTAAGTGTTGACGGAAGAAATGTACTTGCAATGTTGAAAGAAAAATTAGATAGAAGAATATTTTTTGTTGTTTTATCGAGGTTTTATATTTTGTATTTTGTTTTGAAAAATTATTTACAAAGAGATTTTGGTGTTTGGCGAGGTTTTTAAGACTGTTTTAGGAGGTCATCAATTCCTCTTGAGTCAAACACCTCATACCAATCCGGTGGACCAACTCATTAAACCTAGCGGGAGGCAAGGCTTTGGTGAGAGATCACAATTGGTATTACACCCACAAAATATAATTCAACGGTACCACGTTCCCGCGTGATCCTTGATGAAATGATATCGAAGATCGATGTGCTTTGATTTCTAATGTTGAACTGAGTTGCGAGATTGCAATGGCACTCCGATTGTCGCAGATACATCGGGATTACATCAAATACGTAACCATAGTCTTTGAGTTGTGTTCTCATCCAGATGACTTGAGCACAACACGTGGACATGGCTACATATTATGCTTGGTTGAGGACAGCGATGTACAATCCTGCTTCTTCGATTGCCATGACACAGTTTATCACCAAGAAATTGTAAAGCTCGTACTTTTCCGTGAGTCTAAGCATCCTGGTCGATGCAGCGATTAGTTCAAAACGAGAATCCTTCGGATACGGATCCCCAAGTTAATGGTTCCCTTGATATATCGGAGGATTCTTTTAGCCTCAAAGAGGTGGGTTTCAGTTGGTGCTGGCCGATAGCGAGCATAGATATCGGCAAAGACAATATCAGTGCGCTAGCTGTTAGATACATGAGAGACCCAATAATACTACGGTATTTTGTAGGGTCCACCAATTTCCCATGTAAATCAGCGTCTAGCTTCTTGGTATGAGCCATTGGTGTGGCATAGGTGTTACAGGTTTTCATTCCAAATTTGTTTAACAATTCAAGGGCATATTTGGACTGACTCAAGAAAATACCACGGGGTGATTGATGAACTTGTAGTCCTAGAAAGAACGTGAGTTCACCCATCATGGACATTTCAAAATTTTTCTTCATTAGTTTTGCAAAAGCGATTGAAAACTTTTTATGTGTAGACCCAAAATGATGTCATCCACGTAAATTTGAACAATTAAGATATGTGCCCCGTGATATTGTATAAAAGAGTTGGGTCAACCGAACCTTTGGTGAAATTATTAGCAATGAGGAAGATGATAGCTTATCGTACCATGCCCGAGGAGCTTGTTTGAGACCATCAGAGCTTTGTTCAGTTTGTAGACGTGATTCGGAAACTTCGGGATCAACGAATCCATCACGGTTGGTGACATAAACCGTTTCTTTAAGTTGTCCATTGAAAGCGAGTTTTGACATCCATCGATGAACCGTCATATTCATATGAGCGCGAGCGCTAGAAATATCGAACGACCTCAAGACGAGCAACGGGCAAAAGATTCTTCAAAGTCAATACCCTCTTTCGGCGATAACCCTTAGCCACCAGGCGTGACTTATTTCGGATAACATTTCCTTCACATCAATTTGTTTTCCAAATCCATTTTAGACCAATGGCGTAGACTCTGTTGGTCTTTCAACCGTTCCCATACTTCAAGGCGTTTGAATTGGTTGAGTTCTTCTTGCATGGATTCAATCCAGTTGTCTTTTGTCATGTCGTCTTTGATGTTTTAGGTTGAATTGGCGGTGGTGAGTGCATAAATGCAATGTTCACGTCGTGTGAAGGCGTTGTCTTGTAACGATGGTTGATTCGGGTTGCCAATAATGTTTTCGGAGGATGGTCTTTAGTCCATCTATGTGTGGAGGTTGATGTTGGTATACATTGTGCGGTCGAGGATTCAAATGGTTTGTTGAAGATTCCGCGACATCAGTGCGGCGATCTCTCATTAGCAAACGGGTTGAAAAAGCATTTGGATCAAAATCTGCGGGTGGGGTACTTCATTGAGAAAATCATCAGCGGTTCATCATTGTTGGAAGCGGTTTGTTCAACTGTTGTGGTGGAGTCAACTGGAGTAGGTGCATCTTCAGCAGTGGTTGTTGTAGGGTGTATCGGGTATAAAAGTATTATCAGGTTGGCGGTGAGCTTGGCGGATACACCGAGCACGTTCATCAATATCGTCCTGAACGAGCGGAGCAAATAACCTTTCCATTTGTTGACGAGTAAGTTGGGGGCTTTGTTCAGGTGATGATGGGGTTTGGGGGAAGTTTAAGCGGTTGTGACCGGGTTCCAAGCTGTTATACTCGGAAGCCATTTCCGTAAGTTCATCAAAATGAGCATGAATCGTTTCCATCACTTGTTTTGTATGACGATTCAGTTCGGAAACCTTTGGAATTATCACGGTATCGATAAAGACTCAATGTCGACTTTGGCTTTGAGCTTTCCAAAGTCATCACGATCATTATTCGGATAGCAAAGAGATCCAAATACATAAAAGTGTTTTAGATTGGTTTTACTGTTATGGACGAGCTCGGAAGGTGTTTTGTTGTGGCGTTTTGTAATCATAGAACGGTTTTGAGTATAGCATGAATCGACTACGCCCATAAGTAATCTGGAAGTTTAGCATTGATTAACATTGTTCTTGCGCTTCCACTAGCGTTGGTTTAGATCTTTCGACAACTCCGTTTTGTTCGTGTCGTGCAATAGATGTCGATGCTGAATTCCCACTTTCTCATAGAATTCACGAAGAGTTTGATTAACAAATTCGAGTGCCTTTATACGTTACGATTAGTCGAGCGGTGTTTAGTAAATTTGAACTTGTATTTTCGTGTGAAAGGTGATGATCATTTGTGGAGCTTGATCTTTGCTTCGAAGAAAGTAGACCCAAGTCCAGCGTCAATAGTCATCAACAATTACTAAGATGTAGCGTTTGCCATTGATCGCAGCATCGGGCCACACAAATCCATGTGAAGAAGATGAAGCACATCTTTGAGGCGTGTTCCACCTTTGAAGGAAAATGAGCACGAGTGCTTTTGCCTTGTTCACAAGGTGAGCAAAGGTGATCTTTAGAATACCGAAACCGTGGAGTCCTTCAACTAGTTTGTGTCGAGCAAGGTTGGTGATGGTTTGAAAGTTTAGATGTGAGAAACGGCGGTGCCATAGCGGAGTTTTTGTTGATGTTGCCTTTGAAAGTAAACATATGGGAGATGAAGCAACCATGTCTTTCATAGAGATAGTGTAGAGACTAGAATTACGCGATCCGGACATAAGGTCATTTCCTTGTAGATCACGAATGAAACAAGTTTTCTCCGGAAAGCAACCTCCAAATCTCCATCACAAAATGACCTACTAAAGCAGATTATGACCGAGGCCTTCCACATAGTAAACCACCTCAATTTGATGTTCCCATTGACATAGTATCCGTAGCCCATGATAGCTGCGAAGTGATCATTCCCGAACGGCGGTGCCAATGAACTTTGCAATAAAGTTTGATAACATTTAAGATTGCCTGTCATGTGTCGGGAACATCCGCTATCAACAATCAGAGAATGATCGTATCTGCATTACACCTGAGCGACGGATGGAATAGAAGTAGATGTGGAACCGAAATGTTAGAGGGTTCCGTAGTAGTAGTAGATATACACATCAATAGCTTTAGGTATCCACTTAAATCCTAGTGTGTTATATATCCATTTCCGCCATCTATAACTACTCTTTGCTTTAGTCTTAGTGAATGCACTAGGTGGTACTACCTTCTTAGGAGGTGACACAGGGAGCTACAGGGGACAGCAATCGTTCTTAGAATCTAAAGATGGCGGTCTACCAAGCACAGACTTAGAAAGATTAGTGGGCCTAGAGGTATTCGGTTCTTAGGATTCCTTAAACGAGAGATGATAGCTTTAGCAACACATTTATCATGGCAATCGGAATTCATACTTTTACCACAAATAACACAAGGTGCATCGGTGAATATCAAAAGTACTTAGGGTTTAGGTTCATCACTATTTCTATTACATTTGCCAGGCCTTAATATCTATAGTGGAGCAACGTGAGTCTTATTCATAGTCCTAGGGTGTTCTTCTACTTTAGCATTCTTGATTGATCTTTTCTTAGGTCGCAACTTCCTATTCGTTGATTGAGTGCTCCTAAACGTGAAGTGCGGGGCGTTTGGAAAAGGCTCAACTATTCCTGTTTTAGTAGAAGGAAGCACGTTAGCTACTTGTGATTTGGCAGTAGAGATTCTAGGTTCATGAGTACTAAGTGTTACTTGGGCTAATCTCTTAATGATGGTTGGTGGAAGTTGTTCATACTTTCCTAACATTTCTCTTAACTTGAAGATAGTGTGACTCAGATCTTGATTTTCGACCGAACATTTCGGCAAAATGCATAACTTCTTTAGTGTTGCAAGATAATGATCAAGTTCATTTGATGCTTCATCACGAGTCTTTTTGAGTAAATCAAATATGACACCATATTCCTTTTTAACTTTTAAAAGTTCTTGTTCATATTTTGAGATTTGACACTTAAAAGACGTTTTGATCATCCAGTTGCTCAATTTTAGGATCGAGAAGATTTGCACTTGGCCCAGGATTTTGTGTTGAAAACAAGTTGTTGATCGTGAATATCTTTTGACACCAATTAAGGCAATAATTGCATTTGAAAGTTAGTTTGACAATCGTTTGTTTTTCAACC
>OU343219.1:52523972-52596796 GCA_910596185.1 Chrysanthemum makinoi | reverse complement strand
ATTCTAGAACCCTCTTGGGTCCTTATGGTCGGTCGGTCTTCAAGCCCAAGGAGGAGAATTTTCTTGTCACCAAGTTAAGTTACCTATAAATACAATTCTTATATTCATTCATAACTTAACCTGATCACTTAAAAATCTAATTTCTTTCTTCTCTCCTTCCTCTTGGTTTGGCATCATACACCCTCCCTACCCAGGGATTCGATTTTTCCAACTCCAAGAAACAAGTGTTGGTTTTATTTGTGATTCAAGAACCTAGCTTTTCACATCAAATCGATATTAGTACTTGTGTACAAGAATGAAGCATAAATACATTTGTGTTTGTGGGATTTTTGGTATTCGACATATATTGGGTCGATTGGTATAAACCCATTGTTAGGGTTTGGGTTTTTGTTCCTTGTTCTCGATATTGTGTGTTTCTGAATTGCTAAAAAGGTACACATATTGTTTTATTCAGTTAATTCAATTACAAGTATTTTTCATATTACTTCCGTTGCATGCTTTGATGATGTTTACTTGTTTACTATAAATGTTATGATTAGTAAAACCCAACAACAACAGCATCACTCTAGCACACCAACTGTTCGATAAAATGGCTCATAGAGATATTGTTTCATGGAATGTCATGATCAATCGGTGTCAAATGTCCCAAACACGCGGTCTCTTGAAATGCCATGTTGTCGGCTATGCTCGAGTGGGTATGTCGGAAGAGTGAGAAGGTTTTTGATATGATACCCCGATGAGTGTGGAATTCCATTACGTGAATGGGATAGTTTCAAGATATGTGAAGAACAGAGGGTCGATGAGACGAATAATGAGGATAATTGGGATGTGATTTCGTGGAACTATTTCATGGGCGGGTATGTGAGGACGAGGAGGTTAGGTGATGCCAGAGTGCTTTTCGATAGGATGGTGATATGTGATGAGGTTTCGTGGAATACTATGATTTTGGGTTATTCTCAGAGTGGGGATTTGTGTGAAGCGAGGAAGTTGTTTGATGAGTCTCCCAGGTGATGTGTATACGCGACCCGCTATGGTGTCTGGCTATGTGTAGAATGGTATGGTGGATGAAGCTTAAAGGGTTTTTGATGAGATGCCGGTGAAGAATTCCGTATTGTGGAATGCGATGATTGCTGGTTACTTGCGGTAAGAGAATTGGTGTTGCGAAGGAGTTGTTTGATGCGATGCCTTGTAAGAATGTTAGTTCGTGGAATACTATGATTACCGAGTTTCACAGAGTGGATTTATTGATGTTTCTCGAGATTTATTCAAGAAGATGCCTCATCGCTGATTGCATCTCATGTGGTGCTATTATTTCTGGATATGCTCATTTGGGTCACAATGAAGAAGCATTGATATTGTTTGTAGAAATGAAGAAAAGTGGAGAAAAGGCAAATAGGTTTATATTTTCATGCATTTTGAACGTGTCCGAGATCAATGCATTAGAATTGGGATACCAATTGCATGCGCAGCTTGTTAAGGTAGGGCTTAAATCTGGGTGGTATGTAGGAAATGCATTACTGTCGATGTATTGCAAATGTGGAAACATAGATGAAGCTAATGCTATATTTGAAGAAATTTCTGATAAAGACTGTTTGGTGGAACACAATCATTGCTGGATACGCACTACATGGCTTTGGCAAAGAAGCTCTAAGAGTTTTCGAGTCAATGAAGAGTGGCGGAGTCAAACCCGATCAAGTTACTATGGTAATCATCAGTTACATTAGTTCATCAACTCATCCACTTTTTATGTGACGACAAAAGGAAAAATCAGTTAATTGTTACTTCAGGTTCTTTTAATAGAATCTTAAATGAGACTTTGATCTTACATGCTCATATAGGTAACATATTTATATAAGGGAATTGATATGTACACATAGGATTTTACTTTGCACACATAAAATTACATGGGGTATTGTTTGTTTTATTCATTAATTGTATGTGTGCAAAGTAAAATTCAATATGTACATATCATTACCCTTTATATAATTGTCTCATTTTCTGTTTTTCTACATCCAGGTTGGTATGTTGTAATGTAGTCATAGTGGGAGGCATACACTAGTTTTACGCTATGAATCGTGATTATGGAATAGCTACAAATTCAATATACTATACGTGCAAATTCAATATAGCTGCAAATTCAATATACTATACATGCAAATTCAATATACTATACGTGCATGATTGATCTCCGCGGTCGGAAGGTAGATGATGCTCAAAATTTGATGAAAAGTATGCCATTTGAACCGATGCTACTACATGGTGCCGCAAATCTTCATGGCAATAATGACCGGATGGAGCCGATAATGCCGAATGTATGTTCTTTTATCTAATCAATATGCACCGTAGATGGGCTGACGCGTTGAGTGTGTTGCGCTGTGTTGTGGGGTTTCCGGGATCGAATGATCCAAACAACAACATGTATAATCATCATTGAAAGAAGTAATAAAAGGAAACAAGGAATATGGGTTGAACCCTTTAAAAACTGATATATAAAACTGGAAGGGTTACCTTGTTTGCTTACAGAATCCTACATATATACTTATTGAATCGTTGCCTACAAGTGACATGTCGATTCACATAACTAATCGTTACAACCCTAGGAACTAAATAACCGTTTATACCGGTTATGTATTGGACCCAGCCATACAAAGTTTGGTTTTACATCTCTAATCGACCCAACAAACATAATACAAACTTAATTATTGTCTTTAAACATATTAAGTAAGCGTAATCTTGATCTAATAATTGGAGGCTATTCTCCTCCTAATGATTTAGTATCAAAGCCTTCTGAGTGATCCTTCGGTCTTTTCAAGCAATGACATCAAAGTCATTGTTGTCTTGGCTGTCTTCCTCTGTTGTCCATCTTCATCATCATCCAATCTAACACCAACTTATTCATACTCGCTTTGTGTCTGCACAACCCCAATTCTACGTATGCAGCGGAATTCAAACTGGGTATTACTTGATGGCACAACAGTCATAATAATAGAAAACGATCTCTAAAAGAGTCGTTTTTAAAAAGGCTTTATCATTCAAATATATCAGAGTTTACAAAATAGGTCCCAGTTGGTTCCATTGATTACAAAACACATCAATATAAATTTTTTGATGCTTTGTGAATGATAAATTATTTATGTATAGCCTTCTTGATCTTGCCCTTCCGTGCAGCCCGACTTTATGGACTGAAATACATGCTTAAAAGCTGTCAACACAAAGGTTGAGTGAAATTCATAGAGTTTGTTTGATGGTTGAACACATTATGTTGGTAGTGTGAGTTAATTTGACTTACACCAAGGTTTTGAAAACAAAACAGATATTATTAGACTAAGCATCATGCAATCAAGGCGTTAACGTGTTCCAAATTTTATTGGAGAAAGTGTTGGACGTGCCCTAGTAGGTAAAATTGCCATTTTACCTAATGTTACTCAAATATAGTTGTTTGCCTCTAACGGGCCAACACAAACGGGATTCGTCAATCCCAATAGATCTATTCACAATATTCGCGCCCACTCTCACATAGTGATTAATGATTCATGATTTAGGGACTTATGTTTGGCAAATGCGGTAACTTAGTGCTAATAAAACAATCTGATAAGCATACATTTTGAAAGCAATGTGTTCGGTTTAAATAAGCATGTATCTCCTCAAGGTTTGTAAAACAATTAAGTAATAAAAGTGGGGCTATGAACTCACCAAGAGTTGATGACGTTAAGTACTAACGGATGTGATGAATAAGTCGGAAGACTCTTACGTGCAACCTAAAATGAAATGTTGCGACTTAAGTTTGGAATAATGTTTTAGGAAAACATAAACCATCCTATATATATTCCTATGTTGATCATGATGTAGTCAATTTTCATTTGATGTTTATAGAAAGATCTTTAATATGTGAAAACGTATTTAGTTTATAGATATCGTACTACCGTTCGGGCCATCATAAGTCAGAGGTCATGCAGAACGTTCGGGAGCTAGGACACTTTAATTCAAATCCAGCAACTCTCGATACGCTTTTACTCAAATGAAACCCCTCACATGAAGCTCCCTACTATTGTAGCACTTAGTAAATACAACATATGTTTTGAGTGAAGATTGTTATAACATAAAGTTTATCATGTTTTAATAACTATCTAGTTTTTACAAGTTCTCGTCGTTTCAAACAAGCCTCGAGGCTTTAGCCATGGTCTTGCCGTGACTTTGGTCTTGACTACCATGGTCTTGAGACTCAACCTTGACCTTAGCCGTAGCAGTGGTCTTGGCTTATGGCCATTAGGCCTCTTGGTTTGCTTTTAGTTGTGACAAAAGTATAGTTGTGAGACTATTTTTACGGCAGTTTCTGATTTTGAAAGATTTTTGGCCTATTTAAGCGTTTTCAAGGTCCGAGCTATTTTAGTATTGAAGTAAAACATCGTTCCGGACAACTTTCGTGTTTTAACTTTTTTATGATTCGGACCATAAGTATCACTTTCAAAATGGCAGAACCAAACAGTCCCCATATGGCAGTTTTGGCGTTTAGGTTTCGCTAACTTCTTTTGCCTATAACTTTTGACTCGTTTGTCCATTTCGGGTGATTCAAGTTGCTATGTTTACCTTTTTATCTTGTATACCATATTATGTAAGTTACATAGTCCATATGTTACTGATTTTAATGGTCTCACATGTATAGGATATGACTAGTTTTCTAGTTTGTTACTTTTATGACAATATGTAAATTAAAACAAGTGATTGAGTATATGTACATCATGAATCAACATAGTAACTATATATATAGCATGAAATAGTTAAGATTATGAATAATAAAGATGAGATGATGGTGGTGATAAGTTGCTTACAACTTTTGGCTTTCAAAATAGAAAGGAGTAACTTAGTAAGGATAGGACTTTGATTGATCGGGTAAGACTTTGTATTGAGCTAGCTTTCCACACCTTGGCACCCTTGCAAACTTGAAGAGTTGGTGATGAAGTACTAAGTGACTTGAGAGGATTTAAACTCAAGAGGATCACTTAAACTTGCTAGAGATTTGATGAAGTAGCTTGATCTTTGGAACTTCCTTGCATAAACTTGGAGTTTATAGATCAAATGATGGAAGATGTGAGTGGTTTAGGGTATGAACGACCAAAATCAGTTTGTGAGTGAGTTTATGATGTATTTCACTTCCTATTTATAGGAGGGTAAGTTTGGTTAACCATATATTGGGTTAATTATTAACCATGGTTAAGTTAGGACACTTGTAATGATCAAAATGATGCATGCTTAGGATCAAGCCACATAAATGGTGACTCCCCACCCTTAGGTCGGTTTTAATGAATGACAAGGCTTAGATGATAAGCCTTGGTCTTATCTTGAGGTTTAAAGTAAGTTTTGGTTCCGAAATGCCAACTGTGTTGTTAAGCCATAAAACGAACAACCGGTATCGTAAAATACGAAACTTAGGAATGATGAGACTCATCATTATACTCCATCTAAAAATATAAAATGAGTGATAAGTCTCATTGGGTGCAAAACCGCTGCTTAAAGCTGGAAACGCGGGTCAAAACGCGTAATTCGCGAAAAAACGAATCGAAACGAAATTCCAAAACTTGTGGAATTGTCATAAAATGGTAGAAATACATATTTTTAATGTTTATATGGTTTACTGGACATATCGGGATGTCCGAATGACGTTTTAACCCTACAGTAGTTCTCGGACACCGTTCGTGAAAACGGTTCTGAATGGATTCAACGCGGCGCCGTCGGACGACTTGTCGAGTTTATTTATCTTGTCATGATAGTAAAATAAAAAAATATATTTACGATATGAATAGTGAAAATGAATAGTAAATGTGAATAGTAAAAGTGAATAGTAAATTCTCGAAAATGAAAAATAACCTGAAAATGCGGGTGGTTACAGTCTCCCCCGGTTGGAGAAATCACGTCCTCGTGATTTAATTGTTTCTTGATGTTGATGCTCCTTCAAAAAGGTGAGGGTACTTTCGACATTTGGTCTCTCGTTCCCATGTAAATTTGGGCCACGTTGGGAGTTCCAAGCGAACTTTGACAATTGGTATTCGACTGCTTTTTAGTTGTTTGACCTCTCGGTCCATGATCTCCATAGGTTGTTCAATGAAGTGTAGATCGTTGCTCAGTTTGAGTTCATCGAGTGGAATAACAAGCGATTCATCGGATAGACATTTCTTTAGGTTAGATACATGAAAAGTGGGATGTACATTACTGAGTTCCAATGGGAGCTCAAGTTTGTATGCCACTGGACCAACCCTAGCGAGGATTTTGAATGGACCTATGTATCGGGTTTAGTTTTCCGGTTTACCGAATCGTATGACACCTTTCCAAGGTGAGACCTTTAGCATAACCTTGTCTCCAACTTAGAATTCCAAGGGTTTGCGCTGCATATTGGCATAACTCTTTTGTCTATCTCTTGCTTTTTGTAACTGATTTTTGACTTGTATGATTTTCTCAGTTGTTTCATGAATGAGTTCTGGACCCGTGAGTTGAACATCTCCCACTTCGCCCAACAGACAGTGATCGGCACTTTCGACCGTAAAGTGCTTCGAAGGGTGCTGCCTTGATACTCGCGTGATAACTGTTATTGTAGGAGAATTCGACCAATGGTAAATGGTTATCCCATCCTTTTCCAAAGTCGATTATACAAGCTCGGAGCATGTCTTCCAGGGTTTGAATGGTTCGTTCACTCTGACCATCGGTTTGAGGGTGATACGCTGTATCATGTCTAGGTTTGTTCCGAAAGCGTCTTGGAGTGACTGCCAGAAGTTTGAGGTAAATCTACCATCTCGGTCAGATATGATAGAGATCGGTGCACCATGTTTTGTGACTATTTCCTTGACGATAGTGAAGTCAACTGATCCATCTTGTAAGTCTCTTTGATTGGTAAAAAGTGTGCGGACTTTGTGAGACGATCCACTATGACCCAGATGGAGTCATAACCGTTGGATGTCTTTGGGAATTTAGTGATAAAATCCATTGTGATTCGTTCCCATTTCCATATCGGAATCTCAGGTTGTTGTAAGAGACCGGATGGTTTTGGTGTTCGCCTTTACTTTGGAACAAGTAAGGCATTTATGACGAGGTGGCAATGTCGGCTTTCATGTTTGGCCACCAGTAGAGTGGTTTTAGATCATGATACATCTTATCGATCCGGATGTACGGAATATTTGGATTTGTGGGATTCAAGCATGATTAAATCTTGTAGGCCACCATAAAGTGGTAAACCAACTTCGTCCTGAAGCATAACGTCCATCGAACGGGTTTCAAATTTCTTCAGATCATGCCATCTAATTTCTCCTTCTCAATGTCTTGTTGTTTTACCGCTTCGGCATGAGCATTGAGTATTTGGGCAGGAAATTTGAGTTAATGGTTAGGACTAAAGCTCGAACTCAGAGGTTTAACCCTTTCCTTCCTAGCTGCATCTCTACACTACGCTGGCTTTTCCTCGATGATAACGAATGTCGCAATCATAATCACTCAGCAATTCTAACCATCGCGCGTTGCCTCATGTTTAATTCCTTTTGATCTAGAATGTGTTGGAGACTTTTGTGGTCGGTATACACAAGCATAATCTAGTACCGTATAGATAGTGTCTCAGATCTTAAGTGTAAAGACTCTCGCTCCAAACTCCAAGTCATGAGTATTGTAGTTTTCTTCATGTTTCTTGAGTTGTCGTGAAGCATACCATGACTTTTCTCGTATGAGTATCGGCTCCTAATCCTTGGTGCGAAGCATCACAATAGACTACAAAATCTTCGATCCCATCCGCAAAGCTAGAATAGGGGCACTACAAAGTTTTGTTTCAGATTTGGAAAGCTTCATCTTCATCTTCGTTCCAGATGTACTTCTTGTTTTTCTGAGTTAGCGTAGTCAAAGGTTTGGCTATGGAGGAAAACCCCTCAATAAACCTTCGATAATAACGGCCAAACCTAGAAATTGACGAAATGTGAGGTGTCGTAGGTGTTGGCCAATCCTTGATAGCCTCAATTTTAGCGGATCAACATGTAGACCCGTGTTATCGATAACATGCCCAAGGAACTGTATCGATCAATCCATTCACATTTAGAGAATTTTATGCATCTCTTTCTTGAGCAAATCTAAAATCGTTCTCAGATGATCTTTATGTTCTTCTTTGCTTTTGGAGTATATGAGAATGTCATCGATGAATACTATCACAAACTTGTCCAAGTATGGCTTACACACCCGATTCATGAGATCCATGAATACTGCTGGTGCATTCATCAAGCCAAACGGCATTACTTGGAACTCGTGATGACCATAGCGAGTTCTAAAGGCTGTTTTTGGAATGTCTTCTTCTCGAACCTTAACTTGATGGTAACCCGATTGAAGGTCTATTTTTGAATAATAGGTCGAACCTTGTAGTTGATCGAATAGATCAATTTCAAAGGGTATCGTTCTTTATGGTTAATTTGTTTAGATCCGATAAGTCGATACACTTCGTAACGATCCATCTTTCTTTTCAACGAACAAGCGGGAGCTCCCAAGGTGAGGAACTAGGTCGGATAAACCCTTGTCCGAAAGTTCTTGTAGTTGATTTGCCAGATCTCGGATGGTGCTAGTTCTGTAGGGAGCGCGGGCCACCGCCGCTCCTCACTAAATCAATGTGAAACTCTACTTGGCGTGATGGTGGAAGTCCGTAAGTCTTCGGGAAAACTTGAAATTCACGAACGATAGGAACGTCTTCAAGTCGTTTTTCTTTGGATTCCTTCTTGGTAACATGAGCTAGAAATGCGTAACATCCTTTTTCAATGTACTTCATGGTTTTCATACATGAGATGATGTTTAAGCAAGTTCCACTTTGATCACCACGGATGACCAAAGTTTCATTGTTACAAGGAATGTGAACAACTTTTTCGCCACAAATGATGTTGGCTCGATGTTTTGACAACCAATCCATGCCAATAACCACATCGAAACTTCCAAGTTCGATTGGCATGAGATTGATGTTGAATGGATGATTTAAAAGGTTGAGGGAACAGTTTGGAGCAATTAATGGTGTTTACTAAGTTTCCATTGGCTAATTCAATACTATAATGAGTATCCATAGTGATTGGTGCAATATTAAGTAAAGGTGCAATTTTGGAAGATATAAAGCTCATATCAAGACCGAATCGAATAAGACCTTAACAAGATGATTATTGAGTGAAAACGCACCAGTGACAACGTTCGGTCTTGTTGAGGTTCACCGCTGCCCATAACATGTTTTCTACCACGAGCATCTCCGCCTTGTAGGCCACGGTTTTGAGGACAATTGGGTTTGACATGTCCTTTCTCCCACACCGAAACATGTAACTATCTTGAAGGTTAGCTCCAGAGCCCAACTTTGCTTCTACTCTTTAGCAAGGTGTCCTGGTTTTTGACACTTGTGACACTTACGGGGCGACCCATATGGTGATAGTTGCATTTATTGCACTTTGGGTAGGTTCCACCATAATTTCTCCTACCGGTGTCTGCAACATGCCGTTGAGGCTTCTTGTCTTTTGTTTTGTTGTTGATGGTGTTGGGTGTTACGATTTTGATTGTTGAAAGTGTTTCTTTGGTTGTTATCCCATTGTCGTTTGTTGTTGTTTTTTCGGTTGTTGTTGTTGTTGGTATGGTTGTTGTTATTACGATAGTTGGTGTTGTTGGTGGTAGTGTTGAGATTCTGTCTTTGGGTAGCTCCTGTTCAAACCACTTGATCCATGAGACTTCGAGACATTCGCATAGCATCATCAAGTGACTTTGGATCAAACGATGTCACGTTTCCTTGGATGATAGGCGTAAGTCCCCGGATATATCTCTAACAGCTTTTCAGTTGTTGGAACCATTGATGGACATAGTATCGCCAATTCTTGAAATCGACGGTTGTAAGTAGCAATGTCAACTCCTTTAAGAACATGGTTCCGAATTCCACTTCCACTGTATCTCACCACGAGGGCAATACTCCTTGATCATTAAACCCTTTAGAGCAACCCAAGAGATTTGATAAGCACTCATGATGCCTATTGGTTGAGCAACTGAATTCCACCATGATAATGCCTGATCTAGTAGTGTACAAGTGGCATATTGAACCTTGTCACTTTCATTTTGCCGATTGAGAACACATATTCCATTCTTTCAAACCAACAGTTAAACCACACTCCTTCGAACCCTTGAAATTTGTGGGTTTGCAACTCATAAATTCTTTGTATGAGCAACCTCTAGTTGCACAAGCTGTGGCAAGCCTAGCGCTTCAGACGAATGGCAGCTTCAGCGGCTAGCGGCGCTTCAATGGCGGCGGCTGCCGGGCTGCATTTCGGCTGCGGCGGGGCCTCACGGCAGCGGCGGCCCCGCCGGCTGCGTGCGGGTTTCAATGGCTGCTCACGGCCGGGCGGTTTCACGGCTGCGTTGTTGCAAAGAATGCAGAAGCGGCGGCTTAAAGAATAAGCCGCAATGCAGCTTCACGGGCTATGGTTGCTCGTTCGCAAGCACTGCGATTCACTCAGTAGTAATCATTCGCTCAATGGTACGGAGTCATTGGTTGAGGTGCTTTATCTTTCTTTGGCGGCATGATTCTATTAAAAAGAGATATCAAGAGTTATAAAAAGATCATGATTTTTGATGGAAGGTTAGAAATAATAAAGTTTGGAGTTTTAAACCATAACACATGATAGCATAAAACCAGAGTTTTTATTCACATAACGTTGATTGATTTACAAAATCAAAACCTATTACAAGCTTCTTCAAAATGTACTAACTGAAACTTTCAGTTTAGTAATTACAACGCTTTACTACTGTTAGCTATTACATGAGTTACACAAAGTTTTCTAACTGAGTCTAATCAGTTTAGAAGTACAAAAGATAACTAGTATATCACATAGTCTAAGATTGGTTGAACGAATCGATGTTTCCATATACGGCTAGAACATTGATGCTATCACTTATACGCTTTTCTTTGTCCTCTTTTTGATGTATTTTCTGTTGCATGGCATTCATAGAAGATTGCATATCATACAACTCCTTTCGAAGACAATATCGGTTAGCAACGTCTAGTCGGATCTCTGCCGAAAGCTTAAGTGATTTCGTAGTTCTTGAATCTGGCCGCTGCCTTGGCACTGGATTCTTTCCACTCTTGATAACCTATCTTTGATGTCTTCCCATCCAGTTAGTGGATGGAAGATGGTATCTGCAACATAATCCAAGTCCCTCTTCACATAACTCATATCTAGTATGAATAAGTCCAAGCGTTGACGAGCATGGATGGCCTCATTTTTGGCCGCAATGACAAATGATTCTTGTTGATTCATCTGCCATGCCATACTTTGGACTTTATGTTGAGTTAGATCCAGGTGTTGTTTTAAACGGTAAAGTTCGATATGTGAGTTTATGAGCGGTGTATCATTGTGGATGACCCGCCAACTTCATGAGTTGATGTTGGTCCTTGAGTAGGGTTAGTAGGATTAGGTTCGAAGATGTTTCTCGAGGCGAGGTGGTGATAATGGTGCTACACCATATACATAGTTTTCCTCTTGATCATCCTCGGATTCAACCCAATCCTTAACATTATATTCGGGAGAATCTGGTATAATCGATCCTCTTTCTACTTCGTCCATATCTTCGTATGGTTCATCTTCGTAATCAACAAAGATCAAGGTAGTCGTCATTAATATCAGGAAAATCTAGTTCCGAATGATTGGAATGTTGGAATTTGTTCGATGCCAACATAATCGAGATGCGTGCACGACATAGTGACTACAAAAGGATATGATGTTAAAATAGTTATAATATTTAGGAGAAAGCTTTAAATATTTCAAGTGTATATATCAATATACTAATATGTTCATGTTATTATAACATGTCTTAAAAGCCAATAATCGTCGGAGGATGGAAGGCACGGAGAACGGAAGGCTATAAAATATTTTTGTTTGCAAAAGCAGTTATAGTTTAAGTCATAATTTAGACTCTTTCTTATAACTATGGCTCGGTACCAATGTGTAACACCCCATTCTACGATGCAGCCGAATTCAAACTGGGTATTACTTGATGGCACAACAATCATAATAATAGAAAACGATCTCTAAAAGAGTCGTTTTAAAAAGGCTTTATCATTCAAATATATCAGAGTTTACAAAATAGGTCCCAATTGGTTCCATTGATTACAAAACACATCAATATAAAGTTTTTGATGCTTTGTGAATGATAAATTATTTATGTATAGCCTTCTTGATCTTGCCCTTCCGTGCCAGCATCCGACTTTATGGACTGAAATACATGCTTAAAACTGTCAACACAAAGGTTGAGTGAAATTCATAGAGTTTGTTTGATGGTTGAACACATTATGTTGGTAGTGTGAGTTAATTTGACTTACACCAAGGTTTTGAAAACAAACGATATTATTAGACTAAGCATCATGCAATCAAGGCGTTAACGTGTTCCAAATATAATTGGAGAAATTGTTATATCGGCCCTAGTAGGTAAAATTGCCATTTTACCTAATGTTACTCAAATATAGTGCGTTTGTTTGCCTCTAACGGGTCAACACAAACGGGATTCGTCAATCCTAATAGATCTATTCACAATATTCGCGCCCACTCTCACATAGTGATTAATGATTCATGATTTAGGGACTTAAGTTTGGCAAATGCGGTAACTTAGTGCTAATAAAACAATCAGATAAGCATACAGTTTGAAAGCAATGTGTTCGGTTTAAAATAAAGCATGTATCTCCCCTAAGGGTTTATAAAACAATTAAGTAAAAAAAGGGCTATGAACTCACCAAGAGTTGATGACGTTAAGTACTAACGGATGTGATGGATAAGTCGAAGACTTCACGTGCAAACTAAAAATGAAATGTTGTGACTTAAGTTTGGAATAATGTTTTAGGAAAACATAAACCATCCTATATATATCCCTATGTTGATCATGATGTAGTCAATTTTCATTTGATGTTTATAGAAAGATCTTTAATATGTGAAAACATATTTAGTTTATAGATATCGTACTACCGTTCGGGGCATCATAATTCAGAGGGTCATGCAAGAAACGTCGAGGAGCTAGGACACTTTAATTCGAAATCCAGCAACTCGTCGATACGTTTTACTCAAATGAAACCCCTCACATGAAGCTTCCTACTATTGTAGCACTTAGTAAATACAACATATGTGTTTGAGTGAAGATTGTTATAACATAAAGTTTATCATGTTTTAATAATCTAGTTTTTACAAGTTCCCGCGTTTCAAACAAGCCTCGAGGCTTTAGCCATGGTCTTGCCGTGACTTTGGTCTTGACTACCATGGTCTTGAGACTCATCCTTGACCTTAACCGTAGCCGTGGTCTTGGCTTATGGCCATTAGGCCTCTTGGTTTGCTTTAGTTGTGACAAAAGTATAGTTGTGAGACTATTTTACCAGCAGCTTGATTTTGAAAGATTTTTGGCCTATTTAAGCGTTTTCAAGGTCCGAGCTTCTTCATTATTGAAGTAAAACGTCGTTCGGACAACTTTCGTTTTAACTTTTTATGATTCGGACCATAAGTATGACTTTCAAAATGGCGAACCAAACATCCCCATATGGCGTTTTGGCGTTTAGGTTTCGCTAACTTCTTTTGCCTATAACTTTTGACTCGTTTGTCCATTTCGGGTGATTCAAGTTGCTATGTTTACCTTTTTATCTTGTATACCATATTATGTAAGTTACATAGTCCATATGTTACTGATTTTAATGGTATCACATGTATAGGATATGACTAGTTTTCTAGTTTGTTACTTTTATGACAATATGTAAATTAAAACAAGTGATTGAGTATATGTACATCATGAATCAACATAGTAACTATATATATAGCATGAAATAGTTAAGATTATGAATAATAAAGATGAGATGATGGTGGTGATAAGTTGCTTACAACTTTTGGCTTTCAAAATAGAAAGGAGTAACTTAGTAAGGATAGGACTTTGATTGATCGGGTAAGACTTTGTATTGAGCTAGCTTTCCACACCTTGGCACCCTTGCAAACTTGAAGAGTTGGTGATGAAGTACTAAGTGACTTGAGTGGATTTAAACTCAAGAGGATCACTTAAACTTGCTAGAGATTTGATGAGGTAGCTTGATCTTTGGAACTTCCTTGCATAAACTTGGAGTTTATAGATCAAATGATGGAAGATGTGAGTGGTTTAGGGTATGAACGACCAAAATCAGTTTGTGAGTGAGTTTATGATGTATTTCACTTCCTATTTATAGGAGGGTAAGTTTGGTTAACCATATATTGGGTTAATTATTAACCATGGTTAAGTTAGGACACTTGTAATGATCAAAATGATGCATGCTTAGGATCAAGCCACATAAATGGTGACTCCCCACCCTTAGGTCGGTTTTAATGAATGACAAGGCTTAGATGATAAGCCTTGGTCTTATCTTGAGGTTTAGAGTGTTTGGTTCCGTTAAATGCCAACCGTAGAAGTTGTTGCCATAAAACGTACAACCGGTATCGTAAAATACGAAACTACGGAATGATGACTCATCATTATACTCCATCTAAAAATATAAAATGAGTGATAAGTCTCATTGGATGCAAAAACGCTGCTTTAAAGCGGAAACACGGGTCAAAACGCTAATTCGCTAAAAACGCGAATCGAAAACGTAAAATTCCAAAACTTGTGGAATTGTCATAAAATGGTAGAAATACATATTTTTAATGTTTATATGGTTTCTGGACATATCGGATGTCCGAATGACGTTTTAACCCTAAAGTAGTTCTCGGACACCTTTCAGTGAAAACTACGAATGGATTCAACGGCCCGTCGGACGACTTGTCGAGTTTATTTATCTTGTCATGATAGTAAAATAAAAAAAAATATTTACGATATGAATAGTGAAAATGAATAGTAATTGTGAATAGTAAAAGTGATATAAATTCTCAAAATGAAAAATAACCAAAATGCGGGTGGTTACATGCTCCATCCTTCAATCGCACTATCCTTCCGCCTAATGGGTCATTGGTTGCTACAACATTGCTAGTTTCACCCATTTCTCCGGTTTCACCCCAAGGAACTTTAGCAGTTTCATGGTATATCACTATCAGGTCAATGAATTTCTTATAACAGCTTTATCGTTTTTCATCTCTAGTAGTTAGACTGTCTTCATTCTTCTCTTGATGGCTTTTGTTGGTTTGTTTCAAAGGTTTTGTCATCTTCTGATCATCATCGTACTATCATCAAAACATCAAGGCCTTATCCCCATCATACTCATACATCTTCATCTTTGGCATCATTGCCTTTGTCAACCATCATGGTTGTAGGGTTCACGAACCGTTTCAAGGTTTTTCTCGATCTCTTATGAACAACTGTGTTCTTTCTTTCTTTGTAACAAAATGCAACCATGTTTTCTTTTCTTTCTCCTTTTCTATTCTTCTCTCTTGAATTTGCCTTTTTTTTTCTTGGTTTAACCACCGGTTTGGTGGTAACAGTTTCTCTTATCTCTTATCTTTCTTTATCTTCTTCGTCTCACTAGATTTTGAGGTGCTGTTTGATCCCTTCTCTCTGATACCAATGTTGTACAGGTTGTGTGAGGTTTCCAGGATCGAATGATCCAAACAACAACATGTATAATCATCATTGAAAGGAGTAAGAAAAGGAAACAAGGAATATGGGTTGAACCCTTTAAAAACTGATATATAAAACTGGAAGGGTTACCTTGTTTGTTTACAGAATCCTACATATATACTTATTGAATCGTTGCCTACAAGAGACATGTCGATTCATCATAACTAATCGTTACAACCCTAGGAACTAAATAACCGTTTATACCGGTTATGTATTGGACCCAGCCCATATACAAAGTTGGGTTTTACAGACTTCTAATCGACCCAACAAACATAATACAAACTTAATTATTGTCTTAAACATAATAAGTAACATAATCTTTGATCTAAATAATTAGAGGCTAACAGAGTGAAGATGAGGGACAGGGGTGTAAAGAAAGTCCCGGGTTATAGTTAGCTTGAAGTGCAAAATAAGATCCACACATTTCGGGGGATGCAACCCACCTAGAGACAGTTAGAATATATGCTTATCTTGAAGAATGGATTTTTAGATTGAAGAAAGAGGGTTACATTTCTTCACCTAAATTGGTTTTGCATGATGTGGAAGAAGAAGAAAAGGAACATATGCTGAGGTACCATAGTGAAAAGTTAGCGGTGGCATTTGGGATCCTTAATATACAGGGTGAATTTAAGAACTTGAGGGTATGTGCTGACTGTCATAAAGTCATCAAACACATATCAAAGATCGAGGGTAGCTAGGCTGATTATTGTGAGACTCCACCGTTTTCACCGCTTTAGGGATGGTATATGTTCTTGTGGGGATTACTTGTGATAAACAAGAAGTGTTTAGTCACCATGTAGGCGGGTGATCTGAAACCTAGGCATATGTTCTCCTAAAATAGTTGTACCATATAGGTAAACTGGTGATAAAATGTTATCTTTGATTATGGTTATTTGTACTTCCGCTTTTCCAAGTTTTTGATGGTAAAGGGTTACCCCGGTAAAATGTATTAATCACAAAGAGTTGAGTACAAAATGGAATGTGGTCGGCGAATACATAAACAATACCAAAGCTATAAAAAACATTTCTTCATTATGCATCAAAAGATCGACTAACGTGGAAGTGATGCTCTGCAATTTTGTTCAAAGAGTTTTTGTTTATTTCAGGTGAAGAAAAAAATGGTGCTAGACGTTAAATCTTAAGGAATTTTGGAAGGTAACAGTGAGTTGCTCTCCATTATAATAATGGTGTTGATATGCACACCATTTTATTTGATAAATACACCATCTTATACAAGCTATATAACACACCGCATAACATTGTAATGCACAAAATGTGATGTGTGCAAGAAAGGAGTGATGTATGTATCAACCCCTTGGTGGAGCATGAACATTAATAACGCTATAACGGCGTTAAGATGAAATTTGCTAGCGTTATACGGATTAGCCAATGGGAGCCCCGCGTTAAAATTGCGTTATTTGGTAACACACCATAATTTCGTTATTTGCTTTTTTCTTTTTTTTATGCCCCTAAATGAGGGGTTGTTTTTGTAAATTATTAGAGTGTTAAAGTTTAACTTGAGAATGTTATCACTGTGGAGTGTTTTTGGGATGTTAAGATGAAATGTTAAAAGCTGATGGCTACCGACGTTGCATGGTGTTAAACTTTAACTTGTGTTATTGATGTACATACTCTTATAATAAATGTTTGAACTTCGTAATAGCTATTTCAAATTTTTAACATAAGGATTTTCCGAAGTTCTTTGGGCTATAAATAATTTTTGTTGAATATTCACTTTGATTTGATTGTTGTGTCACCAACTCACCATCATATTAATCTTTAAAGAGAAAATTTCTGAAATGAACACTTTCGCCTACTACTTTACATATATAAACCTCGCCCATCCAATTTTCTAAAATGAACTTTTTAATATTAGACGTTAGATTTGTAGCGTAATACGTTTTAAACCGTACACGTGTACACCAAATTCTCTGGGCGTGGTCGAGGCGAGAAGTCTGGGCGTGATACAAACGAGGCGTGTTCTGGCTGCCTTGGGGAGCTGGTAATGGCTGGCCCTGGCATGCTAGTTGGGTGAACCTGGGCGTGGACCCTGGTGCTGGGCGTGGAGCCTGGCGTGTCCTGGGCGTGGGGCATAAATGCATTCATTTCGATAAAGAAGTTAAGCGGCCAAGATTGCTTTGTTTATGAAGCAGATGTTTTTGCAATAGTTGATTTAAGGGATGAAAGAGCAAATGGTGCTGAAAAATGGAACGACGAAGCAATCTTTATATAGAGAAAGAACTCTTCAAATAATTCAACGACTAAGAGTTTGTTCTAGACCTTTACATTATTCAAGAAAATCCCACTTGAACTTCAATATTAAGCTTAGCTTTGTATGAGTAAACACTGATGAGATTTGCAGTAAGGTGTTTTAGCTAGCAGAAGAAGAAGAGAATGGGTGGGTGGCTGTCTTTTCTATAAATTTGGCACTTCCTCACTTTAGTAAACTTCATTACTAATATTTTATAAAAAACTTTTACAAAGTTTGATAAGTAAAACTATACACTGTTAAATAACAATTGTATTTTTGTAATGATTGAACCCTTTACATTTTGGTTGTTATAAAAGATAAAGATACGTTGTAAGCAATGGAAAAGTATAATGTGATTGTATGACAATTGTGATAAATGAAAAATATATGATAAATGACATAAAATATCATCTCTAGAAAACTATGTAAAGCTCATGTATAATCACTGTATATGGTTTATTTTTTATATCTATGGATGCATAGGAGGACCTTTTATCAATCATAAATATCCATGACAATCAAATTTCTATTATATATTTTGAAAGAAAATGAAATAACATATGGATAATGTTAATGGCTATATGCATAGCCACACAAAAAAAGCAATGATTGGTTTCTCAAATATACCATTCTTTTTTCACAGTTGAAAAATTTTAGTATTCACATACACATCTTTACAAATCAGCTGCACACTCAGAAAGAAGAGCAAGGTACCTTTTCGTTTAAGTTTTATACTCCAATACTATCTAATCAGAGGATTTGAGGTTAGGCGTTCTAACCCTAGCTTAATTTTTCGATTTAGTGTTAATTTTTGAAAAAAATAATGATTTTTCCTAAATGCATGTTAAATGCACCCTGGGCCATTCGAAATCGTAAGTCGATACGGTTTAAGATTTTGCATCAAGGTTATATTTGATCCCCGACCGCCACTGCTATCTATTACGTTAAATCATTGGTTGTTAAGATCCCGTTTACGATACTAAAATGTAAAACGATCCCAGATCTTACATCAATCTTTGCATGGATCTTATAAGATCCCTGATCATAATCATAAAATCTCCCATCCAATGCTTTCTCAAACAATTTCAATCGCCCGTTGAAATCAGTCAACACTGGATCTACTATTTATTTCACACATGTACTTTATTTATTAAACATTTTAATTTTAGATGATTAATCTTTTCTTATACAATTCTCTTTTCAAGTATACAAATGTTTATGGGTAAAATCTAAAATGAACTAGGTACTTACTTTCAGAAATGTCATATTAGACGAACACTCTAAAATGAACTAGGTACTTACTTTCAGAAATGTCCAGTTTCTATCACTTAATATTGAAAATATGAAGGCTTGAATGAATACTAGTTAACAATTTGAAAACTTCAATCCGCCTAATTTTTTTTTTTTGTGTTTGGTTTGTAGGTTTCACTAAAAGCTAAAATTCCGAGTAATGGAGTTCGTAGCAGCAATCATTGGTCCTGTTGTTGAAACTTTGATGATGCCTGTCAAGAAACATTTGGGCTATATCTTTTCCTCCACAAACAACGTTAGAAAAATGAAGACTAGATTGAAGCAATTGGGTGATAAAAGCATTGATGTCAGAAATCACATGGAAACAAACCAGACAAGACAACTGGAGATACCTACTGAGGTACCGGGTTGGTTGGAAGAAGTCGAAAAGATTAAGGAAAAGGCTGAAAGAATTTCAAGTAACTACAATGGCTGTTTTAATGTGAAGAGGAGGTACCAAGCAGGAAGAAATGCATTCAAGACCACTGAGGAGATCGATGGTCTTATTAAGGAAAATACTGAAATAATTTGGAGCGATACCCAAAAACCTCTTGGAAAAGTGAGTTTTAAAAAAGGACCCACTTCTGTACCGTCAAACGGTGATGCCAAAAATTACTTCAAATCGCGAAAGAAGATTTTTGAGGATGCACTCGGGTTCCTTCAACAAGATCACAAGGTGCAAGTGATAGCGCTATGCGGAATGGGCGGTGTTGGAAAAACCACAATGATGGAACAACTGAGAAAGACTGTCAATATGTTTGACTTGATTGTGAAGGTGGTTGTTGGGCAGAAGATTAACACGTTTTCAATTCAACAAACTGTAGCAGAATACACTGGACTGTCTTTAACTGAAACGAGTAAAACAGCAAGGGCAGATCGTATCCGTATTACATTTGAAAAAATATCCCAAGAAGGTAAAAAGGTTCTAGTAATATTGGATGATGTCTGGGAGATGGTCGAACTCAATGATATTGGATTAAGCCCTTTGCCAACCGGCTTCAAATTGTTGCTCACATCACGAAATGAAACTATTTGCAGACAAATTGCAGTAGGTAATAGTTTTGAACCAGTTAGAGTGAATGTCATGGAGGAGCCCGAAGCAAATAATTTCTTTGGTGAAATCACAGGAGTATCAAAAGAGCCTGATCCGGTGCTCAATGAGATAGGGAATCAAATTGCCCCTAGCCATCGAACTCATTGCAAAAACCCTTATAAATGTGCGAGACATTTCTGTATGGCGAGATACACTTAACCGTTTGAAGAATAATGCTCTTGCTGAAAATGTGCGAGAAATTATTAAAATTAGCTACACATCTATACAAGAAGAGGATGTTAAAGCGATTTTTCTGCTTTGTGGCTTGTTTCCAGATGACCATAATATTCCAATTGAGGATCTGACAAGATATGCATGGGGGCTTAAATTGTTAAAGGATGTTCCTACTTTGGGTCATGCTAGAGACAGGACAAAAACATGTGTACGCAATCTCAAAGATGCAAATTTATTGATTGATAGTGATTACCTCGAGTGTGTCAAAATGCACGATCTTGTTCTTGCTTTTGTGCAAGGAGAAGTTTCTAAAGGTGCCCATCCGTGGATCATTAACAATGGTGATATTTCGAGGTGGAGTAGGGCTGAGATGAGCAGGTCTTGCCAAAAGATTTCCTTTACCTGCACGGGTATGACCGATTTTCCAAAAGAATTTAAATACCCGAACCTAACACTTCTGAGACTTATGGGTGGAGATAGAACACTTAAGTTTCCTGAAGATTTCTTTTCCTGAAGATTTCTATGAAGAAATGGAAAATCTTGAAGTTATAGTGTATGAGAAAATGGAGTACCCTTTGCTTCCACGATCACTTCAATGCTCCACCAATCTTCGAATTCTCATTCTCCATCAATGCTTGTTGATGTTTGATTGCTCTTCTATCGGAGATCTTTTGAATTTGGAAGTGTTGAGCTTTGCAAATTGTGGCATTCGAAAATTACCATCCACAATTGGGAATTTAAAGGCGCTAAAGCAATTGGATTTGACAGGTTGTGTTGATCTTTATATTGAGGATGGTGTTTTTACAGGTTTGGTGAAGCTTGAGGAGCTGTATATGAGGGTCTCCGATGGAAAGTGCATTAGGTTCACGGATGCAAACTTTAATGAATTGGCACAGTGCTCAAGGAATCTTTCTGCATTAGAGATTGGATTCTTTGAAAACAAGGATCAGCCGAAGAATATGTCGTTTAAGAAACTTGAAAGATTCAAGATCTCCGTAGGATCTGCTGGTGAGATTAGGTCTTCTGAAAAAAACAGTAAAAGGATGCACTCATTCGAAAACACATTGAATTTGGTCACTACTATAGATGAACTGGTGGAATCTAGATTGATTGAGTTGTTTCCAGAAACAGAGGTGCTTTTGTTAGAAGTGAATGGTATGAATGATCTTGTCGAACTTTCAGTGGCATCGTTTAATAAATTAAGAGAGCTTCAAATTTCCAATAGTGCCGACTTGAGATACCTTTTCACAGTCCCAGTAGCTAATAGTTTGGTGAAGCTTGAGCGACTAGTAATTAGGAAGTGCCCTGTTATGGAAGTAGTAGCGGATAGTGTAAATGGTGAACAAGGGGTAATCAAGTTTCAACAGCTAAAGTTTTTGGATTTGTCTGATCTACCAATGTTGGTAGGTTTCTGCAACCCTATTATTTCAGTTGAGCTACCTCAATTAGTAGAGTTGAGACTTGACGGCCTGCCAAAATTCACGAGCATTTATCCCGAGAATAAGTCATCAACATCTTCTTCGTCTAGTTCTGCAATTCAACCTTTCATAAGCAAAGAGGTAATATGTGTATGTCGATATATTAATTAAAAGTCACACATATAAGTGTCAATATATATAACTTAACGTTGCACGGATGTATTAACAAGCTAGGCCTATATGTTGTGCAGGTTGTGATCCCTACGTTGGAGACATTGAAAGTTTCTAAGATGGAGGCATTGCAAAGTATATGGCCTTATCAATTTTGCAGCAGCAGGGAAGTTAACAGTTGCATGCTGAGAGAAATTGAAGTGAGAAAATGTGATAATCTTGTGAATATTTTTCCGAGCAATCCGATGCCATTGTTGCATCATCTTATTCATCTCTGTGTTCGAGATTGTGGCTCCTTGGAATTTATATTCAATATTGACGTGGGAAGTGTTGGTGAGATTGAGGAGGGTTGTAGCAGCTTGAGATACATTGAAATACGTGGCTCAGGGGAGATTAGAGAGGTGTGGAGGTTGAAAGGTGTAAATGATCCTGATGTTATCATACGTGGTTTTCAAGCAGTTGAAAGGGTATACACATATGAATGTAAAAGCCTCAGAAATTTGTTTACACCTACCTTTGCTAGGTTTGATTTGGGTGCACTTGAGGACCTTCGCGTTAGTGGTGAGCGTCATAACCAGAAAAGCTGGATAAACATCAACGAATCAGTTGAAAGGAGCCACGAGGTATGTAATGTCATTCTTATTCCTACTTTCACTTTCAACTTCTAGAAGGAATTACACATCTCAACTGAATTAGATATTCACATTTGTTTTATGTATTGATAGCTGCAGATAAATGATATAAACAGGGGAGAGATAGTACAAGTTGATGATATTATTCCGGATGTTAATGTTGCAATTCCATTTCATGTCTTATCTACGTTTCATCACCTCAGACACCTTTATATAAGAAGCCGTGCTGATGTTGAGGTGGCGTTTGAGATAGAGAGTGCAACCAGTAAAGATTTAGCAACAAGTCAAAGGGATAATCAACAATCACCGCTCCTTCCCTACTTGGAGTCCTTGTTGTTACAGGAGATGGAGAATATGAATTATGTGTGGAAGTGTAATTGGAATAAATTTTTATGTTCTACGACACAACAGAAATCCTCTTTCCAGAACCTGAAAACCATAAATCTTGGAAGGTGCAAAAACATAAAGTATTTGCTCTCACCTTGCATGATTAAACTTCTTTCCAGCTTAGAGGAAATTCACATACTTAATTGTGATGCTATTGAAGAAGTTGTTTCAAATAGAGATGACGGATATGAAGAAATAGCTACATCTTCCCAAACAAACACTACTTTCTTACCCCTTTTCGACCGTCTCTGGCTTTCTAATCTACCACACCTAAAGCTTATTGATGGTATAGTCTCCAATATAACTTCAAGTACGAATTCTATTCATGATTACTTTGAGGTATGTTTTTCTTTTAATATATCCTAATCCTATGCATAGTCAACTATATTTTAATTTCTTTTAATATCCATTCTTCATTACGTATGACGTCTATTGAAAAGATTGCGAGTGGTAGAATAATTTGATAAAAATGATGCGAAAAGTTAATTACGAAACACATTTTTTCATAAAAAAAAAAATTAAAAAAAAAAAAAAAAAAAATACTTTCATTTTTTTCATTGATTCTTTCTGAATTAAAGTATCTCAGAAACCGCTAATCGTTACGAAAAATTAATTTTACCATCCCGACAAGAATTAAAACCATCTTTCTATAGATATGCACTTATTTTACGGTTTTAACATTTTATTCAAAATTTTAGTTTCAAAAATCACATGTGATTTATTACTTTAATAATCACATGTGATTTTTCATATTTTATATTTTTATTTTATTATTATTATTTTTTTTTAACTTGGATTTCGAACTCGACATTGCGAGCCAGCTAAAATCACATGTGATTTATGATATCATACTTGATTTTTAAAATAACAAATCACAAATGATTTTACAAATCACGTGAGATTCTTCTCGGGCTTAAACTTTTAACACTAAAAATAATCGAAAGTATATCATAGTGCTCAAGTTTCTTTGAAGATAAAAATATTTTTCCGATGTGTATTTTTTTTCGTAGCTTGAAGATTTACTGTTGGTAAAATTCTCCCATTTGTTCTTTAGAAAAAAGTGCTATTTATTGATCTCATCTCTAAAAATGATATATATGCTAATTTTTGTTATTTGTGTTATTTCTAACTAGTTATAATACCTGCATGCACGGGTTTTGACAAAAAATTTATTTTGTATTAATACTGAATATTTTGTGTTTAAAGGTAATTACATATAATTATATACTTATGCACGAGTTTTCCATTATATATTGATATCCATTAGAATTTGTTAAAATAAATTTTTGTAAAAGTTTCTCTTAGATAACTCAAGATTTAACTATATTTACATATATATGTTGATGTTGCTATTTAAATTTCACTATTGATATTATGTTGTACACAAGATGCAAGTTTAGTAACACATAATTAGCGTCGATGAAGTTAAAATATATTCCTTAAAGTTTTAAAAAAATGTTTTCTACATATCCTTATATACAAATAAATAAGAATTACATGATTTTGTTATAAGTACAATCAACGATATATTTTTTTACATTAAGTACAAAGGCACTTACAATTTGATAATTATATTTTTGTTTTCAAAAATTTTGCCGTATTTAATATTCAAATTCGTGTCCACATAATCATACTTTTAAAATAAAAATAAATGAGTCCTTCGAACTTATATAGTAAAAAGAAATATTTTGATATTTATAATCCTATGCATATTTATATGTTGTAATTTTAAAACAACATATATATTGTATTTTTAATATATAAAGTATAAAGGTGAATTTGTTTAATTTCTAAAGTTATTATAAAACAGGAAAACTTATAATATTACACTTAACCTTATATAATTTTTAAAAATTCATCCACAAAAGTTTTATTAATTACCTCATTTTTTTTTTTAAGTTTTTGTTTTTACAAATATTGTTATAAGTATAAACGTATATTTATTTTATATTAAAGTAACCCGTGCTTACAATTTGATAATTATATTCTCGTTTAATTTAGCCGTATTTAAAATGTAAACTCAGATCCACATAAGTTAAACTTTTAAAAATGAAATAAGTGGGTCCTTATTGAACGTAAAAAGTAAAAAATTTGATGCTTATAATCTTATGCAAATTTATATGTTGTTATTTTAAAACAACATATACATTGTATTTTTTAAGATATAAAGTATAAAGAGTATAAAGTATAATAGGTATTTGTTTTAATCCAAAGTTATTAAAAAAACATGGAGGCTTATAATATTTCACTTAACTCTATATATTTTTTTAAAATTCAACCACTAAAATTTTATTAATTACCTCATCTTTTTTTGAGTTTTTGTTTTCACAAATTTGACACCTATATTTTTATGTGTTTTATCAATCAACCAAAATTTTTCACCAAATTTATTAAAGTTTGACCAAAATCAATTTAATTTTGACTTTTTTTAACCAATCACATCACACGATTTTCAACACCTTACGTATTAAGTAATGAATTCTCGAGACACGTAAAGTCGATGACCAGACACTAACGTGACACGACCAAGTGCCACGATGCCACCGAGCGAACAAGTTAAAAAAATGGAAGGAAAGTGTGTGTAAATATCGGTTGAAAAAACGACCGATTTTCGTTTTTGGGTTGCCTCGACCGATCCTCGACCTACACCCCACATTGGTAATTTCAAAGTTATTTTTTTCGAAAGGCGATGTCGAGAAGAAATCGTTCCTGACGGCACGAATCGTCACGCATGTGTCATAAATTTTAAAGGTTGACCAAAATAAATTTAATTTTGACTTTTATTAACCAATCACATCTCACGATTTTGCTTACGGTGTGTGCCCCAATAAGCTCATGTATTTCTAACCGTATAACATGATCCACTACATATTCAACATTCCTACCATAAAATTTCCTGTATAGGCACTAAAACACATCTTTGGTACATTAAAATACATTCATATATTATCTAAATCAAAGAACTCAACTTAATTATACATCCATACCTTGAGTAGGCGTAGAAAATCCTTCCACGATAATCATGTGTTGATACTTAATCCTCTTCTAAACGCATGCAAAAATTGCATTACACTTTAGTATGTGCGATAAGATCATAAAACTGCAAAACCACTAACATGTTGCATTATAGTGAGGATAACAATAAAGTTAGTCATAATATCAAATAAGAAAACTCGTGATTAGAACTAGGGGTGTTTGGTATGCTTATTAAATGTGCTTATTGGCTTATTCAATTACCATAACACAATAAGTTTATGATAAAGATATAAGCTTTTTTGAGAAGCTTAGTAAAATACCGAACTCACAAGTAATTCTATCATAGCTTAGTGTGTTTATAGTAAAAACACAAATATTAAGCGTAGATCCTTTTCAAAAAAAAAAAAAGTTTAAAAGTTACCGTTTATAACAAAAGTTCAACCATACAAAAAGTTAATAAAACTATCACTAGATAAGGCACATAAGCCAAAGTTCTGTTGAAGTCTCTTTCGGATTCTATTCAGAAGCAAAAGAGGTTAACACATAAATCATAAGTATAGAAGAATGGTTGTATCTCACATCCGTGATTACCAACTGAATAACATTATCGCAAAGATAGTAACGTAATAACCTGATTAAAAACTATATATTCTTGCTTTATAATTCTCATGTACATACTTTTATTTCTTTACAAACCACCAACTATTACGTTTTTTTGATGAAACATCACGTCAATGAATAAAGTTAGGTTATCACCATAGTAGTTTTTCTCTCTCTTTTTATTTAGGAGGTGATTGTTATGAAATAAGGATTGTGATGCGTGCATTTTTTTATAATTTAAGGAAAACACTTTATAAATTAACCAATGACTATCTAACCCATGTTTTTTTTTTTTTTTTTTTTAATAATTAGCTTTGTAAAACGTTTTTAACTGAAAGACATGTTGAGGTTGAGGTTGAGGTTGATGTTGTTGTTTAACTTTAACTATTGATATCGTGTTGTACAAAATGTGCGAGTTTAGTAACACATAATGAGCGTTGATGAAGTTAAAATATGCTCCGTAAAGTTTTTAAAATGTTTTTATGGATATCCATATATAAATTTTAAATAATAATTCACGAGTCGTTGTTATAAATAGAATCACAAGATATTAATTTTCATATCACAGTAACTCGTGCTTACCATTTGATATTTATATTCCCGTTACTAATATTATAAAGTATAGGGGGTATAAAGTGTAAGGGGTTATTTGTTTTTTTTTTTTTCTAAAGTTATTAAAAAACATGAAAACTTGTAATTTTACACTTAAGTTCAACCACTAAAGTTTTATTAATTACTCCTTTTTTTTTTTAAGTTTATGTTTTTATAAATTTGACACCTATATTTTTATGCATTTTTTTTCTTAACCAAATTTCTACACCAAAATTATTAAGTTTGACCAAAACCAATTAAATTTTGACTTTCTATTGACCAGTCATATTGCTCGATTTTGCCTACGTGGCAAATTCGAGCTCTCCTATTGGTTTAATTTTTTTTTTCAATAAGAAGGGTTTTGCAAAACATTCCAAAATGATGTAATTTTTTTATTATATAAAAGATTGTATGTAATGTAATATAAGTTCACTGTATACCTCAAATTCTCTTAAGACCCGATGAACTAATTTTGGCTATTAAATTTTTTTTTTATCAAAACCAAAAAACTCACTTTTATCATTTTTTTAATTAAATATCTCATAAACCATTAATCGTTATGTGAAACCAATCATACCATCATGGTAATGGTTAAATCATCTTTGTATAGAAGTCACTTTTATATTGTTTCAACGAACTTTTTTTTGACTATTTTTTGTTAGTGTTGAAATTTATGCTTGAAAAAAATCACATATGATTTGTTATTTTAAAATCATAAATCACACGTGATTCCTAACATATAAATCGCATGTGATTTTCCACATGAAAAAAGGTCCGTCGAAATTATATCAAAGTGTCCGTCTCTTCTGAAAGATAAAAATTCTCATCATGATGGTATATATTTTAGTTTCATGAAAAATGAGTAACCAAGATTTGTTTATTGAATGTTTAGAGAATACGAGGTATATATTGAACTTAACTCATATAATAAAGTTTAACAATTAATTATTAACTATTGGGCTCTTTTTAACGATAAACATCGAAAAATAAAATGAATAAATTATATGCTTATGCTTATCTACTTATAACAAGTCAATATTATTCCTTTTGGGGGCTTATCATATTGGTATTGATGACATGTTCAACTAAACATCCAAAATTATCAAATGAGTGTTACATGTTTGCATATGATCAGTTCCATTAATTATTATGTGTACACTAATTTTTCATATCACATGGTGTTCTCAGGTGGGTTTTGCTTCTCCCTCATTATGCCAATATTCCAGAAAGATAGAGATCATTGCATGTGCGACGTTAGCAACTCGATTCCATTCGCAGTGGGAAATTTACAAAAGCTTGAAGAGTGGAAATAGACTCTTTGCCAGGTCACTAAGGAGATATTTGAGATTAAAAGGGTCAACAAGAATGGTAGTGATAGTGCTAATGTTGGAGATGAAATTGGTGATATACTTTCTCGAGTGACGATTCCAAGGTCTGCAAATATGACTTTGCTTGAATTGCCCAACTTAAAGATATATCGGATTTATCAAATGTGACCTTTTGGAACATGTATTTACAAGTTCCACACTTGATAGCCTCAAGCAGCTTGTAGAGTTGACCATAGATGAGTGTAATGCAATGCAAGTGATTGTGAAGGAAGATGGACAACACAATTCTAAAATGTCTCTTTTCCCCGTCTAAAGTCTCTTACACTAACCGATTTACCAAATGTCGAAGGTTTCTTCTTGGGGATGAATGAGTTCCGATGGTCAATATTGGATGAGGTTAAGATCTATGGTTGCCCAAAAATGAAGACTTTCACATCTGGTCGCTCGATTACTCCAAAGCTCCTCTACATACATACAGGCATTGGCAAGCATAGTCTTGAATGTGGTCTCAACTTTCCATTGTCCAATGCATCACATGAGGTATGTTATTACCATAATTGCATCAATAAATCAATTAATCTCTGTTTCCTTTATTATTTGGCAATTAATTTTGTTTCTGGTCGTCTGTCTACCTGATGATGAATTTCGTTTGTGTTTCTTCATTAGAGATTCGTTCCATTCATGTGTTCCATGGTCTTTCAAATCTAGTTGAAGTAAATGGAGAATTGGATACAACTTTTGAAGAGCAGATTATTTTCGATGCAACGAATTGATAAATGGCAGAATCTAGAAAAGCTTCATATCAGGAGAAAGCCTTGGCAATCATATGAGGTAGAGGAGATATTTGAAGTAGTAGACTTGGAAAATGATGATGTGAATGAAAAGCAATCTGTTGTGGTATTTCCAAAGCTAAAAGAAGTGACTCTGGAATTGCTTAATAGTATGAGGTATATATGGAAGAGCAGTAGGTGGATAACTTTGAACTTTCCAAACCTTACAAAAGTGTTAATTCATGGATGTGCGCTTCTTGAACATGTTTTCACATGTTGCATGGTTCGCAGTCTATTACAGCTACATGAGCTTGAAATTAGTAGTTGCGATAATATGGAGGTAATTGTAAAGAAAGCAGAAGATTCTGACACTAGAGCTACTGATGTTGTTGAGTTTCGTTCTCTGAAATCCATAAAACTTCGTGGCCTTCCGAATCTCAAGGGATTTTGCTTGGGGACGGAGGATTTTCTATGGCAATCATTAGATACTTTGGAAATCAAAGGCTGTCCACAGATAACGGTTTTCACGTGTGGACAATCAACTAATCCACAGCTGAAGGTAATAGACACATCTTTTGGATTGTGCTACGCAACAGAAGACCCAACCTCCTTTATAAAGGCCAAACAACAAGAGGTACGTGATCTCTGTCAGATATTTACATGTTTATCATATTCAGGGGTTTGAATCACTCTATTAATTAGTACTTCTATTCTCCTACAGGGATTGCAATTCTGAGGAAAGGAGTTTATACCTGAAATTTAGTGATGCTTTATTTTGGTATGTAATTTGACGTCAAGAATATTGAATAAGTAAATATTGCACCTGTATACCGGGTCCATGCGTCAACCTTGCTTGTAGTTTTCATTTATTCCCTTTTCAATAAGCCAAAACTTGTTTTTCAACCTTATATATGTGAATGAATTGACTTGTTCAATATCGATAAACTAATAAAAATAGGCTTTAATGAGCTCTAGCATTTGTTATTTGTAATGAATGAATTTCCGTAGCCTGTATCATAAAACAACCCGTAATGAATTCATCTTGAATGTACATGTACAACCTGCAACATAATCTGCTGAAATAATTAGCATTATTAAATTAGTGTTAGACCTATTCGACTTGTTGTATGATGTGCTCTTTTCTTAGCTTCACCTGAACATTTTTCGTTGGTTTATGTGTGAATATTTCTTTCTGTCTGAAGATTATACATATAACGTAGTTATTTGTTCTACTGGTTTATCTGGCTATATTGATTACATTACTCCATCCAAATACTTAAGCTGCTTTCTTGATTAGATTACCATTTTGATATTATAGCTCTATGTAATTTAACAATTCCTTAATTGTTACTGTAGAGGGTGATGAGGTATTCAATCCTTGCACTCAAGTTCATTTTATTTTCTTTGTATTTCAAAAGGTTTACAAACTGACTGTTTGGTCCTTGAAGTTTAAGTTTCTTATAAAATGACATCATGTTTGTTAAACTTGCATATCAAACGTCTTTTTTACGTTTTATTTTATGTAATAAAAGAAAACTCTTAGACATTTTGAAAAACTAAATTATTCATTATTAAGTAATTAATTTTATTTTTATTTTTAATTTTAAGAGATGTTTAAATTAAAGATCATAAATATTTCCTGTTTTAGAAAAAAAATTATAAATTCGGTTTTAGAAATATCGAGTACAAAATTATATGTGTCAAAAGTGTAAACAATAAAACTTTACAAAAGCGGGGCTAATTTACGAAATCTTATTGGTAAAAACAATAATTTAATAATAGCCACACTACAATTTGACTATGGATCCACGGTTGCGAGTTTCAAACCACTATTCCGGTTAGAACCTTAAATTAAAATTTGCACGTTTTGAAAATAAACTAAAAAAAATATGTTGCAATTTAGTTGTTGCATTGATTTTGAAGATAATTTATTCATGGAAAAAAAATAACTCTTTTAGTTGCCTAAAGGTATAATATGGGGTGAATTGCATATATATATCCTTCCAAAACTTCAAAATTGCATATATATCCAAATTAAACTTAAAATTACATATATATCCTTACAAAACAATAAAATTATCATATATATATCCTAATAACTAATTTGTAATTTATTAAACTCCAAAAGTAAAAAACAATTATCACACACATTAGAATTGACAATTATGCCCTTACTTTTGTTCTCTATTAGACAATGTCCTACACAAACACACGTGTGATACAGGGAAAATTTTCAACCATTATTTTAATTACTAAAATATTAAACTAAGCATACATAAGCTTACACAACTATTCCGGGTAGCTAACCGGCACACTGTAGCTTACATTAAATCATTTGCATTGCATACCTTTTATAAGAAATTGCAAATCTGACTATTCCTGACATTAACTGCTAAATTAAAATTTTAAAATGAGAGGTTATCTCGTTTCTCCTGAAAAACCGATACCGCACGCGTATCGACACCATAGTAGTGACAACTGAATTTTTTTACCTAATTCCCAGAGTCGATAACTTTGTTTTTATACTATCATCACAAAAACGTGTTAAGAAACATTATCCCGTAAATTTTACCAAACCGGGATAATACGATTACAGTTTAACTCAGCGGAACACGGGGTACACAAGACATTAAATAATACTAATAAGAATATATAGAAAGCCCTCCTGAAATCCCACTACCCTATGAATCTTACTTTAATCTCTTTCTTTCTGGTAAGGTTATGAGGGTGGTCGAGGTGTTGTCTCGTGACATTGGGGTATTGGATGTTCGAGTTGGTTCTCCGATGTGAAACAGTGGTCCAAGCTCCAGTTGTCATGGTGGTTTTGGGTAGTTTTTGATTGTCAACATGATGGTTTTGTATTTTGGTATGTAATTTGACGTCAAGAATATTGAATAAGTAATATTTCACCTGTGTACTGGGTCCATGCCTCAACCTTGCTTGTAGTTTTCATTTGTTCCATTTTTCAATAAGCCGAAACTTGTTTTTTAACCTTATGTGAATGAATTGACTTGTTCAATGTCGATCAACTAATTATATAAATAGGCTTTAATGAGTTCCAACATCTGCTATTTGTGGTGAAATCAGTATACATGCCTTTATTAGGAAGCTGAGTTAGAATCATGGATCTTGACCAAATCCTGAAATGCCTTTTTTCCCGTAAACTGTATGATAAAACAACCCCTATGTGCTGAAATAATCAGCATTAATAAATTACTTTTGTCCTATTCGACGTGGTTGTTTGTTCAACTGGTTTATCTGGCTATATTGATTCCATTACTCTATCCAAATACTCAAGCTGCTTTCTTCATTAGATTACTATTTTGATATTATAGCTCAAGGTAATTTAATTTTTGTTTTAAATTTAAATAATAACAATTCCTTAATTGTTACTATAGAGGGAATAGTAACCTTTTTGTTTTTTTACTGCCAAAGCTATACTACTAACTATTACTCCGTAAAGAGGAGTTTTTGATGAGGTGTTATTCAATTGTGCATTTATCTTTTGTATTTAGTGTTAGCGAGTTGAGTCTTGGCTTAGCAACATCGTGTTTTACTTGTATGTAATTTAGACTTTTGACTTTCCAACACTAAAAATTCCCTATATCCAACAAAATCCTTTTATTCCCTACCCGAAGCCTAACATTACAACCCTTTGTAAAGACCTCTTTAATAGTTATTCCTAGGTGCTTAAGCTAAAGTGGCAGAGGTTTGATCTATTCTCATTGATATGGTAATCTATGTGCTATGACAGGTAGAGAGTATTTATCTTCCATTTCCTTGCATGTTATATTTCATATACACCCGAGAGATGAGAGAATCCAAACACCAATTGTGAGGTGCTAATATATATTTTTCGTGCTTGTTTTGATTATTGTAGCAATTGTACTTGTTGTAGATTATTTTAAGCAAATGCTAAATGACCCTTAACTCATAAATTGATTACCCAAAAGCACATTTGCTTGAGGACAAGCAAATTCCAAGTGTAGGGATATTTGATAAGGATTTAAAATAAGTTTTTAGGGGGTTATTTAAGCCCTAAATCGTTACATTTTATATCCGTTACTGCTTAAAATCGTTCCTTTTCACATTTTAGGTCTTTTGGAAGCAAAATGCTGGAATGAAGCATATTTGGACGAAAATGAGCGAAAACATGAGGAAAACGACAAAGTCCAGAAAACTGTAACATATTGGATTTCACAAACACACTAAACCACAAGATCAAATAGGCGTATAAGAGGTTTTTAGAGAGAGAAAGTTAGAGGTTGGGAACTTTAGTAAGAGAAAGAAAAATCTTATTATGAGCTCCCACTCTCTACCTTGGGAGGTAGAGAGTATTTATAGTTCTTACATAAATCGCCACCTACGGGCTGTGGATCAGGCATACAGTGGGTAAAGACCCATCCGTCCTCCACGGTATTACTTAAACTAAATACTACTTAACTTATAATAATCTACGACTACGAGCTTTCTAACGATTACATATACTTGAAGTGACAGACTCTTTAATAACTGGATTTTCTAAATCCTAACAATCTCCCCCTAAGGGAGGTCACCTCAAACACACATTAAAATTATATTGAATACAAACAGATATTACATTATAAATTGTTCTTGCATTCTTGATGTAGTACTTTGCTCTGAAGCTCGTAGTCATTGATTCTTCACATTGCATGTTTGGTTAATCTAAGTGGAGGTCTTTTACTGATCCACGTGATAATGAGTTTTGAGATCATCAGCTAACATCAATCTCTGAATCATCCATTGTGGTGTTGGTATTATGTGATGTTGTGACATACGGACCGACATGCTCACATTCTGGATCATGATATATTCTCATCAGAGTAGCGGAAGCTTTCGTTGATTCATGATATTGGCAGCAGCGTAGCAGAAGCATGGAGTGAAAATATCAGAGTCATTGATGCACTTATCATGATTTCATTGAAATGAATGTATTGTGTGAGCATGCGGCTATGGATTGACCGCTTCATTCAGATCAGCTGCAAACGTCGGGCATACCTGCATACAACAGTTAGAAATAAAGCGCACGAAAGTGACTTTGATCACTTTCGTTGAATTGAGGTACACGGCCCACGGTTCCCGTTGATACAAGTACTGCCTGTGATCAGGTAAAATTCTGAAGAATTTCCTTGACAGGATTTCGCAGCTGCTCTAGCTGTTCTCAAACCGGAACGTCTCAAAGAAGACAACACGGAGTGAGTGAACCAGCGAATTGAGATTCACTGATCGATAAAAAGATATTTGAAAAACAATCGTGTATCGTTCAATAGAAATTGTTTTTGCAATACAACGAAGGTTTTAATGAAAATCAATTATCAATCATAAACGCCTTTTAATTTGAAATATTTGTACATAGTTGATGTGCTAAAGAAAAGAGTTTTTAAGCACAACGACCGGTTTTTCAAAGGTATCCGTCAATCCATAACCTGAACCAAGATTGATTCAAAAGATTGAATCGCCCCATTGTTTCTGTTCAGTTGTCACATGGTTGATCTATTGGATAGATCTCACATGCCACCAACTAGGAGCTTGTTTGATGGCTCAGGCTTTCCATCTTCATTGTGAATATGTTTGCATATCACTCAGATGTTCTGGCAATACCACAAGGATAATGCGTAGGACTCAAGATATAATCTCTCTTTCCACATTGTGTGAAACAGAGAGTCTTCATTGAAAGTGTCCTAATGAGATTTATTGATGATCTCGTGGCTCAAGACTCAATTGTGCATATTTGGATCCTATATCGGAGACTAGGGAGAGGGTCTCCTTCTTCAATATCAACAATCTCTAAGAGAAAGTCGATAGATAATGTCGGTTCCCCATGAGAATGAAACAAGTCCTTTTAAGAGGAACTTGAGTGGTTTGGGAAGTTGAAGTGCAGTGCGTCACTGGGTCCATGACGTCTTGTCTTCAATACCGATGTTACCTTGGTAACCACCAGTAGCATATGAATTGAACCCGGTATCTGCCCTAAGGTTGAATAATTGGAGGGCTATTTGTTTTCACCCTTTTCTCATTCAATTCCTTTTCATTCTTCAACCCCTTCAATGCTTACCGAGACTTCATAACTAGAACCTTGTTGGGTTTATTCCAGTACTAGCTCAGTCTCAGTCAGCACTCTTCCCATATCTCATTTTTCTCCTTTTTTCAATATACCTAAGGACTTCTACACTATCTAGTGGATTGTCCCTGGGTAGATCCCTCCGGTTCTGGCGAATCATGGGAACAAATACCTAACCTTATCATCCTTATATCACCATACATAAAGTAACGTTGGTCGGTCTATTTGGTATTGTTCATTTGCCATTGGAACCAATTGAAAACCATTTGAAAATCAATCCAGATACTTGTGATATATTATCAAAGCATTTTGTACCTGAATTATTTTTGATATTTTTAGAACAAGAGCCCCCCCTCAACATGTGCTTCATGTATTTGAAATCTTTTGGCACACGGAGGCAAGAGGAAGAATTAACTTCTTTGATTTCCAATTTCTAAAAGATATCAACATCACTTCCCTAATCAAATCAAGTAGATAAAGCATTTTGGGGAAGGATGAGGTTTTCAAAATTTTGATCCCCCTCAATATATGCCTCGAGGTTTGAGAGTGTTTTGCACATACTAGAGGGAATCTGCACTTAGAGACAAATCAATCACGTTACAAATCTTTGTGGTTTAAGATAGATGATCCCCCTCAACATGTGCATGGAAAATTTTGAAATCGTTTGGCACATGTGGGAAGGAGAGTTTGTACATCCTTATAAAACCATTTACCGAATTATCAGTTTAAATCCAATTTAAATCACAAATTCTCCCCCGATCACAATTATCAAATCATTTGAGATTTGTGATCTCTGTAGATTTAAATTGATTTGGAAAGCTTTTAAGGAGAATTGTGACTTGATTATGAAATCGTTTTAACTGATAAGGATCGGATTTTGAGACTTTAAACTCCATTGATTAAACATGCATAATTATCATTTGAAAACAATTGTATGACAAATAACCTTTTGATTTAATTGAAATCATTCTCCCCCTCAATCAATGACATAAGTTGTTGATTGAGAGATAGATATTTTTGACAAATGTTAAGTCCAGATGATTTCCAAAAATAGAGCCCGAGTTATTTTTCAAAGCAATTAGTTTTCATTAGATAGTAAGTGATTGTTTTATAGAATCAGAGCATGAGATTTGAAAAACAAGATAAAGCATGGCTCTGTTCTTTCTTTGAAAAACGGGTTACTGCCTGAAATGACAATAAACCATAGTTTCTCTTTCTCCCAAATATATATATATATATATATATATATATATAATATATATATATATATATATATATATATATATATATATATATATATATATATATATATATATATATATATATATATTTTAAGAACATTCGAACAACATCTAAAGTCCCGTGTCATTCTTTGAATGACATCACAAAGACCGTAGATATTATCGAATCGAGAAAAACATGACAAAAAGACAATTTTTTTTTTGAATTTTTCAAGATTTTCAAATTTTTATGGATTTTTGAATGTTTTATATTTTTCTATTTTCTTTTTAAAGGTTTTGTAATTTTGTATTTTGTTTTTTGAATAAATATTTACAAGAGATAGATGAAGGAAAACCTTTTACTCCTCTTCTTCCTCTTGAAGACGTTTGAGTATTTCTGGTTGAAGGCTCTTAAGACCAAGTCGTGGAAGGATAAACTCAAAAACGTTCTCTAGGAAGAGCTTTGGTGAAGATGTCTGCTAACTGGTATTCAGTCGCTATAAAGTAAAGTTCCACCACACCGTTTTCAACTTGCTCCCTGATGAAATGATGTCGAATGTCGATGTGCTTTGCTCTTGAGTGTTGTACGTTGTTGCATGAGAGAGCAATAGCACTTTTATTATCACAGTACAGAGGAATTTTGTTGAATTCAAAGCCATAGTCAGATAATTGGGATCTCATCCATAGGATTTGAGCACAACAAGATGACATGGCTATGTATTCAGCCTCTGTAGAGGAAATAGAAGTACTCATTTGCTTCTTTGAAGACCAGCTCACAAGCTTATCACCCAAAAAAACTGAGCACCTCGAGGCGTGCGACGAGTATCTTGACATCCTGCATGATCAGCATCTGCATAGGCTATTAGTGACATACCGTGTCCTTCGGGTACCAAAGTCCCATATTGATGGTTCCTTGGAGATACCGAAAGACCCGTTTAACCGCTTTAAGGTGCTTTTTAGTAGGCTTAGCCTGGTATCTAGCACACATGCAAACAACGAACAAGATGTCTGGTCTACTAGCTGTGAGGTACATCGGGGATCCAATCATACTACGATATTTCGTTTGGTCTACCATGATCCCCGAGTGGTCCTCATCTAGTTTAGTACGTTCAATCATGGGAGTGTCAACAGGGTCACTAGAATCAAATCCAAATTTCTTTAAAATCTCATTTGCATATTTAGATTGATTTATAAAATGCCTCCGGGACTTTGTGAAATTTGTAATCCCAAGAAAAATGACATTTGTCCCATCATTGACATTTGAAATTTAGAACCCATTTCATTTGAAAACGGTCACACTCATTGGGGTCAGTCGAGGCAAAGATGATATCATCAACATAAATTTGAACGTGAATTAAATGTTTGCCTGACTTCCTGGTGAACAATGTCGAATCAACTGCTCCTTTGCTGAATCCCGTAGACAGTAGAAACTTTGATACCGTATCATACCATGCCCTTGGAGCTTGCTTTAAACCGTAAAGAGCCTTCTTCAAACGATATACGTGAGTAGGATGCTCTGGATTCACAAAGCCTTCAGGTTGGCTGACGTAGACGACTTCTTTAAGATCTCTGTTAAGAAATGCCGTCTTTACATCCATCTGATAGACTACCATGTTTTTACTTGCAGCATTAGCCAAGAAGATTCTGATTGCCTCGATACAAGCAACAGGAGCAAACGATTCTTCAAAGTCAATACCCTCCTCTTGATGGTATCTTTTAGCCACCAATCGAGCCTTGTTCTTTAGGACATCACCATGCTCGTCAAGTTTCACCTTGAAGATCCATTTTAGAGCAATGATCATAGCACAATCTGGAGCAGGTACTAATTCCCATACATCTAGTCGATCAAACTCATGAATTTCTTCTTGCATGGCATTAAACCAGCTGTCTTCATTCATGGCGGTTTTAACATCTTTTGGTTCGATCTTAGAGAGTACGGAGTTGAAGAAGCACCATAAGGCATCGGTTGCAAGTTGTTACCGTGTGGATACTCGAAGAGAGGGATTTCCAATGATGTTGTCCAATGGATGATCATGAGTCCAATTTCTGAGGTGTTCATGTGGCTGTTGTTGAGGGACTGAAGTAGCAGAGTCGATGTCTCCTGAAGTAGATGGTTCTGATGATGATTCAGGAGCAAATATGTTTTCAAATGGAGCATCTTTAGGAGTAGCAAAGGGATTAACTTCATCATTGATGCCAGAAACAGTTCCATGATGTACATTCGAAGATTGATGATTTGTTGATGAGACAGAGTGATCAGCAGTAGGCGCTTCTTGACTTAATGATATTGAGACTGAAGGGTTGACTTCATTCACAGGTATATGCGCAGCCTCTGTTGTAGGAATTGACAGATCATTAGCACTTGGCTCATAGTGTTCATCAAACATAGGATCAAACAATTTCTTCATATCATCTTCAGTTGGAGGTGCATATGGAGTTGCTGGAGAAGAATTTGGTACAAGGGATGAACCAATGGGACTGTTTTGAAGTGCGGGTCCAGAACTGGATTGTCCAGGAGCCATTTGACCGGTCAGCTCATCAAACGTAACGTGAATTGTTTCCATGATATTTCGGGTTCTCTTGTTGTAGATTTGGTAACCTTTTCTGCTTGGTGCATATCCAACAAATACTCCAATGTCCGCTTTAGCTTTCAATTTACCTAAATCTTGTCCGTCATTAGTTGGATAACATAAAGCACCAAACACACGAAGATATGATAGATCAGGTTTTCGGTTGTGGACAAGTTCGTATAGAGTCTTTCCATGAGATGTGTGAATTAGAGATCAATTTTGCGTGTAATATGGAGTGGCAATACCTTCAGCCCATAGAAACATTGGAACCTTTGAGTAAATCAGCATTGTTCTTGCAGCTTCAACAAGAGTTCAATTTCGTCTTTCAACTACACCGTTCTGTTGAGGAGTTCGAGGAACACTTCTTTGAGGACTGATTCCAATATTTTCATAAAATTCATTGAGTTCTTTATTAACAAACTCAGTTCCATTGTCAGTTCGGATGATTCGAACCGTTTTGTTGAGTCAGATCTGAAGTTGTTTAATAAGTTTAATGATGACATCTGGAGTTTCGTCCTTTGTCCTCAAAAACTTAACCCAAGTGAATCGGGAGTAGTCATCAACCACTACTAACACATATCTCTTCCCATTAATAGTTTGCACTCTCATTGGGCCGCACAGATCCATATGAAGGGTATGAAGAACTTCCATTACAGAGTTTGTTGGTTTTGGTTTGTGGGCATATTTCGTGCTTTTTCCCAATTGGCAAGCTGAACAAAGATGATCTTTTTCATATTTTAATCTGGGTAAGCCTCTGACAAGATCCTTTCTGGAAAGGTTGTTAATGGTGCCGAAGTTCAAGTGATTGAGACGACGATGCCATAACCAAGACTTTGTTTTAAAGGCCTTTGACAGCATGCATATTGGAGAAGACTTCATCATGTCATCGATAAAGATGGTGTATAGGTTTGAACCACGAGTTCCTCTGAGAAGTTCTTTACCATTAAGTTCTCTAACGAAACAAGTATGTTTTCTGAAGGCTACTTCTAGATCAGAATCACAGAATTGACCAACAGAGAACAAGTTATGACCAAGACCTTCCACATAATATACCCTGGAGATAACACTATCACCAACAACATAATCACCATAACCCATAATTGCACCGAAATGATCGTTCCCGAATCTAACTGTCCCGATGAATTTGGTTACAAAGTTCATGAGCCGCGACCGGTCTCCAGTCATATGCTTGGAACAGCCTGAGTCCAAGTACCACAGAACGATTTGAACGATCTCTGAGAAGATTTTGTCTTTGGATGGACCAGCTTGTTGCGGTGGAGAGACCTTTAGAGAAACCATAGGTGAGATGCTAGGCATGAAGATTGTTTGAGCAATAGGTTCCTCATCGACATCAGAGTCAAATGCATCACAATCAGCTACTTGAAAGGCATTCTGATGATTATGACCCATCTCCTGAATTGGTTGTTCATCAACATCAGCATCATAAGTCTTGGCATTCCCTTCAGCAAGAAACAATAACTCCTCTTCATCCAAAGCAGCTCCATTATCCTGAGCTTGCACAAGCAACATCTTATCCCTGAAGTACTCTGCATTCTGAGGACATTTTGGCGATGTGCAGTTCCTTGCAATATGTCCCTCACCTCCACAATTGTAGCACTTGATCGGCTTTGCTTGTCCCTGATTTCCATTTCTTCCCCTATTCAGATTTGCCACATATCCTCTACCAACTCCACCTCTTCCTTGTTCGTACTGCCTTTCTTGAACTGGTTGCACCATAACCTTCCCATCTCTGACAGTGGCTTGATTGTGTGGATTGGATACTGTTCTGAGGTTGTTGTTGGTGTGTGGGAGAGAGTTCATGTTATGACTAATCATGAGAGCCAGTTTATTAATGAAGTTACCCACGGCTGCATCAGCATCAGCTTGTTTGAACATTGGATCAGGAATGAGTTTGTGATTACCATTACCCATGGGTATAACTTGAGAAGCTTTGGTGGTAATTCCAACATTTGTGTAAAAGGCAGTTGAGTCATTAGATGAGCCTGTTTCTCCCTGATTGGTTTTGAACTGATCAAGAATTCTTTTTTCAAACATTGCATGTCTCTCATTCTAAAGAAGAAAAGCATATAGTTGCTCATAGTTGGTGTTCTTCAAACCTTTAGTTAGCTTCACAGAAGTGACAAACTTGTGCCATTCGGGATTCATGTTGTTCATAAACTTAGAGTTCAGCTGAATGTTTGGCAAGGTCATTTTGATGTTCCTCATGTCATTCACAAGCTTATGGAATCTCACGTAGTACTCATAGACACTCTCATCTGGTTTCATCTTGAAATGCTCAAATTCATCATACAGTTGTGATTCTCTATCTTCAACAGTTAATTCAGAACCTGAGAGAAGCATCTTGACATTATCCCATACAGCCTTTGCTTCAGTGTTGTGATTGATAAGCTTGTAGATGTCTTTCGGAAGACCTTGACGTATAATGTTAAAAGCCCTGATATCTGCATCGAATCTCTTTTTCTCCTTATCATTGAGCTCATCATACGTCTTTGGTCTGTCTATTCCATAGATCATTGTTCCATCTGCAGTTGTATCAATTAAGTCTCTAGTAGTCTCAATCTGATAAGGTCCTTCATCAATGGATTTGAGAATGTTGACCCCATTTTCCTTTCCAAGACAGTACAGTCTAATTCGTTGTGCCCAAGAGTCGTAGTCGGTTCTGTCAAGCATGGGTGGACGAGTATCTGAGCCAGCTGCTTGAACATCCTCAACAACAGTGGAGATGATTGTAGGTACGTTGGTGGACATGTTAACAGATTACACGGGATTTTATAACTCAATGAGAAAACCGTATTACAAACAAAAATCAACCAAGTCGCTAAGACACAGTCAAGTCGCTAAAGAACAACTCGCTAAGATCCAAGTCGCTAACACCAAGTCGCTGAGTACACATTTCTAAGCATCAAATCGCTGAGTACAAATTTCTAAGCATCAAATCGCTATGTCGTCAAGTCTCTAAATAGCAACTCGCTAAGCACGAAATTGGTAACACCAAGTCGCTAACAAACTTAAGTACAAGTCGCTAGCTTTCACCAAGTCGCTACCCGTAGTGGAGAATCCACTAAGTGTACTGTTTGTCGGCTTGTCTCAATAGACAAGTCGCTAAGCTCAAATCGCTACCACTTCAACTACAACTCGCTACCAACTTACAAAGCAAGTCGCTAACAAGAATAACAATCCGTGGCTCAAGTCGCTAGCAAGAAAATCTCACAAACACCACTTTTCAATCCAAAAACAACCCAACCACGATGATTCGAGCTTACCAAATCAAAACCCAAGCACATACAATGATTCTAAACACAAAAATACACCCAAGATTCAAACTTTAACACTAGAAATGAACCAAATGATGCAAAAACCACTAAACTTTTTCAAACTCTAAAACCATCTAAAAACCACTAGAAATCCAAGGATATGTAAGAGATGATCAAACCATGGCTCTTGATACCATTTGTAACATATTGGATTTCACAAACACACTAAACCACAAGATCAAATAGGCGTATAAGAGGTTTTTAGAGAGAGAAAGTTAGAGGTTGGGAACTTTAGTGAGAGAAAGAAAAATCTTATTATGAGCTCCAACTCTCTACCTTGGGAGGTAGAGAGTATTTATAGTTCTTACATAAATCGCCACCTACGGGCTGTGGATCAGGCATACAGTGGGTAAAGACCCGTCCGTCCTCCACGGTGTTAGTTAAACTAAATAGTACTTAACTTATAATAATCTACGACAACGAGCTTTCTAATGATTACATATACTTGAGGTGACCGAATCTTTAATAACCGGATTTTCTAAATCCTAACAAAAACAATGCAATTTCAAAAGCCTGACGGCGTCCCAACTCCAAGGGAGACGCCATCGCTTACATGGTGCTCCAAATACGCTCAAGCGACAGCTCAGAACTTATTTTGGTCTTAACAAGTGACGGCGTCCAAGAGAAAGACTTTGCTAAGACGATGTCCAAGAGCAACCCAGAAGGCGTCACTACATTCTACCCGACGTCGTCCCATTGATGACTTGGCAAAGACGAAACCCTAATGATGGAAATCAGACAGCGTCACCATCAAAAGACAACGCCATTGCAGTTGTAAATTCTATATATAGACCTCGAATTTTCTGCATTATATATTTATTATTTTGGAGAGCAAACCCTAGTTCGTTTGAGGTCCGACTTGGACAGTATTTTAGGGTTCTAAACCCTCTTTTACACTTGAAGATAAGTTTGTTTATCCAATTTATCACCATGTTTCGTCTATGTTTGATTGTTTGTTTGTGTTCTTACTTATCTATCATGTGCAACTAAATTAATTAGTGTTTGCTTAGATCCAATGAAACCTAGTTATTGATTATTGTTAGGTTGTCTCTTGTTCTAATTGGTAGACGCTAAAGTAAGGAAAACTGGCTTCTTCTTTAATTGTTTCGAGCTTGAACGTCCTAAATAGCATAAATCCTTAGAGTGAACTTTACGCTCTCATTTATTTTAGTGTGTGAGTTGTAGCTTAAGGATAATAGGATATTCGGGGGAGATACCTCGGTACTCGACGATCGCGGGTGTTTTAGAGGAGAGTTACGATTCATAAAATTAGGGAATTAGGCACCACCCTATGACTAACATGGAATACAAAGCATCAATTAGGATAAGGATGTCATAATTCAACCGACCAATAAAAGATAACTAATGAGTAAGAAAATCTAAGTGGACACGTTTTTTTAATTCTCATAAGAAACACACTCATACAATCCATAGCTTTTACTTTTATTTAGTTTAATTAGTTTTAATTTAATTTGTTTAGTAGTTTAATTGGTTAATTACCAAAACCTCCACTCTTCAAACCCCGAGATTTTACTTGCTTTCATAAAAAATATAAAAAGACTAAAAAGAATCACCCTCACCCTTACCTTTTCGTCATACATCTCTACTAGCATCTCTATTCCCCTAGAGAACGATCAACCCCCTAGGCTTACCCCTACTACACTACAACAATTTGATACACTGCCTAGTGGGTTGTAAAGCTTGCTCGCGGAAAAGGAAGTCTTTCGACCCCGAACCATGCATCATTTTTAAACTAAGATATACTAGGACTAACACATTCTAACAGGCAGTGTACCCGGTCATGTGAAGTATAGCCTAAGTAAATTAGAGTGTCATCCCAAGAGCTGTTATTCTGGTGAAATAAGGTATTATATTTGAATAAACCAATTAAGTGGAAAGTTGTTTGATTTTAAATATAACTATAAACTAAAAGAATTAAAACGTAAGGAAAGAAAGGGAAATGTTGTGACTAATCAAGGCTTAAGGTGCACTAAATCTTGTTCCTTAGTTTTATATAGTGGTAAAGCGTCGCTAGACTCCTCTAGTCAATTCGCCTAGCCTACAATCCTAGACTCCTATTCTACCGTATTTACTCGATAGACGTCGTGGGTAGTCTATTTTCAGTCATTAAGAACCAAATCTAATAAACTTATTCTCAGTGCATGAAGTACTAAACCAGGTATGGTTCGATCTAAGGTTCCCTCATCTCTTAAGTACCGCCACTAGGTAGATATTCCTATGGTTAATTCTCACACAAGGAAATGGTAGTCGTATGGTCAATTCTTACCACCCCTCGCAAATTACTCGGCTAAGGTCCTATAGTCAATTCAAGCTAGCCTAATAGATACTACCTAGCTTTAAAAGTATCAAAAAAAGGGTGTCTACGAAAGACTAAGAAGATGTCTATATAAAGAAACACAGATAAAGCACACAACCAAAACTTAAATTAGCATTAAGAATAAATTCAGAAAATGATTAAACGTAAAGCATAATTGAATCCAAACTTGAAATGAACTAGAATGATTCTTAGTTTAGTAGATCTCTACGCGAAACTTCTTTCTTCCATCCTTCTAATCCTTCCATTTGTTTTCTAAAGCTGCTCTCCCCAAACCCTAGCTGAGGTTTTGGAAAGGGGAGATGATTTGTAATGCAGAATTCCTTGAGTATTTATAGGCCCTAAGTGCACGTCTTTGTTACTGTGTAACATTAAGTGAGTGGTTACGCCATAACCCTTCTTCAAACTGTTATTATCTCTGATTCTATCAACACTTACAGCGTAACTAATCCGTCCAAGTTACGCCGTAACCTTCACACTTGGTCAACACGTTAGTCAACTACGGCGTAACCTCAAAGGCAGGTTACGCCCATAAAATGCTCGTAAATGTTTCTTCCATATTTACGCCGTAGACCTATTAATCAGTTACGATGTAACCTTAATATGTTAGAATGTGGCTAAGTCTTCAAATATTTACAGCGTAACCATTGAGATCAGGTTGCGCCGTAACCTTTGGTTTTGTTGACTTCGATTTCATGTATCATCTATGCATAACTTCGTCAGTTTTATGCCAACGTTTGCATCTTTTCCGTTCCAATGCTCTTTTCACCCTGAAATGAAATAATAAGAGATAAGAGCATATTCTCATGTAATATTGCACAATTAATAGGCATTTTGGAGGAAACTGACACTTCGAATATCACGACTATTTATTGTTATCAACACACTAGACATCCTTTTGATCACTTTATGTAAACATTTGATTTGTTTTTAACATCGTATACCTTCTTGTAGACATCACGTCGGCACAACCACATTTTCCCAATCGTATACCCTCGCAACTTACTCGGCTAAGGTCCTATAGTCAATTCAAGCTAGCCTAATAGATACTACCTAGATTTAAAACTATCGAAAAAAGGGTGTCTACGAAAGACTAAGAAGATGTCTATATAAAGAAACATAGATAAAGCACACAACCAAAACTTAAATTAGCATTAAGAATAAATTCAGCAAATGATTAAACGTAAAGCATAATTGAATCCAAACTTGAAATGAACTAGAATGATTCTTGGTTTAGTAGATCTCTACGCTAAACTTCTTTCTTCCATCCTTCTAATCCTTCCATTTGTCTTCTAAAGCTGCTCTCCCCAAACCCTAGCTGAGGTTTTGGAAAGGGGAGATGATTTGTAATGCAGAATTCCTTGAGTATTTATAGGCCCTAAGTGCACGTCTTTGTTACTGTGTAACATTAAGTGAGTGGTTACGCCATAACCCTTCTTCAAACTGTTATTATCTCTGATTCTATCAACACTTACAGCGTAACTAATCCGTCCAAGTTACGCCGTAACCTTCACACTTGGTCAACACGTTAGTCAACTACAGCGTAACCTCAAAGGCAGGTTACGCCCATAAAATGCTCGCAAATGTTTCTTCCATATTTACGCTGTAGACCTATTAATCAGTTACGATGTAACCTTAATATGTTATAATGTGGCTAAGTCTTCAAATATTTACAGCGTAACCATTGAGATCAGGTTGCGCCGTAACCTTTGGTTTTGTTGACTTCGATTTCATGTATCATCTATGCATAACTTCGTCAGTTTTATGCCAACGTTTGCATCTTTTCCGTTCCAATGCTCTTTTCACCCTGAAATGAAATAATAAGAGATAAGAGCATGTTCTCATGTAATATTGCACAATTAATAGGCATTTTGGAGGAAATTGACACTTCGAATATCACGACTATTTATTGTTATCAACACACTAGACATCCTTTTGATCACTTTATGTAAACATTTGATTTGTTTTTAACATCGTATACCTTCTTGTAGACATCATGTCGGCACAACCACATTTTCCCAATCATGTACCTACTCATACATTTTGTGATTTATGAAACCTTCCCAAGATCTTGTAACCAATTACAATGGTCTCTTTTATTTCTCAAAAATTGTAAGAAAACTATTTCATAACCTTAAATAACGTCATTTCATATGATAACGAAACCCATTACAAGTTTAAAAATTTCTCCTAGTGGATTTAATTCCCATACGCTTATAATTTTCGCAGCATTTCTGCATATTTTCTGAAGCACCACTATTGACACTATTTATATCATTGTTCAATTTTTATGTATAACTAAGTTGAGCATTTCAAAATTCATTAAACATCGGTTAAATATAGTCTGATCACCTATATTTAACTTGGGATAGTGGAACATAGTCTGATCACCTATGTTCAACTTAGAAATGAAATGTGCAATACTGGGATTAGTTATATTGGGACTATGTCCTGATTGATTTTCCACTTGATTTTTGAGAGTCACAAAATTTTGTGTGAATATAAACAATTCATGGGTATTCGTATGACTGAATGCAAGGACCAAACAGACACATAACCTAGATTTTTACTCCATCTTTACCACGTGAAGTCCACCTCGTCTTACACCATATTCCAAAATGACGAGTTGAACTACATCGCTAGTTATCGTAGAAACCATTCCCCACAAGTATCCTCACCATTTTTCAAACACGCCGTCAACAGATAACACCCGCTGAACTTCGAGACGAAGTTCCTTTAAGGGGTAAGGAATATAGCCCTTCTCAAAATTATGATGTCATTATTTCATTATTTACGTCATTTAATATTTCTATTTCAACTAAATTTATTTTTAGGAGAAACTAGAATAGTTAAATCGCGCACGAAGATAAACGGAAACTCAACACTTGACTATTATTAGTCTACATGATTTTATGTAATTTATTTCATTTTGTAAATATTTTACGAGTTACATATTTACTTTTCCATTTTTATGAAAACCTAGAACAATTTACATTTTACGCATATTTAACCGACGATTTAGGTTTTAACAACTTTTATGCGTTTCATTAAACTTATCACACATTTTAAATATTGATATTGACTATATTGATAAGTTTAATAATTTTTACAAGTTTCGTATTTTTACAATACTTGGTTTTAAGTTTCGTGATTTAACGACTTAACGATAACAATTGTCGGGATCCAATTATACCACAACAAATTATTACTAGGTGGGGCGTTTTCTTAAGTGAATCACCAAGAAACTTGTGTCTTGGTGATGAGTTGCTAAACTGTTTTTCTCATCCGACCTTCTAACTTAATCTCTATGTAATATGAGAAATATCTCATAAGTCTACTCACCATATTAGTGAGTCATGTAAATGACTCACTAGACACATGCCCAATTGATAGTCAATCTTGCATAAGATCTATACACATGTTTTTACTTAGCATGAAAGGTATTATGATTCATTTTTTACACCTAAGTTTTCTTAAGTCTTAAGACTTGTAAAAATATCTTATAAACTCTTACATATACCTTCATTTGTTAGCTATAAAACTTCGTCTCCTTCCTTGTTTCTCCTCTCAAAACCGAACCCCCAATAATCATGTACCATCATCATCTTTGATTTTCAATTACCAAGTATCACATCACCAATGAAGGTCTTGTTAATCTCTACATAAATCAAGTGCCATTAATTTCATTACATGGTTGATTTGCAAGCTACACAATGGAGATTCTAAAAGAAGTTTTAAAGAAATATTTCAAGTGATCCTAAGTTGATAGCAAGAGTTTTGGAAGACATGGGTTGAAAGATTTGGAGGCTAGAAGTTGTTGTTGAAGCTTTAGGTTTTTAGTGTCCTTGTCCTTATTCTTGTTTCCTTTTTTCTAAAGGCCAAAAGTTGTAAGCAAAGACTTGTGCTCAATCTCATCATTCCTTGATTTCATGCTTATATTATGCTACGTATGCTTGCTATATTGATCATGTTGTATAAAACCTTAAAACACAAGTAAAACTTGCCTAAGATTTTATGTGAAACATTATCTAGTAAACTAGAGAAACCAAGTATCTTATGCTAGTTATTGCCCCAAAACCGTGAACCTATAACCTTAAATATATCCATGTAGTTATAGAGGAACTAAAAAACCGTAGCTTTTCGAATAGGCTTAAACAGACTTGTGAATCAAAAGTTACGACCAGTTAAAATCACTAAAGGAAACCTTGGAGATGGAAAAACAGCCCAATGACCTGTTTTTCAATCGCGATTTTGACCCCTTTCTGGTCTGAACTAGAAAAAGAATTAAGTACGAAAGTTGTTCGGAATGATGTTTTACTAAAGTCACACGGGAATTTAATCTTGAAAGTGTAAAACAAGGGTTGTTCACTACCAAAACTAACAAGGACTGTTTTGACTCAAAAATTGTTTTTCCAAAAGTTAGTCGCGATAAACCATTCTCTTTTTCGAGCTTGGTGACATACCAAACTTAAGATATTTCATAAAAATATAACAAACAAAATTTTCATAACACTTGATAGTGTATTTGACCTTCGGAATAATGTTTTTCACATATGAAAACCGGTTTTGACCCATTATCATAACTTGTAACTCTTCTATCTTAAGTGAAACACCAAACTTGACCACAACTAGATAACGGAATAGGATTAAACAAATTTCGTAGAACTTGTGGCGTTTTGACTTCTATGATTATAAACATACGTATAAATTATACGTTTTTCTATTGAACTAAGATGTTCGCAGGGAATTTCATGTGTGGGGATTCTTCGGGGTGAACGTATCAACAAGTTGTTGGATTTACGATTTAAAGTATCCTAGATCCTCATACGTTTACTACACGGCCTTTGAATTATGATAGCCCGAACAGTGGTACGGTATTTAATTAAACACGTTTCATAAACTAGTAAACCATTTCTACAACAAACACGATCAATATAAATTACCATGTACAACATCATGATCAATATGATAAACTTATAGACTCGTTTATGTTTTCACTTTCGTTATTTCAAAACCTAAGACACAACATAATATTCTAGGTTGCTAGTAGATGTTTTCAAAACCTAACACACACTTGAGATCCTTTACTCACAGTGAGTTTCATAGCCCCTACTTTTATTCATTTTGAATTACTTTGGGTGAGATATATACTTAAATACCTGCTTTTACTATCACAACTACTCTAAACTTTTACGTATCACCGTGAGTTTGTATCCCCACTTTCTATCGCTTGACTGTTTTATAAACTTTTAGGGGAAGATACATGCTACTACTATTTTCTATGATCACAATTGCTTGAAAACTGTATACTATATGCTATATCAATCATTGTTGATACTTGGAATTATGTGCTTGAAATAATAACAACTTTTTAAATACGGTTCCAACTGTTTAAATACGGTTCTTATCCTTTGTGTTGACCCGGTTAGGGCAAACAAATGCACTATTGGGATTGATGAATCCCGTTTGTATCGACCAGTTAGGCAATCAAACGCACTATATTTGAGAAAACTAGGTATAACGACAATAATAAGTATGGGTGTATAACAACGTAACCCACAATATATTAAACATTGAAATCTTGTGTTCAACTATTTAACATTATGGGTGTATTACAGCGCAACCAACTATTTATTAAACTCGAAACTCTTGCAATCAACTATTTTACTTATAAACCTATGAACTCACCAACCTTTGTGTTGACACTTTTTAGCATGTTTATCTCAGGTCCATAATGTACGAGGATGATGTTTTATGTAATCATGGAACCACTGGGACCTATCTTTTGTATAAACTCTGATATTTCTATAAATCGAATGATAGTCCTTTTTAAAAAGAATTAGTTAGAGTTCGTTTTCTATTATTATAACTGTTATACCATAAGTAACACCTAGTTTGAATTCCGTTGCATTCAAGAATTTTGAGGTGTTACTTATTGTATCATGCTAGACGAGTACCCGTGTAGAGCAACGGGATTTTCTAGCAGTAGATAGTTACAGTGATATTTGATTACACAAAACGTTATACAAAACATTTAACTAAAATATCATTATAATTGTTTACCGCTATAAAATCCCGTTGCTATACACATGTACTCGTCTAGTAATTACCAATATATTAATTTTTTCTCACCATGGCTGATTGAATATTTTTGGGATAAAAAACATAAATTTACATCATAATAAGCATGTATGATATTGATCAATAAATCTTTTTAGATGCATGGTTGTTTTTTTTGTTTTCTTTCAAATACAAAATAGTGATGCATGGCTTAATTACATTCTCTTATTTATAACGATGCATTTACAATTAGTTATGCATCTGTTTTCATTTATAGATGCATGAATGAACACACAAGTTGTCATAATCTCATATGTTGACCAGCCATGTATTATAGAGTTGCCATATATAGATCGGGTGTTCAAGAAATTTGAAATTGTAAGAAACCATGTATTAGTTAATATTATAGAGTTGTAAAAGATAGATTAATCAAGGGAAATTTAGGTAACATATTAGTTCAAGTTTTCCACTTTTAAGAAAAAGGGTTTTTACCTTATAGATAGTATAGATATTTACTTTTTTAAAATAAAACACAAGTCAAAGCCTAACGGGTTTGTTAAGTTCGCATATCAAACATTTTTTTAACTTAAAATTTAAGAAAACATGGTAAATACACATTTTTCATGACTAAACACAAACTAAAAAAATATAACTTATAATTTATAAGATCAATGCTTTAGTATAATACTGATAAACATGATTGCATTACTATTATTGACTCCTACAAAAAGTTACATGTTTTTACCCACAAAATCATCATGACTTATAACTGTAACAATTCGCAATTTGAGGTTACTATTTATTTTCAAAATTTTACTATTCACTTTTACTATTTTTTTTAATATTCATCACCGAAATTTTTATTTCACATTCACGTAAGTTAACCTATTCTAGTGATAACCCAAGAATTTGACACTCGTCGGGTCATTTCTGCAAATTTCACGAAACCGTGTCTGAGATTTACATTTAGGTTTAAACGACATTTAGGCATCCCGATATGTCCATAAACATTAAAAATAAGATAAATATAAGTTTTTCACCTTCCATGACATTTTCGTAAGTTTTGGAAATTTACGTTTTCCAGTTCTGCGATTTACGCGTTTTAAACATATGTTTCCAGTTTTAGCATCGTTTAAGCAACTTGATAGAACTTATCACTCATCTAATATGCTTATATATAGTATATTGATAAGTTTTAACATATTTATAAGATTCATATTTTTAGGATACCCAGTTTTAAGTTTCGTGTCTTTACGACTTACAGTTAGCGATTAACGGGACCAAAACACACTCCGTAAAAGCAATATATTATCAAAACTCATATCTAGTCATCCAAGATAAGGGTGTTTTTCTTGGTAAATCTTACATAGGAAGCTTTATACATGTGCTATGTAACTTAATCCTTAAGTCTTCTATAGTATAACTAGCCAATTTGATCACAACTCTCTCAAACACATTCATCTCCTCATTTACTCACCAAGAAACTCTTCCTTTTCTCTCTTCATCACTAATCCATCATCACCATCATAAGTTATCCATATTTTGATTTCAATCTTCAAGTTATATATCAAAGTTCAAGGCCTAGTTATTCTCTACATACTTCTAGTGTTCTTTTGGTGATTCCATGATTGAATTAGGAGCTACACAAGGGTGATAGGGCTGAATTAATAAGGTTTCTTACAAGGTTAGATCAAGCCTAGCAAGGGTTAACAAGATGGATTAAAGTTTGGAAGCTAGGGACTTTGGTTGAAAGAGTTTAGAATTTAGTGTTCTTGTTTATGGTTCTAGTTAAATTTTACCACAAGGATTGTAAGAAAACTCCTATTCTTACCTTTGATTTAAGTAAATACTAGTATTTCATGTATTTAATATGTTTTATATGCGTATTATGGCTGATTGTGCTTGGATAATTGAACTAAAACACTAGAAATCGTCGATAGGACTAGTTTTGCAAAATAGAAACTGAACAGGGGTTGTAAACGTAGTTACTGGGAAAATTCATGAACTGATAAACTTAGTTAACAACATAGGATTATAGATCGATGTCTCTTGGGCGTTTTGCCGGGTAGCTCATGCCGTAACTCATCCCGATGAATAAACTAGAGCCAAAACGGCGAAACGTGTCCAAAAGTAAGTAACAGATTTTAAACGGCTAAAACTCATAAAAATTGCATATAACCCCTTATTGGTCAAAAAATATAAGTTTTAGCTAACACCCTAACTTGAACGTGGCCGCTGTTCGTGCATTAAACGGAGTTGTGGAACTCGACTTACGACCAAAACCGTGAGACAGTTTGCTGCTGATTGAAATAACTAGTACATTCAAGGGTAAATTGGTGATTTCACATTAGTTAAATAATTTCTAGGGCAGTAGGACGCACTAATCTATTTAGTACATTTAGTTACCTTTCTAAGGACATAAAAACCGAGTCGTGATCATTTACGGTTTAGATATAACAAGTAGATTTAGATGGGGAAAACTTAAATAAATGAAACGTAAACACTTATACGACTACACAAATGTTAAGTATCCAAGCATAATTGTTGTATTGACTATATAAGCATGTTTATACAATCACATCTTTATTTTAGAACCTAAGACACAACATCATATTCTAGGTTGCGCGTAGAGGTTTCTCGGCTTATCCATCGATTTGTTATACATTTGATATCACCTTTATTAAGGTGAGTTCGTAGCCCCACTTTTACTCATTTAATTACTTTATAAACTCTTTGGGGGAGATACATGCTCAACTACTTGCTTTTACTTTTACAAATACTCAAAACATTTATACTTGATTGTAGTATACTTGATTGCATTTATACATGATTACATTATACTTGATTGTGTTATACATGATTTCGTTATACATGCTTGGAAATACTTTACTCGCTTAATTTAAATACATGATTTGTATTTACATACCTACACAATACTCTATAATGTCGGAGAGATATTGATAGTACTATAAGTCGGGTATATGCCCCCGCCCATGTGTACCAGATTCATGACCTTGGGAGTAATATAGTAATATTTGGGAAGATGTCCTCGCCCTTGTGTACCAGATTCATGACCTTAGGTGAATATAATCCAGTGTATTGTGCAAACAATAGTTTGGCAGTGGGTTGTGAACACACATGTTGCAAGTTTTGTATGGGCGGAACTTGGAACTGAGTGGATTTACAATGCCTTTGCTGGGTGAACATTTTTGAAAGGCTTTACAATTCAACTAAACTCTATGAACTCACCAACCATTGTGTTGACACTTTAGCATGTTTATCTCAGGTCAATAAGGCGATAGCTGTTGCATGGAACTTAGAGTCGCACGACATGTTTTGAAGACTTTATACATTTGTATTTACCATTCGATAGTACATTTTGTAAACATTTGTATGTTTTAATTTGGGACCTCATTGTTTGTAACTCTCATTTCATTAATCGAATGGTAAGTTTTCAAAACGTCTCATTTAGAGGTCGTTTTCTATAACTTGTATTTTGTATAATGAAGTAGCACCCCAATGACACAATCTTCTGCTTCGACCATTTTGGGGATCTTACAATAACCAAACACATTTTACCATCTCTAAAATATGAAAATGTGGTTTGTTGTAAAGGGGTGTGATTGGTTATTTATCTTTTTTGAAGCTTAAAACTAGAGCTAATTCCAAATTTAGTTAATGTTTTTATTTTTAGGTTCCAACAACTAATAAAAAAAAACATCTCCAAAAATCGTCTTTCTAGACTAAGCGATTTATTAGTTTTTTACGTTAAGGGAATATTTGATTAGTGGTTTTTTGCTAAATCGAAGGCTGTGTTATGTGCTAGACCGTACTTTATGTGCGACGACCTTTTGTCTTCTAGAAAAAAAATTAAGAATTTTGAAAGAAAGTTGACATTTTTTTTGTTTTTTTAAATAAAAAACACGATTTAGAGAGAGAAAAAAAATAGGTCCTCTCATTTGTATTTGTGTGCGATCACTTTTTGTCTTTTTATTAAAAAAAAGAAAAGAAAAAAAAATCCTATTTTTAAACAAAAATAAAATTCTTCTTTTACATCTTTTTAGGTCCCTACTCATTGAGGCTTGTTAAAAAAGAATGTTGTTGGATGCAGTTAGGGGCGGAGCCAAAACATTTTGCTCGAGAAGGCACACTTTGATAAATTTAGAAACTACACTATAAATTAGTTCTTGGGGAGGGGGGAAGGGGAAATTACAAAATAAAAAAAGAAAAAAAAAAAGCCAAATATTATTGAAATTTTACATTACAATTGTTTTCGCTAGTGGACACCTGCCCCCGGCCTCCATTATCTCCGCCCATAGATGCAGTTGTTAGGTGTATGAGTGCAAAAATTCTACTATAGCATTTTTTTTGTTTAGTTAGTTTGTTTGGGAGGGTGATGCATGGTTGTAATGGTGGTGGGTGGTGAATGGTTGTAATGATTGTTAGTGATGAGTGAAGATGAAGAAGGAGGAGGGTGAATAAGGTGATATAAGTTTAAGGACAATCTATGTATTTTACTCTTAAATATATAACCTAAATTGGTAAAAATGGCCAATACCCTCATGTGCAAGGCATATGCTCAAATTAACGGATGTTGACAAACGGCATGTAGTCAAAGGGACCTCACAAGATGCAAGACAAAAATAGTAGGGACCTCGGACGTATTTAATTTTTTTGGGACTCAAAGCGTATTGGGGTATAAGTTTAGGGATGAACAGTGTATTTTACTCTAAGATATAAGAATAAATTACATAGGTCGTCTCTATGCTTTGTTCAAAACTGCATCTAAAGTCCTTGAAACATTTTATTGCTTTCACAGTCCCTATCTTTGTAAAAAAAAATCACACTTACAGTTTGTCCTAGATTTAACTTATGTTAACTTTTTCTGTAAAACCCTGCATGTGTCATGCACATGAGGTTACAAAAGTTCTTTCTTTTTTTCTTTTCTTTAAACTAGCAATGTATCCTGCGTGTTGCAGCGGCAGACATCCTGGAATAAAAATTTTCGGTGAAATATTTATTTTAGTTTACTATGTTTTTTTTTAAATATAAATTTATCGATATCAAGAATTTCGTTTAGCCCGTGCCCATTTGGGCTCGAGCCCGTTTGGCCCGCGCCCATTCGGGCTCGAGCCCGTTTGGCCCGTTGCCCGTTCGGACTTGAATATTTGTATAATTTGTTTTATTATTATTGTGTTAAGTTGGTTGTAAAATATGCTTGATAATTTGTATTTATTATATAAGGGGTGTTTTAATAACTGCATTAATTATATTTGTTGACTACATTAATTATCATGTCCACATTAATAATGCTTTGTATTTTGCACATTAAGCTTTAAGACTTGTAAGTCTTAAAATTAAGATTGATGAGAAAGATCATTAATAGTGCATTCTGTATTGTACAATAGGCATTGTATTTTGTAAGTCGTAATTTTAAGACTATGAGGAGAGAGATTCATTCATCTATTATATGTAGTATAGATGATAAAGATATCACATCTCTCTCCTTATTTATCACCTAAGTGCACTTTAGTGTACAAATTATTTTCATTTTTATATTTATAATAAAAAAAATTTAATTAATAAATACATATAACTCTCACTTTCTCATTTTTTCTATACCTTTATCCCTAAATCTTCATCTTTTTTCTTATTTACTCAACAATCTCGACACTTAAACAGGATCATGAAAAACATCTTCAAATTATTATCCTCAATTCATCATTAAAATCAACTCATCATTTTTAATTTATTTTCAGAAAGAAAAAAAAATCAAGATCGCAACCCCCTCAATTTTTCCTCTACTTCAATTTATGACCCACTCATAGCAACACTCGTGCGACGTTGTCACAACAATAGTTCTACCAACGTCAATCAATCACCAATCCAACCATCACCATTACCAACGCCTACACATATCTAACCATCACCACCGGTGCGATGATACACTTGTTATGCAACCAACTACCACAACCTTAGATCAAACCATCACTGTTAACTTCCATCTCTATGGATAATCAAATTTTGATAGAATTAGGATGCTTGTTGTTGTGATGGTTAATATCTCAATTTTTAATTTCTCTAAAAAAATTGTAATTTCTCCGTTCACAAAGGTGGAAGTTCACAATTTTCAAGACCTATTTATTATGTGAGGTTAACCAAATGTTTGTATTTCTATCAAGTCCACATGACCAACACAAAAAATATAAACCCCCACACTTGTATCCTTTTCTTAATGATCAAAACACCATAATTTCATCAAAATAGCATATTCTCCATCAATTTCGTCACCCCATCACACACACCCCTCTTGATGTTTCGTAAAATGAGTGAAGTCTCTAGTCATTCCCTACCTAAAAAGCCATTTCCAGAAAAAATTACACTATTAGTCCTTCAAGTTTCACTATTTAACACATGATACCCTAACTTCATAAGTTGTCTTAATTCTAGTCCTTTGAATTTTATATTTGAGTCTCAGTTTTGTCTTTCAATGCTGGAGTCATTGACTAACGAATCACATTTCAGTATACTCATTTACAGTAATTCAAACATACAAGATAAAGTATTCTGCTCAAAAAATATTTTCGATTTTGGGGTGTAACACCTGCTTAGTTTGAAACCCATAAGGATTACAAAAGAGATACCAAAGGGTTGTGATTTTCAGTTCGTATTAAAAAAATGTGAGCAAAAACAACAAGAAATCACTTTTCCATACATATCAACCACTGGTTCGAACCCCACAACAAGAATCAAAATGAGATTAAGGGTATTCGAGTTTTGGTTGAGATTGGTTGCTTTGATTTTTATTTGAGAAGGTAAAGAGATAAGTATTTTTGTGGTGGAGCTTGTAATAAAAAAACCCAAGGAGAAAAGGATAACAATGTTAGAGTGGTTGTTGCGCTTTGTGAGAGGAAAAGACAAGTTTATCCTCATGTGCATGGCACATGAAGGGTTTAACGAAAAAAGTTAATGGAAGTTAAAACCAAATACTATCCTCAGATGCAATTTTGAACAAACCACAAGGACTATCAATGTAATTTACTCTAAATATTAAAGGTTTTACATTTTTCATCAAGAAATAAACATATTTCTGAAGATGAAACACAATGGACATGAAACATGAAAAACATGGCCAAACAATAAGCATATCATCATGTGCATGGCACAACAAATCCTCATTAATCCATAAAACAAAACCCCAAACACTCCCCAAAAAAACAATCCAATGCAACACAGACATCACCACATTGATGCACAATACGATTCCGCTTTACGTGTTTTCCAAACCATGACTCACCACAATTCCGTTTCATAGAATGCCATGATCTCCGGATACTTCACCAACAACAGCTTCACTTTAGCATGCCAACTGTTCGATAAAATTTGGCTCATAGAGATATTGTTTCATGGAATGTTATGATCACTGGTTGTGTCAAATACCGTTCAAAGACGCGGTTTCTTGAAATGCCATGTTGTCTGTCTATGCTCAGAGTAGATATGTAGAAGAGGCGCAAAAGGCTTTTGATATGATACTGGACGAGTGTAGGAATTCCATTATATGGAATGCGATAGTTTCAGCGTATGTGAAGAACAGGAGGGTGGATGAGGCGAATAATGAGGATAATTGGGATGTGATTTCGTGGAACTGTTTGATGGGCGGGTATGTGAGCACGAGGAGGTTGGGTGATGCCAGAGTGCTTTTTGATAGGATGGTGATATGTAATGAGGTTTCGTGGAATACTATAATTTCGGGTGATGCTCAAAGTGGGGATTTGTGCAGTGGCGGAACTTGACCATTTATTTTGGGAGGGCCGAATCGGAGATTCGTTTGTAACCTTAACTAAATTACCCCTAAAACCTATAATATTTACACTAGGTGCCGTAAATAGGTCTACATTTTCGTGCATTTTGAGCACGTGTGCCGAGATCACTGCCTTAGAATTGGGATATCAATTTCATGGGCGGCTTGTTAAGGTAGGACTCAGATCTGGGTGGTGTGTAGGAAATGAATTAATATTGATGTATTGAAAATGTAAAAACATAGATGAAGCTAATGCTATATTTGAAGAAATTTCTGATAAGGACTGTTTGGTGGAACACAATCATTGCTGGATATGCACGACATGGCTTTGGCAAAAAAGCTCTAAGAGTTTTCGAGTCAATGAAGAGTGGCGGAGTCAAACCCGATCAAGTTACTATGGTAATTGATAACATCAAATTAGCCTGATCTTTTATATATTAAATTCCCGTGTTTATGGCCTTATTTGTATTAATATGATACTTAATTCGTTCTTATTCGTTCTTATTTGCATTTCAGGATAAATGAGGCGTTGGAGCGGAAAAGATGTGAGAAAAGGCCGAATATATATTCTGAAAACAAGTTACGGCGTAAATGGTGCTTTTGACTACGTCGTAACTAATACAACGAGGGACTGATAACTATTTGTGAATGTTACGCCGTAACTGCTTAATAATGTTACGGCGTAAATAGGATGCTTTGAAGGATACGGCGTAACCATCTCTTTTGGTTACGTCGTAATTATTTTTATGAAGGTTACGGCGTAACATGGCATTAGTTACGCCGTAGAGATTATTTCGGATCGGATAATCATGAGCTAACAAAGGGTTACGGCGTAACTCAGATAATTGGTTACGCCGTAACTAATTACTTGGGCGCAAAGCTTCGAGGTCCAGGGAGTAAATGCGGCAAGTTTATATTTATTTTATCCATTTTGAGGACTGAAGATAATAATTGCAAGAACGTCGAGGGGCCTAAAATGTTAAAGATATTTAATTAAATAACACATTTTATGTGTCATTTATTAAATAAATACCACAAGGACTAAAGGAGATGAGTGACACAAGTTCAGGGACCATATGTGCAACAAGACCAAAGTTCCTATATTATAAATAGATGCATGCTTCGTAGGTTTGAAGTATCTTTTGTGGTTTCTGCTGTGGTGTGCCGTACGAAAGCAAGAAGGAAAAAGGCAGCCGGTTTTGTGGGGCAAACCCAACTAAGGGATCGATAGCATTACCTTTGGCAGATATGCAATTATTTTCCGACTCTTAATATTATTTTGGTTTCATTATTTTATTATAATTTTGATTCTGATTTATTGTTGGAGCATTTTTATTTATTGTGTTCTATTTAGTTCATTATTAATTTATTACTAGTCAATTAATTATTGGATGTTATGTCTTGGTTTATTTATTGTTTTACAGGGCAAATTTATTTGTCATCCCAGTAGGGTATTTTAGAGATGTGGAAATTAGGTCTTTGCCTAGTTTAGATTCTTTTATTATTAATGCTTTTGCGTTAATTAATTGTTTCTAGTGTATGCATGCATAGTTTATTGGTAGCTACCCTTGTTTCGGTAGTTTTGAATGGCGGTAGAGGCCAATTACCTAGGAGATATGACCAACTGACCCTAGGTGAGCGGACTGAGACGGGAAGGGTAAGATATGACCAACTGACGACCCTTTCTACTTGTGCGATTTGACCAACTGATCACCTACCGTTTGGATGAACTTAAGAATTAGGGGGTGAGTGTCTAAGTTCCTAACGGCCGGGCACTCACTATTATAAATCTAGCATGTAGCGGAACTTAATGACTTGGCTTAGGGGACCAGGAACAACAGGACTTATGACGGTGCGCCTGATTTCTCCTGTGGTGGCATCTTTGCTGATAGGTTAGGGCGAATTGACCAAATGTTGTCCTCTCGACTTTAACCCCACTTGAAACAAGAATCTAGTGACTTTTAGAACCCATGTATTGCGATAGTAAACGACCGGCTCTTAATGACTGCTATTAGATTGCCGAATGATCCCGGGTAACCTGTTCATCTTGGTGAGGATTCTAAGAACCATAGGGTAGGCGAATTGACCAAAGGAGTCTATCGACTGTTGCCACTTGTGGAAGAACTCGGTTTAAGAATTGCATCACTATCGTTCCCATTAGATTTTTTACCAGAGAACCAGCCCAATTGATCACGTGACACTTTAAATATTATCAATCCTTACTCTAAAACTTATCTATTTGACAAATTTAATTAATTAGACAGTTAGGAATCAACCGTTCTTGGGACGACATCGGTCTTACCATTCCCTCACTACATGCGACCGGGTACACTGCCCGTTAGTGCATTAGGTAGGCCATAGGTAGACGAGTTACTATAAATGTAAAACCTGGTCAGTAAAACCTGCATCAGTAATCATCTGTTACATTAGTTCACCAACTCAACCACTTTTTATGTGATGACAAAAGGAAAAATCAGTTAATTGTTCTATTTTTTTATAGTATAAATACTTCAGGTTCTTTTAATAGAATCTTAAATGAGACTTTGGTCTTACATGTTCCTATAGGTAACATATTTATATAATTGTCTCGTTTCTGTTTTTCTACATCCAGGTTGGTGTGTTGTCTGCATGTAGTCACAATGGATTAGTAGATAGATGCACACACTACTTTTACACTATGAATCGTGATCATGGAATAGCTGCAAATTCAATATACTATACCTGCAAATTAAATATACTGTACGTGCAAATTCAATATAGCTGCAAATTCAATATACTATACGTGCAAATACTATACGTGCAAATTCAATATACTATACGTGAAAATTCAATATACTATATGTACATACATGATTGATCTCCTCGGTCGAGCAAGGCGCCTAGATGATGCTCAAAATTTGATGAAAAGTATGCAATTTGAACCGGATGCCGCTACTGTGAACCAAATAATCTTAATTCTTATGCTTCTTATGTAAACATTATTTGACGAAGGACCAAACACGTTAAGTAGGAAGTTTGTAACCATAATGGCGGTTACAAACGGTTACAACGGCTGGAAAATACCGTTTGGAAACATATATATATATATGTACCATGTACAAATCGATTCATAGTTAATAGACAATTTACTTATTCAGTTCAATACACTTTGCAATCTATATACTTTGATCTAGAGATTGGGACAACATTGGCATCAAGAGCAGAGTTATACGCAACGTTTTTGGATTCCATACGCGAGACAAACCCATGGGTACGCAGGAAACACTTTTGTTTTCGACAAGATTTTTGTTTTCTCTCTACTTCCAAGAGAAACAAGACGTGAATAAGTATACGTAAAAGTTAGTGCACAATCATTTACGTAGGGGATTGCAAACGTTTACACCAAACGGATTGGTGGGGAAACCTTGTTGGCGACAACATAAGGAAGGAAGTAATACTTATACTTTGTTCGGGATAGAGAGCAAGTGGGCAAATACTTTGTGAAACCGGTTAATTTCAATACTCAAAGTAGAAGAAAAACGCGGGGAAAACGTTGTTGTGGAGAAAATACGTACGTGACAAGGGAAAGGAGCGCTCAAATTTTTTTGTGTGGAGTAGTGTCGGGACGACACAAAGGAAAAGAAAAACGGGAAGAAAATCAGAAGCAAACAATCTTGTTTGTTTTGGTGATTGGTTACCATCTCGGTAACAAGGTTTTTGTACGTGGGAAGTTTGATCTCGGAGTAAGGAAATCAAATAACGTACAAGGGAAAGAGACGTGTTATAGTGTGGATTAACAAGAAAAGAAAACAATTTGTTTTCGGGCTTGTTGGAAAGGAAATCAATTCGACAAAAAGTTTGTTTCTCATTCGAAGTTTACAAGTTCAACAGGTTCGAAAGAAAAGAAGTCTGAGACTTCTTGGGTCAAATCAGAACTTCAAAAAAAAACAAGACATAAAGTTTTTGTTTTTGAGGCACTCGTTGGACAAGGGAATTCGACACAAAGAAAGGAAGAAACTTGGTGTTTGTGATTTCGAAGGGGTAAAAATTCGAGACAAGGAAGAACATCAAGGGTCACAACGAGGCAAGGCAAAGAAGAAATGAACCAAACTTGGGAATAGCAACAAGACATTGGTAAACAATTTTTACTAACGCGAGCCAAAGGGAATACACTTGTGTTCATCACATCATCGAGGTCACAAGTTAAACTTTTCTATATTTCAGTTATATTAGAATAGTATAGAATAGTTATTTCATACTATTAGGAAATCCCGAGAACTATTTATTGATCCCGTATTACTAGGATTCCTAGAAGTTTAGATATTCCTATTTTTAGAAATACCATACTAGGAAGGATAAATCCCATTAAAATTAGAAAGTGAAGATACTAAGCACTTTCAAGACGACGGTCGACGATATGCCAAGCACATCAACTACAACAATACCCGTAACACCTATTGCACAATATCAATGCCCTAAGTTGAAAACCACAAACTACACAGTTTGGGCTATACAAATTAAGGTTATACTAGAGACACATGGCTTATGGGAAGCAATAGAGCCAAAGATAGATACGCAAGTAGATGATAAGAAGGATAAGGCAACGACTGCCTTCCTATATCAAGCGTTGACTGAAGATGTGATATTACAAGTAGCGGGTTGTAAGATGGCTAAGGAATTGTGGGATTCGCTAAAGAAAAGACACGTTGGAGAAGATAGAGTGCAGAAAGCATGGTTACAATCATTGATGATTGGGTTTAACTCACTTCAAATGAAGGAAGATGAGACGTTGGATGCATTTACAGCTAAACTAAACGGCTATGCCTCGAAGGCAAAAGAATTAGGGAAAACTTTGGATGAATCACTTTTAGTTCGAAAACTATTAGACTCCACACCAGATAGGTTCATTCAGATAGTAGCATACATAGAACAGACAAGTGATCTCGACGACATCACTTTAGATGAGATCATTGGAAGACTCAAGGCATTTGAGGAAAGGATAAAACTCCAGAAAGGAGGACAAGTAGAAAGCCAGGAAAACCTATTATTCGCACATGGCGAGCACTCAGGAAACGGAAAACGTTTTTACAAACGTGGAGGGAAATCAAATTTCTCACGAGGGAACTGGCAGAATAATAGAAACAGAAACAACTCACTAGGAGGGACCTCAAGTCACAAAGAGAGTTCGGATAAGAATAAAAGTGAGTGGGATGTAAGTAAGTTAAAATGTTACATGTGTCATAAAATTGGACATCTTAAAAGGAATTGTAGAGGAACTTCAGCAACTCAAGAACAATCAAACCTTATCTTAGAAGACGATGAACCATCACTATTAATGACTATGTACGAAACTGAACACGGGGAAGTGTTGTTGAATGAAGAACAAATTTAACCAGGAAAATATGCTACAGCGGACGCAAGCATATGGTATATAGATAATGGTGCAAGTAACCATATGACGGGAATAAAGAGTCATTTTAGGGATATTGATGAAAGCGTAACAGGAAGAGTACGTTTTGGAGATGGATCGTATGTACAGATAATGGGTAGAGGGTCTATACTATTAGGTTGTAAGAACCAGGAACAGAAGGTAGTATCGGAAGTATACTACATACCAAACCTCAAGAGCAACATACTTAGTCTAGGACAACTTACGGAAATAGGTTGTAAGGTCATTATGGACGGAAACAAGTTGACTTTGTATGATAAGAACAAGAAGTTTTTGATGAAAGTTGAAAGATCTAAGAATCGAATCTATAAGATTGATTCTGAGATAAAGCACCTATATGTCTCTTAGCAAATATAGATAACCAATCATGGTTATGGCATGCTAGATTAGGTCATCTGAACTTTGACGATATTAACAAGATGACTAGGAAAGGTCTAGTAGAAGGGATTCCAAGAATAAATCATGCCGGGCAGATTTGTGACGCATGTTTGTTAGGAAAACACAGTAGAACACCATTTCCAAACCAAGCTAAATTCATATCAAAGAACCCATTGGACTTAGTATATGGAGACCTTTGCGGTCCTATAAGTCCAGCAACACACTTGATAAGGTTTTAAAATGTACCTTTTTGAGGGGTTATTTAAGCCCTTATTTGATCACTTTTGTATCCGTTATTACTTAATATCGTTCCTTTTCACTTTTTAGGTATCTTGAAGGCAAAATGCTAGAATGACACTTATTCGTACGAAAAGGCGCGGATATACTAAGAAAATGGCCAAAGTCAAGAATCGAGACACTCAGCTGGCTGAAGGGGACGGCGTCAGTGTTATCTGCGACGCCGTCGGAGCACTTTTGTGACGGCTCAGTAGCCAAATTGCTTATTTACAAGTGGCGGTTTGAGGTTTTAAAGAGTAGGTCGTTGCAACTCAAACGGCCTAGATTTGATCCGGACTACGTCGAGACGAAGGGACGGCGTCACAAGCATAAGGTGACGCCGTCGCAAGACTAACGTGGCCAAGACGAAACCCTAATGACGGCGACCCGACGGTGTCATAAATCAAAGGGTGACGCCGTCGCATATGTAATCTTATATATAGAATTCAAATTTTTTTTGTTTTCAGTGTGTAGTCTTTTGAAGTAAAAACCTAAACCGAACCAAGGCTGTCTTGTATAGTATTTTAGGGTTCCATACCCTATCTTACATCAAGATAAGTGTTTTACTTCATTAATTCAATTATGTCTTCAATTACTTGTGTGTATGCTTGCATGTTTCCCATGTCCGGCTAATTTACTTGTGTGTTTGCTTAGGGAATATGAAACTTAATTATTGAATATTGATTGGTTGTCTCTTATATTAATTGTTAATGATCTAGTATAGCAATAGGTCATCCGTTGTGTAATTAATGCTTGATTAATCTTTGTAAACCTTAGCTTATAATACCTAGAGTCATTGTAGGCTAAAATATCCGAAGAGTATCTTAGAGTTAAGTTTATAAATCCTAGAGATTTTGTAGGCGATAACCTTTGGTAGTTTCAAAGATTTAGGGATAAACACATACCCTACGACCTTAGACACACAACGTGATTAAGAATAAGGACGTGACAATTCAACCATCAATAGGAGATAACTAAGGAGTAATAAAACCTAAGTAAACACATCTTTAAATCATCATACGAGCACACAATAATTAGACATAGACTATATACACCTTAGTTTAGATAATTAGATAAGTAGAAGTAATCGATAGAAATACCAACCCCGAGATTCGTACATTTCCATTTCCTAAAAAATATAAAAAGATAAAAAAAATAATCTTCCTCAACCCCAACCTTAGCGTAGTAACTTCTCACTAGCATTCCTATTCCCCTAGAGAACGATATCAATTCCCATGGCTTACCCTAATACTACACTATAATGATTAGGTTCACTGCCTAGGGTGTTGAAAAACTTGCTTGACGAAAAGGAAGTTCCTTTGACCCTGAACGACGCGTGTAGCGTTATCAAATTTTTGGCGCCGCTGCCGAGGAATAGAATAGCTAGTTAGGAGTCCACCTCATTCAGGTTTCTTTGCTTGATTCCTATCAAGTAAATTTTTTCCCATTTTTTTAGCTTCCTCGTAGTCTATCCCCCTTCTTTGTGACCATTGTTCGTAACCCATCACTTTTCATCATGGAAGGTGATAACCAACCACCAAACCTGCCATTTCCCCCTACCAACCCCCTTAGACAACTTAGAACCTGCAGTTCCACCAAAACCCTTCTTGAACCTTTTGCAGAACCCGAAAGAGAGCTCAATAGGCGAAGAAAAGCTCTCCATAACTCGGAACCTCAAGGCACTACCATCAACTTTGATGAAGCCACAATTGACGAAGAGTCCACTCATTCCCCCCAATCCCCTGAAACCATCAACATTGACAATTTGAGCCAACATAGCGAGGAAATCCCCGCTACTCCTGTCAATGGACCCATCAATCCAGCTGAAGCAAAGTCCCTCGGGGAATACTCTTCCCACTCTGCATCTGGATTTACCAATGCCATTGTCTACCCTTCGGAGCAAGTCAATGAGGTGTTGCATGCCTCCGACATTTGGCTTATTTGTCAATTCCATGGATCCAACAGTGAAAACCTCATTCATGACATCAAACAATTTTTAAAAATTGTTGATGCTATCTATGCCGACGGAGCATCCAAGGAGACATCTAGACTCCGGTTTTTCCCATTTTCTCTTCAAGGACAGGCCAAGGAGTGGCTCGATAAGCTGCCTCCAAAGTCCATTTTCACGTGGAAACAACTCACGACCAAGTTCACCAAGAAGTTCTTTCTCCCTGGAAGAACTGCATTAATCAGGAGCAAAATTCTTCACTTCCATCAAACAGATGGAGAGTCTATCGTTAACTCCTGGACTCGTTACAAAGATCTCATTCAACAAGCCCTACACCATGGTATCAACCTTTGGTTGCTTGTTCAAAGCTTTTATGACAATGTCTCTCGAAAGGATCAAAAAGGGATTGACTTCTCAACTGGCCAAAGAATTTCTAATCTCACTGCGGAAGAAGGGTGGGACCGCATTGAGGAATATGTTCAATACCAAGACAACCCTTGGAACGAGCCAGTAACTGCAATGAGTATCTTTGCTTTCTCGAGTAAAAACTTATCATCTTTCGATGATCGGATTAAGAAGGCACAAGAGAAGCTTGCATACCTCACAAAATTTCCAGAACCCAAAAGGTTATTTAACCCATACCTTATATGTGACATTTGTGGAGGGCCACACGAGAGTGATGAGTGTGATGACACACGCCAAGAGAGCGTCTTCCTTTCCAGTCATGATATTTATGATGACCCTTCACTTCTTACATTATATCAAAACGATGAATGCAATCCTTGGGGTAATCTGAAATGGAAGACTGAAGGACAAGAGGGATCTGAATACACCATCCGTGATGCCTTTGAAAAAGAACTTGGGCAGTTTACCATAGAAGGGGCCACACTCTTGAAAGGTCTTGAAGGATTCATTCAAGAGCAGCAAGCTGAATTAGAGAGTCAATTCGCCGAGCTCCACAAAAGAATAAGCGAACCTAGCCTAACTCATCACGATCCAACTTGTGCCATCACTACTTGGTCAGAAACTGCCTGGATCTTCTTTCTTCTTGGGCCTCATTCCTTGTTCCTCAAACTCGGAAATTCAGGGCTGAAACCAACTAGAATGAGTATTCAGTTAGCTGATCGATCAATCAAATATCCCATTGGAGTTTGTGAAAATGTTCTTGTAAGGGTAGGAGAATTCAAGTTTCCAGTTGATTTCGTGATTTTAGAAATGGAGGAAGATAACTCAGTCCCAATAATCCTTGGAAGACCTTTCTTGGCTACAGCTCGTGCCATTATCGATGTTCATGATGGTAAACTCACTTTACGAGTGGGGTCCGAGAGCTTAACCTTCGACATCAAGGATTCTATGAGTCACTCCTCCTCCTACAATCACCCTGTTTATTTTGTTGAGGAAGTTGATGAATTTGTTGATGACATAGATGGCTGCATTGATGAGTATCTATTAAACAAATTCATGAATGATGATAACAACACAATATACCACGACAAAGAAATTGAGATGGTTGGAGCTGTTTCCTTTTACCTGCATAGAGAAGAAATTGAACCCATTGAGCTTCAAAAGCCAGAAAACAAGCTAAAACCATTGATCAAGGAACCTCCTACCTTAGAACTGAAAGATCTCTCGAGCCATTTGGAATACGCCTTCATTTAAGGAGAGGACCAACTCCCTGTCATCATAAGCTCTTCGCTGACCACTGGACAGAAAGAGAAGTTCTTGGAAGTTTTAAAAGAGTACAAAGGAGTGATCGCATGGAGTGTTGCTGACATTAAAGGTATTAATTCTACATTCTGTACTCATAGAATCCTCATGGAAGAAGATTACAAACCAACCGTTCAACCGCAGAGGAGGGTCAACCCTAATATCAAGGAGGTAGTAAAGAAGGAGGTCGTCAAGCTCCTCGATGCCGGTCTCATCTACCCCATTTCAGATAGCCCATGGGTCAGCCCGGTCCAAGTGGTTCCAAAAAAGGGAGGAATGACGGTTGTAAAGAATGAAAAGGGTGATTTAGTGCCATAGAGAACGGTTACTGGTTGGCGTGCTTGTATCGACTACATAAAATTAAATTATGCCACCCAGAAGGATCATTTTCCTCTGCCATTCATTGACCAAATGCTCGAAAGGTTAGTCGGGCATGAGTACTACTGTTTCCTTGATGGCTTCTTAGGATACTTCCAAATCCCCATTGCCCCTGAAGATCAAGAAAAGACTACGTTTACATGCCTATACGGGACTTTTGCTTACAAGAGAATGCCTTTCGGGTTAAGCAACACCCCCGCCACCTTTTAGCGATGTATGATGGCCATATTCCATGAATTAAGTAAGGACAGCATGGAAGTCTTCATGGATGATTTTTCGGTATTTGGGAATTCCTTCGACCTTTGTCTATCCAACCTTAGGAAGATGTTGAAACGGTGTGAAGAAACTAATTTGGTCCTGAATTGGGAAAAATGTCACTTCATGGCAAGAGAAGGAATTGTCTTGGGGCATAAAGTCTCCGGAAATGGAATAGAAGGTTTATTAAGGACTTCTCGAAAATTACCCGCCCGATGACGCAGCTTCTTGTCAAGGATGCCCCTTTTGATTTTTCTGAAGAATGCAAAGAAGCATTCAATCGTCTAAAGAAAGATCTCACTCATGCTCCAATAATGGTCACCCCTGATTGGTCTCAGCCATTCGAAATCATGTGCGATGCTAGTGATTATGCTGTAGGCGCCGTGCTTGGCCAAAGAAAAGAGAAGCATTTCCAACCAATTTACTATGCTAGCAAAACCATGAATGTAGCGCAAGAAAATTACACGACCACCGAGAAAGAGCTTCTAGCTGTGGTTTTTGCATTCGACAAGTTCAGGCAATATCTCGTCCTTTCCAAGACTATCGTCTTCACTGATCACTCTGCCTTACGCTACTTGTTTTCCAAGCAAGATGCAAAACCCCGACTCATTAGGTGGATTCTATTACTTCAAGGATTCGACATTGAAATTGAGAGATAAAAAAGGTGAAAATCTTGCTGCTGATCATCTGTCACGTTTGGAAAACCCTGATCTTGAGAAGTTGGACCATACCGAGATTCGCGACTCTTTTCTCGAGGAACGACTAATGGCCATTAAGGAAATTGAGCCATGGCATGCGGATTACGCTAACTATCTGTCCAGTAGGGTTTTTCCAAATTACATGACCAAGCAAGATAAGAGAAAATTTTTCACCACACTTAAACATTACTTCTGGGATGAACCCTTGCTATTCCGCATATGCCCCGATCAAATCATTCAGCGTTGCGTGGCCGGAAGGGAGATTGATCGAGTTCTGAAAGAATGCCATGCGGGACCATCTGGGGGACATCACGGTGTAAATGTCACGACACGGAAGGTTTTCGATGCCGGGTTCTCTTGGCCTACTATTTTTGAGACGTTAAAAGATTGGTTCAAACGTGTGATGCATGCCAACGATCGGGAAACATCTCGCGAAGGGATGAATCGCCTCAGAGTTATATCCAGGTCTGCGAAATATTCAATGTTTGGGGTATAGACTTCATGGGACCTTTTCCATCATCCGGAGGAAATGAATACATTCTCGTAGCTATCGACTATGTATCCAAATGGGTGGAGGCCCAAGCCCTTAGAACTAACGATGCGAGGGTAGTCATTCATTTTCTTAAAAGCTCTTATACGATTCGGGATTCCCAAGGCATTGATCAGTGATAGAGGAACCCACTTTTGCAATGCTCAAATGGAGAAGGTAATGAAGAAGTATGGCGTTCCGCATAGATTTTCTACTTTATATCATCCTCAGACGAATGGACAAGTAGAAAAAACAAATAGAGCATTAAAGCGGATACTTTAAAAAATGGTCCACCAGAATAGAAAATATTGGGCATTCAAACTGGATGAGGCACTCTGGGCATTCAGAACTGCTTACAAAACGCCTATCAGAACAACCCCTTTTCGCTTGGTATACGGGAAGGCGTGTGATTCGCTCCCGAACGGTCAAGTTTAATCACTCAAGCTAGCCACTTGTGAATGGCTAACCGTAATAAACTTAAAACTGCTCAGAAACCAATACAATGAAGATCAGAGAATATAATGAATTCCCGGGTCGTTAAGTCCCACGGAGACTCAATGGTGTATCAAACAACTTTCAGACGATAGAATGATCACTAAGGATAGTGATCAGTAAGGATTTGGATTGGAAATTACACTACTGATTGATTGGAATGAGATTGGAAACAGAATTGGAAAACACAACAATCAGATAAAAGAAACGTAAAACGCACGTTTAAAAACTACGTATACGTACAAAATAAAAAGTGAGATCTAAAAAATAAAAGACCTAAAAATATGAAAATGACATTTTTACAAACCTAATGGTAAAAGAAAATTTATAGAAAAAGAAAATTATTTTTATAACTATTTATCTAATTATTATTAATTAAAAACTAATTTTAACTATTTAATAATAGCCTAAAATACAAGAAAATATGAAATAAGGCTAGAAAAATAAAATTATGACTTAGAAAAATCTAAAATAACAAAATAGAATTTTCAAAACTATTTTTATATTTTTCTGATTATTTATGTATTTTCTAGGAATTAAAAACTATTTAAAACTAATTAAATTAAGTAAAAATACAAATTTAACTAAGAAAAATCTAGAAAAATATTTTTTTGTCTTTTTATATTTATCTAAACCTAAGAAAAATGAAAACTTAATTTTTTGAACCTTTTCTGATTTAATTGGATTAAAAGCTATTTAAAAAGTGCTAAAAATTAATTTAAATGCAGAAAAATAGCAAACAGGCTAGGAAAAATCTGAAAATTTCAAGAAAAGTCTAAAATAATATAGAGAATCTAGGAAAAATAGAAAAACAAGGGGTTGTGTGAAGGAATAAGAGGCTGATGTGCAAAGTGCTTATAAATAAGCACTTAAGATAAGCCAATGAACACCAAAGGGTACCAACTGATTACAAAAGTTATAAATAGCTAAAAGTACCCAAATGAAACAATTTACAACTACTCTAAACCTCTAAAACACAAAATGCACATATTTGATGATTTGGCAAAAGTGCCAAAATCAGATTTTGGGGGCTACTTGCAGCCTAATAATAAGCTACTAAATAAGCTGGAAACAAAAAACAAGAAATTGGAACCTACACTAGACCTGGCCAAGAGTTTGTAAACCAAAAATCAGACCAAAGTGAGCTCACATGAGCTTGTTGCAAGGTTGCAACTTACAATGCACACTCGGTATACGAGTGTGTAAGAACTAAGCCCATTTGACAAGCTCATTTGGAGCTTATAAAAATTTGAAAAATTTACTAAAATGGTGACAAGTAAATAGACCCATTTGATTTTATGAACACCAAATTTCACTTGAATTGGCCCAGAAATGAACTCATGAAAAATCTCTCTAGTTAGGCTCAAAACTGAGTTTTCACTAAATTGACTTTTTTGACAGATTTGTAAATTTGACTTAATTGAGATTTGAACTCAATTTGTGGATTGAAAATGACATTAAATGATGAAATAGAACTAATGCAATCTAACTCTATGTAATTTAAACACAAAATGAGCTTTTGCTTTTTGAAAATCCAAACAGTTAAGAGTAAAGACAGATTAATTGTGAGGTTTGACTTTTGTTGTTCTAAAGTGCAAAACAAAGACTAGAAGGAGTTCAATAAAGCTACACAAGCACAAACCAACAGGTTATGACCACTGAACAAACCTTAAAAACAGCTTAAGTAACAAATCCAAACACACCTATATATCACTGAATTGCAAATTAAAAAAAAACTAACTACTGAACTATCATATATCATTAATCAAACTGAGTTTGAATGACCTAAATACAACTAAATAAACACATTTAAACTAATGGTGACCACAGATAAACATTCAAGCACAATATGCAAAATGGATGAAAACTGAAATTGAGATTTATACTCACAAGTGTCCAGCTGTCATGCAGGCTAAAACCAAACCCAATCCTACACTAACCTAATCTATTTTAACCCAAATCAACCTCTGCATCAACCCATATCATCACCAAACTGCTTGAACCAAAGTTTCACTGCACAGTTGACTTTCTTTGACCAAGTACACAAATTATTTGAAACTGAATTGTGAATTTAC
>OU343219.1:52465218-52523872 GCA_910596185.1 Chrysanthemum makinoi | reverse complement strand
TTTACAAAATAGGTCAGTTGGTTCCATTGATTACAAAAACACATCAATATAAAGTTTTTGATGCTTTGTGAATGATAAATTATTTATGTATAGCCTTCCTGATCTTGCCCTTCCGTGCCCGACTTCCGACTTTATGGACTGAAATACATGCTTAAGCTGTCAACACAAAGGTTGAGTGAAATTCATAGAGTTTGTTTGATGGTTGAACACATTATGTTGGTAGTGTGAGTTAATTTGACTTACACCAAGGTTTTGAAAACAAAGCGAGATATTATTGACTAAGCATCATGCAATCAAGGCGTTAACGTGTTCCAAATTTTATTGGAGAAATTGTTGGTACGTGCCCTAGTAGGTAAAATTGCCATTTTTACCTAATGTTACTCAAATATAGTGCGTTTGTTTGCCTCTAACGGGCGAACACAAACGGGATTAAATCAATAGATCTATTGCAAATATTACGCCCACTCTCACATAGTGATTAATGATTCATGATTTAGGGACTTATGTTTGGCAAATCTTGTGGCTTAATAAAACAATCAGATAAGCATACGCTTTGAAAGCAATTGTGTTCGGTTTAAAATAAATCATGTATCTCCCCAAAGGGTTTGTAAAACAATTAAGTAATAAAAAGTGGGGCTATGAACTCACCAAGAGTTGATGACGTTAAATACTAACGGATGTGATGGATAAGTCGGAAGACTTCTACGTGCAAACTAAAAATGAAATGTTGCGACTTAAGTTTGGAATAATGTTTTAGGAAAACATAAACCATCCTATATATATCCCTATGTTGATCATGATGTAGTCAATTTTCATTTGATGTTTATAGAAAGATCTTTAATATGTGAAAACATATTTAGTTTATAGATATCGCACTACCGTTAGGCCATCATAATTCAGAGGTCATGCAGTAAACGTTCGAGGAGCTAGGACACTTTAATTCTGAAATCCAGCTGACTCGTCGATACGCTTTTTACTCAAATGAAACCCCTCACATGAAGCTCCCTACTATTGTAGCACTTAGTAAATACAACATATGTTTTGAGTGAAGATTGTTATAACATAAAGTTTATCATGTTTTAATAACTATCTAGTTTTTACAAGTTCTCGTCGTTTCAAACAAGCCTCGAGGCTTTAGCCATGGTCTTGCCGTGACTTTGGTCTTGACTACCATGGTCTTGAGACTCATCCTTGACCTTAGCCGTAGCCGTGGTCTTGGCTTATGGCCATTAGGCCTCTTGTTTGCTTTTAGTTGTGACAAAAGTATAGTTGTGGGAACTATTTTTCGGCAGATTTCGATTTTGAAAGATTTTTGGCTTATTTAAGCGTTTTCAAGGTCCGAGCTTCTTCATTATTTAAGGAAAGCGTCGTTCGGACAACTTTCGTGTTTTAACTTTTTATGATTCGGACCATAAGTATGACTTTCAAAATGGCGTAACCAAACAGTCCCCATATGGCGTTTGGCGTTTAGGTTTCGCTAACTTCTTTTGCCTATAACTTTTGACTCGTTTGTCCATTTTGGGTGATTCAAGTTGCTATGTTTACCTTTTTATCTTGTATACCATATTATGTAAGTTACATAGTCCATATGTTACTGATTTTAATGGTCTCACATGTATAGGATATGACTAGTTTTCTAGTTTGTTACTTTTATGACAATATGTAAATTAAAACAAGTGATTGAGTATATGTACATCATGAATCAACATAGTAACTATATATATAGCATGAAATAGTTAAGATTATGAATAATAAAGATGAGATGATGGTGGTGATAAGTTGCTTACAACTTTTGGCTTTCAAAATAGAAAGGGGTAACTTAGTAAGGATAGGACTTTGATTGATGGGTAAGACTTTGTATTGAGCTAGCTTTTCCACACTTGGCACCCTTGCAAACTTGAAGAGTTGGTGATGAAGTACTAAGTGACTTGAGTGGATTTAAACTCAAGAGGATCACTTAAAATTGCTAGAGATTTGATGAAGTAGCTTGATCTTTGGAACTTCCTTGCATAAACTTGGAGTTTATAGATCAAATGATGGAAGATGTGAGTGGTTTAGGGTATGAACGACCAAAATCAGTTTGTGAGGGAGTTTATGATGTATTTCACTTCCTATTTATAGGAAGGTAAGTTTGGTTAACCATATATTGGGTTAATTATTAACCATGGTTAAGTTAGGACACTTGTAATGATCAAAATGATGCATGCTTAGGATCAAGCCACATAAATGGTGACTCCCCACCCTTAGGTCGGTTTTAATGAATGACAAGGCTTAGATGATAAGCCTTGGTCTTATCTTGAGGTTTAGAGTAAGTTTTGGTTCCGTTAAATGCCAACCGTAAGTCGTTAAGCCATAAAACGTCTACAAGGTATCGTAAAATACAAACTTACAGGAATGATGAGACTCATCATTATACTCCATCTAAAACTATAAAATGGGTGATAAGTCTTATTGGGTGCAAAAATGCTTAAAGCTTTGGAAACACGGGTCAAAAACAGCGTAATTCGCGAAAAAGCGCGAACCTGAAAACGTAAAATTCCAAAACTTGTGAAATTGTCATAAAATGGTAGAAATACATATTTATAATGTTTATATGGTTTCTTGGACATATCGGGATCGAATGGCGTTTTAACCTAAAGTAGTTCTCGGACGGTTTAGGTAACGGATTCTGAATGGATTCAACGTCGCCGTCAGGAGACGACTTATCGAGATTTATTTATCTTGTCATGATAGTAAAATAAAAAAAAATATTTACAATATGAATAGTGAAAATGAATAGTAAATGTGAGTAGTAAAAGTGAATAGTAAATTCTCGAAAATGAAAAATAACCACGAAAATGCGGGTGGTTACATGCTCCATCCTTCACGCACTATCCTTCGGCCTAATGGGTCATTGGTTGCTACAACATTGCTAGTTTCACCCATTTCTCGGCTTTTCACCCCAGGAACTTTATCAGTTTCATGGTATATCACTATTAGGTCAATGAATTTCTTATAACAGTTTCTTACTGCTTCTTCATCTCTAGTAGTTAGACTGTCTTCATTCTTCTCTTGATGGCTTTTGTGGGTTTATTTCAAAGGTTTTGTCATCTTCTGATCATCATCGTACTATTATCAAAACATCAAGGCCTTGTCCCCATCATACTCATACATCTTCATCTTTGGCATCATTGCCTTTGTCAACCATCATGGTTGTAGGGTTCTTCACGAACCGGGGTTTCAAGGTTGGTTTTTTTCTCCTCGATCTCTTATGAACAAACTGTGTTCTTTCTTTCTTTGTAACAAAATGCAACCATGTTTTCTTCTTCTCCTTTCTTTCTATTCTTCTCTCTTGAATTTGCCCTTTTTTTTTCTTGGTTAACCACCGGTCTTTGGTGGTAGCAAATTCTCTATATCTTTCTTTATCTTCTTCGTCATTCTGATTCTTGAGTGTCTTGTTTTGATCCCTTCTCTCACGATACCAATGTTGTGCAGGTTGTGTGAGGTTTCCGGGGATCGAATGATCCAAACAACAACATGTATAATCATCATTGAAAGGAGTAAGAAAAGGAAACAAGGAATATGGGTTGAACCCTTTAAAAGCCGATATATAAAAGCTGGAAGGGTTACCTTGTTTGTTTACAGAATCCTACATATATACTTATTGAATCGTTGCCTACAAGAGACATGTCGATTCATCATAACTAATCGTTACAACCCTAGGAACTAAATAACCGTTTATACCGGTTATGTATTGGACCGAGCCCATATACAAAGTTGGGTTTTACAGACTTCTAATCGACCCAACAAACATAATACAAACTTAATTATTGTCTTAAACATAATAAGTAACATAATCTTTGATCTAAATATATTAGAGGCTAACAAGTGAAGATGAAGGGCAGGGGGTGTAAAAGTCGGGTTATAGTTAGCTTGAAGTGCAAAATAAGATCCACACATTCTCAGTTGGGGATGCAACCCACCTAGAGAGATTAGAATATATGCTTATCTTGAAGAATTGGATTTTAGATTGAAGAAAGAGGGTTACATTTCTTCACCTAAATTGGTTTTGCATGATGTGGAAGAAGAAGAAAAGGAACATATGCTGAGGTACCATAGTGAAAAGTTGGCGGTGGCATTTGGGATCCTTAATATCTGAGGGTGAATTTAAGAACTTGAGGGTATGTCTTGTTGTCATAAAGTCATCAAACACATATCAAAGATCGAGGTAGCTAGGTGATTATTGTGAGAGACTCCCACCGTTTTCACCGTTTTAGGGATGGTATATGTTCTTGTGGGGATTCTTGGTGATAAACAAGAAGTGTTTAGTCACCATGTAGTAGGTGATCTGAAACCTAGGCATATGTTCTCCTAAAATAGTTGTACCATATAGGTAAGCGGTGATAAAATGTTATCTTTGATTATGGTTATTTGTACTCGTTTTCCAAGTTTTTTTTATGGTAAAGGGTTACCCCGGTAAAATGTATTAATCACAAAGAGTTGAGTAGAACATGGAATGTGGCCGAAGTACATAAACAATAAAAGCTATAAAAAACATTTCTTCATCATGCATCAAAAGATCGACTAACGTGGAAGTGATGCTCTGCAATTTTGTTCAAAGAGTTTTTGTTTATTTCATTGAAGAAAAATACGGGTGCTAGGCGTTAAATCTTAAGGAATTTTGGAAGGTAACAGTGAGTTGCTCTCCATTATAATAATGGTGTTGATATGCACACCATTTTATTTGATAAATACACCATCTTATACAAGCTATATAACACACCGTACAACATTGTAATGCACAAAAATGTGATGTGTGCAAATAAAAGTGATGTATGTATCAACCCCGGTGGAGCATGAACATTAATACTTCTATTGGCGTTAAGATGAAATTTGCCCAGCGTTATCGGCATTAGCCAATGGGAGCCAGCGTTAAATGCGTTATTTGGCGGCGTTAACACCATAATTTCGCGTTATTTGCTTTTTCTTTCTTTTTATGCCTAAATGAGGGGTTGTTTTTTAAATTATTAGAGTGTTAAAGTTTAACTTGAGAATGTTATTCTTTGTAGGTGTTTTTGGGATGTTAAGATGAAATGTTAAAGCGATGTGAAACTGGCGTTGCATGGTGTTAAACTTTAACTTGTGTTATTGATGTACATACTCTTATAATAAATGTTTGAACTTCGTAATAGCTATTTCAAATTTTTAACATAGTTCTTTGGGCTATAAATAATTTTTGTTGAATATTCACTTTGATTTGATTGTTGTGTCACCAACTCACCATCATATTAATCTTTAAAGAGAAAATTTAGAAATGAAACACTTTCGCCTCTACTTTACATATATAAACCTCATACATCCAATTTTCTAAAATGAACTTTTTAATATTAGGCGTTAGATTTGTAGCGTATACGTTTTTAAACGGTACACGTGTACACCAAATTCTCTGAAACGTGGTGAAGTAAGGCATTGATACAAACGAAGTGTTCGCGAAGCGTGCAGCGGATGGTGGCTGGGCACCGCATGCCTAAATTTGGCGTGAACACGGACCACGGTGTGGCGTGGGCACGGCGTGTCACCGAAGTGGGGAGCATAAATGCATTCATTTCGATAAAAAGTTAAGCGGCCAAGATTGCTTTGTTTATAAGCGGATGTTTTTGCAATAGTTGATTTAAGGGATGAAAGAGCAAATGGTCTTTGAAAAATGGAGCAGCCGAAGCAATCTTTATAGAGAAAGAACTCTTCAAATAATTCAACGACTAAGAGTTTGTTCTAGACCTTTACATTATTCAAGAAAATCCCATTTGAACTTCAATATTAAGCTTAGCTTTGTATGAGTAAACACTGATGAGATTTGCAGTAAGGTGTTTTAGCTAGCAGAAGAAGAAGAGAATGGGTGGGTGGTTGTCTTTTCATAAATTTGCTTCCTCACTTTAGTAAACTTCATTACTAATATTTTATAAAAAACTTTTACAAAGTTTGATAAGTAAAACTATACACTGTTAAATAACAATTGTATTTTGTAATGATTGAACCTTTTTACATTTTGGGTTGTTATAAAAGATAAAAGATGCGTTGTGGGGCAATGGAAAAAAGTATAATTGTATTATGATTGTATGATGAAAAATGTATGATAGTGAACGTAAAATGTAATTAGTACCGATGCTATAGAAAAAGGTTAGTCTCAATATAATCACTTTGTGTATATGGTTTATTTTGTAATTTCTTTATCTTTAAAGCAGAGCTGAAATCAACATTTTATCAGTCATAAATATCCATGACAACCAATTTTCTATTATATATTTTGAAAGAAAATGAAATAACATATGGATAATGTTTATGCCCATATTCATAGCCACACACAAACATCAATGATTGGTTTCTCAAATATACCATTCTTTTTTCACAGTTCAAAAATATTACTGGTATTCACATAAACATCTTTAAAAGGTGCACACTTTCAGAAAAAAGAAGAGCAAGGTACCTTTTTGTTTAAGTTTTATACAAAACTATGTACTCCTTACTTAAATCTATATTCTGATCAAAGCATGTGCTGAAGAAGATCATGTTTGTTTCACTACCAAACAAGTTGTAGATTATTGTTCGTGTATGTTTTCTAATAAGTATGCAACTGTTTAAGGGTAAAAGCTAAAATGAACTAGGTACTTACTTTCAGAAATGTCATATTAGGCGAACACTCTAAAGTTAAGCTGTCAAAGAACTATCAGCTATTACTTAAATCAATGGTTGTTAAGATCCCGATACAATTTTCTGATCTGGATAGCAAAACGATCCCGATCTTACATAGGATCTTATAAGATCCCAATCTTGACCACAGGATCGTAAGATCTACTCCGATCTGATCTTACTTTTCTCGAACGATGTCAATCCCTCTGTTGAAATCAGTCAACACTGAATCTACTATTTATTTTCACACGTGATTATTTGTTAAACATTATTAATTTTAGATGATTAATCTTTTCTTATACAAGTCTCGTTGACCGTTGTGTTGACCGCTTTTTTTGCCCGCCTAGTGTAAAATCGAGTAACTTTTTTGTCTTGAATATGATGAGAGTCGTGATCATGTAATTTTATTTTGTTCCATTTTTTTCCGGGTATTAACCTTTTACCCCAAAGAAAGATATAAGTAATATCACTGTTGAGTGTTTGGAGCCAGTTCAAACGCGGATGTTAACGATGTTTTTATTAACTTGTTCTTACTTTCTCCCTCGCGGATGTTAGTTTGATGTCACTCAATGATAATAAGAAGTATCTATATTTGGTTTGTTTTGCTTTATTATACTGTTTAGTTGGAAAACATTAAAAAACGTTTGGACTCCTATAGCTACCAACCTGATATTGATATTAAGCCTGTTGTTGCGCTAAAATTTTAGAACTTTAACATGAAAACAGTTTGCTATGCGTCGACCAAAAGGTTGGAAACAATGGTTACCCAAATAAATAAAAAGTTACATGATAGTTAAAATTGATAATTTGAAATCTTGAATGACTGCTACTCTGCTAGTTTACAATTCCAAAGATTCAATCCCATTGTCTTATTATTTTGTGTGTTTTGTAGGTCTCACTAAAAGCTAATACTTCAAGTAATGGAGTTTGTAACAGCAATCATTGGTCCTGTTGTTGAATCTTTGATGAAGCCTGTCAAGAAACATTTGGGCTATATCTTTTCCTCCACAAACAACGTTAGAAAAATGAAGACTAGATTGAAGCAATTGGATGGTACAAGCGTTGATGTCAGAAAGCACATGGAAACATCCAAAACAAGTCAACTGGAGATACCTACTCGGGTACCGGGTTGGTTGGAAGAAGTCGAAAAGATTAAGGAAGATGCTGAAAGAATTTCAAGTAACTACAATGGCTGTTTTAATGTGAAGAGGAGGTACCAAGCAGGAAGAAATGCATTCAAGACCACTGAGGAGATTGAGCGTCTTATTAAGGAAAATACTGAAAAAATGGAGCAATACCCAAAAACCTCTTGGAAAAGTGAGTTTTAAAAAGAACCCACTTCTGTACCGTCAAATGGTGATGCCAAAAATACTTCAAATCGAGAGATTTTTGAGGATGCACTCGGGTTCCTTCAACAAGATCACAAGATGCAAGTGATAGCGCTATCGGAATGGTGTTGGAAAAACCACAATGATGGAACAACTGAAGAAGACTGTCGAAGATAGGAATATGTTTGGTTGGATTGTGAAGGTGGTTATTGGGCAGAAGATTAACGTTTCAATTCAACAAACTGTAGCAGAATATATGGACAATCTTTAACTGAAACAGTAAAGGGCAGATCGTCTTCGTATTACATTTGGAAAAATGGCCCAAGAAGGTAAAAAGGTTCTAGTAATATTGGATGATGTCTGGGAGATGGTTGAACTCAATGATATTGGATTAAGCCCTTTGCCAACCGGCTTCAAATTGTTGCTAACATCACGAAATGAAACTATTTGCACACAAATTGCAGTAGAAGCTAATTAATTTTAAAAAGTTAGAGTGGATGTCATGGAGGAGTCCGAAGCAAATAATTTCTTTTGTGAAATCACAGGAGTTTCAAAAGAGTCTGATCCGGTGCTCAATGAGATAGGGAATCAAATTGTGAAAAGATGTGGATTTTTGCCCCTAGCCATCAAACTCATTGCAACAACCCTTAAATCTCAAGAAAATTTTGTATGGCGAGATACACTTAACCGTTTGAAGATAAATGATCTTGATAAAAATGTGCAAGAAATTATTGAAATTAGCTACACTTTTATACGAGAAGAGGAAGTTAAAGCGATTTTTCTGCTTTGTGGCTTGTTTCCTGATGACTTTAATATTCCGATTGAGGAGCTGACAAGATATGCATGGGGGCTTAAATTGTTGAAGGGTGTTCCTACTTTGGGTGATGCTAGAGACAGGACAAAAACATGTGTACGCAAACTCAAAAATGCAAATTTATTGATTGATAGTGATTACCTCGAGTGTGTCAAAATGCACGATCTTGTTCTTGCTTTTGTGGTAGGAGAAGTTTCTAAAGGTGACCATCCGTGGATCATTAACCATGGTGATATTTCGAGGTGGAGTAGGGCTGAGATGAGCAGGTCTTGCCAAAAGATTTCCTTGACCTGCATGGGTATGACCGAGTTTCCAAAGATTTAAATACCGAAGCCTAACTCTTTTGGACTTATGGGTGGAGATAGAACACTTAAGTTTCCTGAAGATTTCTATGAAGAAATGGAAAATCTTGAAGTTATAGCGTATGAGAAAATGGAGTACCCTTTGCTTCCACGATCACTTCAATGCTCCACCAATCTTCGAACACTCATTCTCCATCGATGCTTGTTGATGTTTGATTGCTCTTCTATCGGAGATCTTTTGAATTTGGAAGTGTTGAGCTTTGCAAATTGTGGCATACGAAAATTACCATCCACAATTGGGAATTTGAAGGAGCTAAAGCAATTGGATTTGACAGGTTGTTGATCTTCATATTGAGGATGGTGTTTTTAAGGGTTTGGTGAAGCTTGAGGAGCTGTATATGAGGGTCTCCGATGGAAAGCGCATTAGGTTCACGGATGCAAACTTTAATGAATTGGCACAGTGCTCAAGGAATCTTTCTGCATTAGAGATTGAATTCTTTGAAAAAAAGGATCAGCCGAAGAATATTCGTTTAAGAAACTCGAAAGATTCAAGATCTCCGTAGGATCTGTTGGTGTGATGAAGTATTCAAAGAAAACATAAAAAAATGCACTCATTAAAACACGTAATTTGGTCACTACTAAAGATGAACTGATGGAATCTAGATTGAATGAGTTGTTTCCAAAAACAGAGGTGCTTTTTTAAAAGTGAATGGTATGAATGATCTTGTCGAACTTTCAGTGGCATCGTTTAATAAATTAAGAGAGCTTCAAATTTCCATTGTGCGACTTGAGATACCTTTTCACAGTCCCAGTAGCTAATAGTTTGGTGAAGCTTGAGCGACTCGTAATTAGGAAGTGCCCTGTTATGGGAGTAGTAGCGGATAGTGTAAATGGTGAACAAGGGGTAATCAAGTTTCAAGAGCTAAAGTTTTTGGATTTGTCTGATCTGCCAATGTTGGTAGGTTTCGCAACCTATTAGTTCAGTTGAGCTACCTCAATTAGTAGAGTTGAGACTTGACGGCCTGCCAAAATTCACGAGCATTTATCCCGAGAATAAGTCATCAACATCTTCTGCAATTCAACCTTTCATAAGCAAAGAGGTAATATGTGTATGTCGATATATTAATCATAAGTCACAAATATAAGTGTCAATATATATATCTTACTATCTTAGTTTGGATGTATTAACAAGCTAGGCCTATATGTTGTGCAGGTTGTGATCCCTAAGTTGGAGACATTGAAGGTTTCTAAGATGGAGGCATTGCAAAGTATATGGCCTTATCAATTTTGCAGCAGCAGGGAAGTTAACAGTTGCATACTGAGAGAAATTGAAGTGACAGAATGTGATAATCTTGTGAATATTTTTCCGAGCAATCCGATGCCATTGTTGCATCATCTTATTGATCTCGTGTTGAAATGTGGTTCCATTGAATTTTTATTCAATATTGACGTGGGATGTGTTGGTGAGATTGAGGAGGGTTGTAGCAGCTTGAGATACATTGCAATAAGTAGATGTAAAAGTTTTAGAAATTTGTTTACACCTACCTTCGCTAGGTTTGATTTGGGCGCGAACTTGTCATTGAAGGTGTGCGTTATAACATCAATGAATCAGTTGAAAGGAGCCAAGAGGTATGTAATGCCATTCTTATTCCTACTTTCAGTTTCAACTTATAGAAGGAATTCTACATCTCAACTGAATTAGATATTCACATTTGTTTTATGTATTGATAGCTGCAGATGAATGATATAAACAGGGGAGAGATAGTACAAGTTGATGATATTATTCCGGATGTTAATGTTGCAATTCCATTTCATGTCTTATCTACGTTTCATCACCTCAGAAAAGTTACTATAAGCGACCGTGCTGATGTTGAGGTGGCGTTAGAGATAGAGAGTGCAACCAGTAAAGATTCAGCAACAAGTCAAAGGGATAATCAACAATGTATTTGGATGGGAATGGTTATGGTGGAGGGTGTAATTGGAATAAATTTTTTATGTTCTACGACACAACGAAATCCTCTTTCCACCACCGAAAACCATATCTTGATAGGTGCAAAAACATAAAGTATTTGCTCTCACCTTGCATGATTAAACTTCTTTCCAGCTTAGAGCTAATTGACATATGGTTGTGATGCTATTGAAGAAGTTGTTTCAAATAGAGATGATGAATATGAAGAAATAGCTACATCTTCCCAAACAAACACTACTTTCTTACCCGTTTGACTATCTCCTTCTTTATAATCTACCACACCTAAAGCTTATTGATGGTACTAACTCCAATATTCATGATCACTTTAAGGTATGTTTTTCTTTTAATATATCCTAATCCTATGCATAGTCAACTATATTTTTAATTTCTTTTAATCTCCATTCTTCATTATGTATGACGTCTATTGAAAAGATTGTGAGTGGTAGAATGATTTAATAACAATGACGCGAAAAGTTAATTACGAAACACAATTTGTTTTGTTTGTTTTATTTTATTTTTCTAAAAAAAACACACTTTCATCATTTTCTTATTAAATTAAAATATCTAAATGACCGTTAATGGTTCGCGAAATTAATTTTACCATTGTGACGGTTGTATATTTCTAGATATCAATGTTGCAAAATGGTTAACTTCGGCGATTAATGGCCGATTAATAGTTAATCGACAAAAGTACCTTGTCGATTTTGAAAATCGGTCGAAAAATAGGCCTAGGATAAAAATCGACACTAGCGGTCAAAAAATCGGCCGATTAACGGGACGAATCGGTCAAAATCGGCGAATCGGAATCGGTCATTTAAAAATAATAATAATTTAGACATTATACTTAATTTGAGGGTATTTCTTCACTATAACTTTACAATGGGCATCATAATCAGAATTTGAGCTTTTATTGAGGTTTTGAAAACATAGCAGGCTTGGAATCGGTTAAGATTTTTAGTTTTGGTCTCGAAATACCAAAAAGCTGAAATGCCAATCCGATTAATCACCAATTAATCGACTTGACCGATTACTGCTGCGGGGTGAATTACGTAGCCCGACTACCGATTCACGATTTTGCAACATTGATAGATATGCACTTCTATATAACACTTCGGCGAACATTTTATTCAAAATTTCCGCCCAAAAATCACATGTGATTTATTACTTTAATAATCACGTGATTTTTTATATTAAATTTTTTAACGGGTTTCAAACTCGACATTCGAGGCTAAAATCATATGTGATTTATGATATTATACTTGATTTTTAAAAAGGATAATTGTCTAGAAATGTATTCATCATTGACACCTTTTCTTTTATTGTGTACTCAACTTTTAATTTTTTATTGTATGTATCTAACTCTCTAATGTTTTTTATTGTATATATCATTCTTTTAATATTTCTTATTTTATGTATCATTAGTGTTAAGTGTTGTATTTGTTAAGAGTTAACTATACTTTTGGTCCTTGTGGTTTCTTTGGATGTAACACTTTTAGTCCATTGTTTGATCCCGATATATAACCTCAGTTAGTTCGAAATACATAACCGCCACCCACCACCACCATGCACCACCCACTGCCACCACCACCCACCACCACTATCGATCACCACCACCGCCACCCACCACCACTTACCTGCCACCCAGCCGCCACCCACCCCTTTACCAATCACCCACCACCACCTACCCGCCACAGCCACCCACCATCACCACCGTACCATCAACACTCATCAACGCACCACACTTTCCACCACCACCATAACCGCCACATCACCACCAATTACCACCACCATGCACCATAGACTCGCCACACCCACCACCACCACTTTTACCTACACCCTTGTCACCACCACCACACACTCACCACCACCAACACACATATGCGCCACCTACCACCACCTGCACCACACCGTCACCCACTGCCACCACCTCCACCCCAGACCAAAACTGCGATCAACACCACCATGCACCCCGCCACCCCTTTGCCACCATGGTGGTAGGCGTGAATGGCGCTAAATGAGTGGTGGTGGTTGGTGGTGGAAGTAGCGACAATCAGCTGATGTGAAATAGCGTAGATGGCGGTGTGCGTGGTGGTGATTAATAGTGATGGTGGAATGATGAAATGCTTGATAGTAGCGGTAGTGACAATGGGTGGTGGCGGTGATGTAGTGGTGGTGGTATGTAATGGTGGGTGGCAGTGGCGAATTAGCGATGGTGGCGATGAGTAGCGGTGGTGCATAGTGAGTGATTGGTAATGGTGGCAATGGGGCAATGGTGGTTCTTCAATGGTGGTGATTGGTATTGGTGGTAATTGGTTAATTAACGTGAAATGGATGGGTGGTGATTGATGGTGGTGATTTGGGTTGTGCATGGTGTGGTGATTGGTGGTGGTGGTGGTGGTGGTGCGGTGGTTATGGATTTGAGCTCACGAGGTTAAGTATTGGGACCAAAACAAATAGACTAAAAGTGTTGCACCGGCAAACTACAGAACAAAAATGTAGTTAACTCTTAACAAATCAACACTTAACATATTGATATACAATAGAAAATTAAAAAATTACATACAATAAGAAATATTAAGAGTTTTGATACATATAATAAGAAAATTAAAAGTTAGATCACAACAAAAGAAAAGTGTCAAGTTGGTCTTTAGGTGGCTTTATAACACTAACAAATGGTCGAAGTATATCAAAGTCTTGTTTACTGAAAGATAAAATATTCTCCTCACGATTGTGTATTTTTCGTAGCTTGAAGATTTACCGTTGACAAAATTTTCCCATTTGTTCTTTAGAAAAAAGTGCTATTTATTGATCTTACCTTTAAAAATGATATATGCTAATTTGTTATTTGTGTTATTTCTAATTGTATGTAATGTAATATTAGTTCAATGTATACCTCAAATTCTCTAAAGACTTGATGAACTAATTATGGTTATTCATTTTTTTTTTTATCAACACGAGAAATAAGCGACTTTCATCATTTAAAAAAATAAATATCTAAAACCATTGTCGTTATATGAAACCAATCATACCATCATTATAGTTAAATCATCTTTCTATAGAGGCATTTCTATAATTTGAAACGGACTTTTTTTGACTATTTTTTGTGAATGTTGAAATTTACATCTAAAAAAAATCAAACATATGATTTGCTATTTTATAATCACAAATCACACGTGATTCCTAACATATAAATCACATGTGATTTTCCACATGCAAATTTTAACACTAAAAATAAACTCAAAAAATGTCGTGAAATATATCAAAGCTGCTCTCTTTGAAAGATAAAAAATCCTCGTCATGATATTTCTCTTTTTTTTTTTTTTTAATTTCGATGAAAAAAATGAGTAATCAAGATTTGTTTGTTGGATCTTTATAGAATATGAGGTATATATTGAAGTTAATTCAAATAATAATAATTAACAAATATAATCACTTACGGTATATGATTGTAAAATATATGGCGTGTTTGATTTTGCTTATTGGGCTCTTTTTAACGTAGATAAACATCGGAAAAAATAAAATTAATAAATTATATGCTTATGCTTATCTACTCAAATACATGTTAGGATATGTTTATTTTAAATTCTTAAAACTTTTTACAGCTTAGACAAATTAATTCCTTCATCTCTTGGTATTGATGACATGTTCAACTAAACTTCCAACATTATCAAAGCCATATTATATTTATCATTACACCTCTAAATTGAATACAACAAAAAGTGTCATTACACTAATTTTTCATATCACATAGTGTTTTCAGGTGGGTTTTGCTTCTCCATCATTATGCCAATATTCGGAAAGATAGAGATCTATGTATGTGAGGCGTTAACCTCGATTCCATTGATGCAGTGGGGAAAATTACAAAAGCTTGAAGAGCTGAGAATAGTTAATTGCGGTCACTAGGGAGATATTTGAGATTAAAAGGGTCAACAAGAATGGTAGTGATAGTGCTAATGTTGGTGATGAAATTGGTGATATACTTTCTGGAGTGACAATTCCAAGGTCATAAATATAACTTTGGTTGAATTGCCCAACTTAAAGAAATTGCGGATTTTCGAATGTGATCTTTTGGAACATGTATTTACAAGTTCCACACTTGATAGCCTCAAGCAGCTTGTAGAGTTGACCATAGAAAAGTGTAATGCAATGCAAGTGATTGTGAAGGAAGATGGACAACATAATTCTAAAACTGTTCTCTTTCCCCGTCTAAAGTCTCTTACACTAATCGATTTACCAAATGTCGAAGGTTTCTTCTTGGGAATGAATGAGTTCCGATGGTCAATATTGGATGAGGTTACGATATATGGTTGCCCAAAAATGATGACTTTCACATCTGGTCGCTCGATGACTCCAAAGCTCCACTACATACATACAGGTATTGGCAAGCATAGTCTTGAATATGGTCTCAACTTCCCATCGTCCGTGCATCCATGAGGTATGTTACTACCATAATTGCATCAACAAATCAATTAATCTCTGTTTCCTTTATTATTTGACATTTAATTTAGTTTCTGGTAAATTGTCTACCTGATGATGATGAATGCGTTTGTGTTTCTTCATTAGGAGATTCAGTTCCATAGCTCAAGTATGTGTTCTAATCCAAATATAAGAAACCTACTTCAATCCCTTGGTCTTTTCAAATCTAGAAAAGCTTCATATCAAGTGGAAGCAATCTTTAAAGGAGATATTTGAAGTAGTAGATTTGGAAAATGATGATGTGAATGAAAAGCAATCTGTTGTGGTATTTCCAAAGCTAAAAGAAGTGACTCTGGAAGGCTTGATAAGTATGAGGTATATATGGAAGAGCAGTAGGTGGATAACTTTGAACTTTCCAAACCTTACAAAAGTGCTAATTGAGAAATGTCAAACTTCTTGATCATGTTTTCACATGTTGCATGGTTCATGATCTATTACAGCTACATGAGCTTGAAATTAGTAGGTGCGATAAAATGGAGTAATTGTCAAAAAGCAGAAGATTCTGACACTAGAGCTACTGATGTTGTTGAGTTTCGTTCTCTGAAATCCATAAAACTTGGTTCCCTTCAAATCTCAAGGTTTTGCTTGGGGCGAGGATTTTCTATGGCAATCGTTAGATACTTTGGAAATCAAAGGCTGTCCACAGATAACGGTTTTCACGTGTGGACAATCAACTACTCCACAGCTAAAGGTAATAGACACATCTTTTGGATTGTGTTACGCAATGAAGACCCAACCTCATTTATAAAGGCCAAACAACAAGAGGTCGCATTGATCTCAGTCAGATATTTACATGTTTATCATATTCAGGGGTTCGAATCACTCTATTAATTAATACTCTATTCTCCTACAGGGATTGCAGTTCTGAGGAAACAACGAGTTTATACCTGATATTTAGTGATGCATTATTTTGGTATGTAATTTGACGTCAAGAATATTGAATAAGTAATATTGCACCTGTACGTGTACAGGGTCCATGCCTCAACCTTGCTTGTAGTAATATAGCAGCTTTTTTTATTGGGTAGGCGAGCTCTAATGAATGTTGTTGGAACTTGAAAACTACTCCTACTTTGCACCAGAATTGCTTAAAGACTATGGTTTGGATGTATGCTGCATTGGTCAGGTGAGACTATTTCCAAATATCTCGGCGACCTACCAATGGTCGTTAACATATATAAAGATGTAGAATGTAAAACTGGTGATTGGCGAGACCATTTCATGCCCGTGTACCTTTTGGTACCTGCTATCCTACCCAACAAGGGCGTATGCACCGGTTAATTACCTGATCGCGATACCCACATACTGAATCATTGGTCTAAAATATGTTTCATAAGCAAAAGAAACTTTTCACGGTGTGGCTCTTTGTTTGTTTCTGTCTCGGTATCCATTGATGTTAGTCCGAGTGTCTATCCGTAATATGATGTTGTGTAACTAGGCTACTAGAGGTTGTAGTTTCTTTGTGGTTTCAACTAATAGTTGTAACTTGAAAGTACCATAAATGTAAAATGTGTTTTAAAAGTTTGTGTTTTGAACGGATAAATTGGTGGTCATTTCTCTTTGATAGGCTAACTAAATAATGATGGATTTATTGGATTTTATTCACTGGTGTCTTGAATTTATTAACATTGAAGGTCTTGCTAGGAAAATGTGGCAAACCATTATACGTGTTCGCAATGCATCATTAAAGATAATCAAGTGTGACGAGAGATCAAATTTGTAATGAATTCTTTTACAAAAGTTATATAATACTCCAATGCTTTAGTGACGTTGGAATTTATTATAGTTTGCATAGAGTATGTAATGCCAATTCGACTACCTATTATTTGGTAAGTTGAATGATGATGTGTGATATTGTTGTTATAAAGCTCCTAATAAACAATCTTAAACCTGATGCGTAGTTAACATTATTATTTACTTTATATATAGTTAACATTATTGATTCTCTTTATATGTGAGTGTTGAAGGGTTATTAGCTAATCTTGTACTAGTAAGATAAAACACAAAGTCAAAGCTTAGCATAGAGGCAAATGTTTGCTTGCAAGGTATGAGGAGCCATCAAACATCTTGGTAATTTATAAGATCAATGCTTGTTAAGTTCGCATATCAAACATCTTTTTAACATTAGAATTGAAAAAATAGGTAAACACAATTTTTATAACTAAACACAAACTAAAAAAATATATAACTTGTAATTTATAAGATCAATGCTTCATATATTACAAAGATACATGATTGCATTACTATTATTTTTGTAAAACACACTAAGGATCTATGATTGAACCCCATTGTAGAGCGTGAGATTCTAATTCCTCGTTGTAACTAAAAAATATATGAATTTTTTTTAAAGTAAACAACATGGATATGACCTAAAATTGTGAGGTGCACAGTAATAGCAAGGAAAGGTCTTTTCAGAGACCAATTCAATACTTGCAGGAAAGTGAAACAAAACTAAGAATAAGATGGCAAGCGGGACTTGAGTCAGGTTAAGAAGGAGATAAACCGATTTTAAAAAGATAAATTTTATATTATTGGTTGTTGTGTGTGTATGTGTGTATTGGGGGTGTTTTTAAATAATATAAAAATAGAAAAAAAAATGGAAGAGATAGAAGGTCTTGCAATGGTTGTAGGAAAATTGAAGGAAAATATTTTGAGAGAAAAATTTGATGTGATGAAGGAAAAGCCTCACCACGTTTAACTTATTATGTAGTGCTATTTTTGTGCAAGTACCCAAAGCATGTTTTGAGCATATCATTTGGACTTGCTTATATAGGTATGTCCATATAAGCCTTTTGTACTTATTTTTGTGATTAATATATTTGTGGGTTTTATTCCCCTTTTCCCAAAACAAACAATATACTTTTACCACCTCTAAATATAGAACTGGTTTATTGTCAAACGGAGCTACTAATGTTTTTGTTATTTTTAAAAGCTTAAAATAAGAGATAATTCTAAATTTAGTCATCTTTTTACTTTTAGGTATTAACTAGTACAAGAAAACCATTTGAAATGGTCTTGCTAAACCAATAGATTGTGCGGATTTTTGACATAGGTCCAAGAAGGTATTTGATTGGTAGTTTTTGCTAGCTCGACAACGATTTTTGTTAGATCGTTACTTTTTGTAAGACCCCATTTATTTGAAAAAAAACACATTTATAAATTTTGAGAAAAAGAGTAGGTCTCTAGTTTGTATTTACATTATACAGTTTTGTCTTCTTAAAATAAAAAAATAAAAATTGATTTTCTAAAATTAACTCCAAACATAAATAAAAAAATGATACAAAGTGGTGCAATTTACTCTTTTTTATTAAATGCCCTCCACATAGCTTCATTTCTATTTGACAAACTGCTAGCAAATGAAAAAGGGCTAATTATGAGACTATTTGAGTCACTCAAAGTGGCGGGTTTTTAGACTCACTTTAGTGGTTTTCTTGAAATACACCGGCGACTTGCGGCGTTTTAAATTCTAATATTAAGGCGACATGTGTCACCCAATAAAGTCGCGCTCAATCATTGTTGTAATACTTTCGTAAGGGCTAACTAGGTGTACTTTTGAACAAAATATATCAGCTGACTTTTCATACTTTGAGCGACCTTCTATTTTGTCATTTTCTACTAAAAAGTCAAACTGAAAAATATTATTTTGTTTTTGCCCCTTCCCAGTTGAGCAACCTAAGCAACTACGGCTTGGTACTTTGAGCGACTTATTTTACTTTACCTTTTCGTAATTAAGTCGATACTTTTGTAAAAGTAATATTTTTTAAATACTTTTTAAATACTTTAAAACACTTTTTATTTCAAATTCTTGAGTGATGTAATAAATATTTGGGTGACTTTATATTCTTTAAGTGATTTTTTATTTAAAAATCCCCACATTAACTCATAACACAAACACAGCGATCAAACTAGCTACCCCAAAACACACCTACACTCAGTCTATTTCCTCTTCTCTTACCTTTCCACCTACTCTAAATCAAACCCAATAATAAAATCAAAATCAAAGTTTAAACCCTAACCCTATATTCCGTTTTCGGTTTAGTTAAGGGATTAATCTATTCAAACCATAACCTTGCCATTATTAATTAGTCAAGGCCTAAATGGAAAATCTAAGCAGATACTTTGATGCTAAGATATATGTTAGTTCCAAGGTAAATTATCTAGAAGCGATTAAAGGTAAGTTTGGAAAGAATCAAGGCGAATTAGCTTGTTCCAAGAAACTTCGGACCCAGATTAGATATACCCTCTTGTCATGCAAATGATAACCATTTGCTAAACTTCTTTTCGACATCGGTATATATCCTAAATTGCTTGATTATTGCCCCCCATACCTACATAATGGGGATAAGGTTTTGCAATTTGGTCGTGGGGAGTTTCTATTGATGAAGGGTCTTATTTTTGGTCCTTTGCGACGGTATAGAAGTTCGTTTTCTTTGGAAGGATCGAACCATGGGAACGAATCTACGGGGCTATCACCTTCTTTGGCCGATCTTCCAACCTTTTCACACATTCAGTTCACATAAGCCCTTGACTAAACTAATCTAATACAAAGTCAAGGGGAAAATGTCTATATAATCTATGTGTTTTATTTGGGCTTTTAAGGTTTGATTTGGGGAAAAAGCTTTAAGAATTCTTGTCGTGTTTTCGTATACTAAGAATAAATTATTTGTATTGTTTTCTTTCATGTTAGATATGGATTCTTGAGAGTTATCCCAACAGCAAGTCATGGTGGAACAAAAACCCAAGTAAGATGCATGCGTGGTCTTTCATGGTCAAAGGGTAAAATGTTCAAAACGTGATTATAATCTCTTGTTTGATCCTATAAGCATTTCCATTATTTTTTTGTTATCGTCAAAATAAGTTACGACTTCTCTATATTTGTTTGGACATTATAATAATTTGTTACCCAGGTTGAATCCATGTGGAACTTGTTCCAACTAATAAATAATTTGTTACAAGGTTGAATCCATGTTTAAGATCGATAAAGTTTAACAAAACTTTAGATTTATCGTTTGTGTTGTTGTTGCTTGTTTGGCATCGTTTAAGTTTGAAAACAATTTTCAAAGTTTGTGTATTTCGGCTTTGGGAAGTATAAATATAGGATGAGGAAGAATATCGAAAGTGAATGAGGCTTCGGTTTAATGACTGAAAAGGCGATGTATGAAAAATAGTACATAAGACATAAGACGTTTTCGGATTAAGTGGGTATCATAAATGAAGAAGATATATATATGTATATTAAGTGTACCCATAACTATATTTTATTTTCATGCTTTGTTGTTAAAATAAATATGTTTGGAAATTGTTTAAGTATAATTTAACTTGTATACATTTGTGATTAGAAAAACCAATGTAAGTTTCAAATACATGTCAGATGCACAAATATTTGTTTAAAATAAATGTATTTATCTATACTAATTATAATAGAGGAATGAATCTCTCTCCTCATGGTATTAAAATTAAGACTTACAAAATACAAAGCCTATTGTACAATATCTAATGCACTATTAATGATCTTTCTCATCAATCTTAATTTTAAGACTTACAAGCCTTAAAGCTTAATGTACAAAATACAAAGCACCATTAATGTGGTCAAGATATTTAATGTAGTTAATTAATTAAAGCGGTCAATAAATACAATTAATGTAGTTATTAAAACACCCCTTACACAAAAAATACAAATTATCAAACATATTGTACAACCAACTTAAACATAATTCCTGCATTAAAATGTCACTAATACAAATAATAAAAACATTATACAAATATTCAAGCCGAGCAGGGGCAGTCCAAATGGGCGAGCCAGCAGATGCGATCCAAACAGAGCAGGGCCAAGCGGGTCGAGCGAGTGAGCTTACGGGCAGCATTTCGAAACCCGAACGAGCACAAGAAACTAAGCGAAATTCTTGAAATCCGTATATTTATTATCAAAAAGACATAATAAACTAAAATACATGATTCACGGAGAAAATTTTTATTTGGAGTATCCCACATGGCGGGAACCCTACATTAAATGTCACTAATATAAATAATAAAGCACATTATCTGATATTCAAGCAGAACGGTCCACAGGCAAAATGGGCAAGCCCGAGCTGGTGCGGGCCAAAAGCGGAATCGAGCCCGAGCGGGCATTGGCTAGAGCGAAATTCTTGATATCCGTAAATTTATTGTCAAAAAATACATAATAAACTAAAATACATGATTTACCGAGAAAAATTTTATTTGAGGTACCCTTGCCCACTTAGCCTTGGTACCTGCTAGTTTTAAGAATGTTTAAGTATTAACTTAATTTATTGATGCCAAATACAATGTAGTGTCAATATAATAGGTTAAAATATATGTGAAAAAATCAGGCATGACCAGTTGTATATCTTTATTTGTTTGCGGTGATTATTGCCATAAGTTGTATAACAAGTTTTAATAAGCTTTAATGTCCACATTTAATGTTTGTAAATAAGTGTTTACAAGTGAATTTATATCTTAGCAAATTTCAAAAAGTGCAAAAGTATTCATTTGAATTAGAATTGTAAGTCTATATTATATGGAGTTTTTGACTAACTAGTTGTTTTCTACAAAAATATTTACCATTGTATGGTAAGTCTAGAAATATTGGCTATTCTATAGGTATTTTTGTTTTATTTTTCTTTTTTACTTTTCATTTTGTAGTCATTTCTTTTATCTAATATGATTGAGCAATGCGGTAAACTGAATTCAACTCTTTATATTGTTAAAAAAAACTAGAACTCGTACTACTTTAACTCAATTTTTACACGTTTACATTGTTGAAAGGTGGTTTGGTCAAAGCAATCAAAATATATTCACTGGTTAAAATATGCTAGGCATTTCAATTTGACACATTAATCTATTATACATCAAACATGATTGAAAAATATGGTAACCAAAAGAATGCTACGCCAAAAAATAAAATAACATTCAACAAAACAATAGATTCACAAATATAATGCATTCCTCGTTAGTTTTACCCAAACAAGATTTACAAAGTAAAACTGGTTCAAAATTAACAAAATTGAAACAATTTATGCTATCTTTGAATGGTATAATTGTATGTAGCGTCATTGTTCACAACAACTCGGTTCGGTACTTGGCTCGTCCTTTATTCTTCTAGCACACCTTTAAATAAGCATAAACCAAAATTGAGCTAAGCACTAAATAATCATACAAATGAAATGTTACATAACAAACATCATAGAGTACTAGAAGTACAATATATGGTCACAAAGAAAATACAAATACAAATTCTAAAGAAATAACTAATCATCTATCTATATAAAATTGATGTACAAATATATAAGTTGAAATTGTAACTTTACCGGACTTTGTTATGTAGATGAATGGACGATTCACTGTCGCAAGTCATGTAACAATGAAAACAAGCGGCTACAGGAAATAGGGTAATGTAGAGTTTTTTTTTTTTCCTCTTTACGTGTTTACTGTTTGTCATTTAAGAAAGGTTAAAAAATAAGCTATGTTATCAAAGTTGGAAACTAATGCCATACAATAGTCAATATTTATGAACATGCCATACAATGGTTAGTAATTTTTTTTAAAGCAATTAGTTGGTCAAAAACTCTATTATATGTGTGTAAAACTTGTTTTGTAGTATGTTTCAAAATTTAGTTTCTTGTTTATTTTCGTTATCAATTCGTGACTTGTCATATACTTAAAGCGTGTTGCAAATTTTGTGTCTTGGATGAACTGTGTAATTATATAAACTTAAGAAATAAAAAACACATGCTATAACATTGTTGTCAGAATTTTCTTTTTCTATTAAAGAAAAAAATTATTCCTACGTTATCCTATCTTTTAAAACATGAAATAGAATAAGATTCGGTGGAAAATAGTAAAGCTGAAAAATGAGATAAGAAAGCAACAACTGATTTGATACATAAAGTTTCCACTAAGTTATGTCATAAATCATTTAAAGCAAAATTTTCTTTTTAGGTGATAAAAAATTGATAAATTTTTATATCAAAGAGGTAAACGTTAAAGAGCGTTATAGAAATATGAAATCATATTTATCTTAAAAGCGAGGCGTCCATGAATGCAAAAATTTTGAAGGCCCATGCGAAATTATATAATGAGTCATTTCGTTAAGCAATATTTTATATAAAAGTGTTACGTTTATAAAGATACAATGCAATTAGTTATCTAAACGTTCTAACATATTACTCATTTAAGATATTTTCATCTATACCTTTCTTCTTCGTGAAAATTATGTCTACACATGCATATAATTATTAACGAGACACATTTTGGGGCCAAAACATTCGAGACCCTGACGATCGCTCACCTTGCACACCATCAAAGACGGCCCTTAAAAGCATGAGCCGCAACAATTATTTAAAAGAAAATGAAATAACATAGAGATATTTTAATGCCCATATTCCTAACCGCACATAAAAAGCAATGATTGCTTTCTCAAATATAACATTCTTTTTTCACAGTTGAAATCATATTATTATTCACATAAACATCTTTACAAAGCATTTGAAGAAGAAGCAAGGTACATTTTGTTTAAGTTTTATACAAAACTATATTACTACTTATGTGAAGAAGATCATGTTTGTTTTACTACCAAACAAGTTAATAAGTATTCAAATGTTTAAGGGTAAAAGCTTAACACTCTAAAGTTAAGCTGTCAAAGAATACCATATATAGATGTCATGATCATATTTATTTTGCTACCAAACAAGTAATGGATTATGATATATTCAACTCCTGTTTATATGCCTCTAGAACCCCCTTTCGATCAACTGCATTATGTTTAAGGGTAAAAGCTATAATTGAACTACACATGTTCAGAAATGTCATATTAGACGAACACTATATAGTTGAATTGAACCATTAAAGACAATATGGATGTCATGAACGTTTGGAAAATAAAGAAGCCATTTTGATATGATGGGAGTTGTAATCATGAAAAGTTTTTTGGTTAAGAGTGTGGAGCAAAGCAAGTTCAATCAGCGGATGTTAACGTTATTTTAATGTCATTGAATGATAAGTAAATGCTTAATCAAATATGTAGCAGTATCTATATTTGCTTTGTTTTGCTTTATTATATTGTTTAGTTTGAGAATATTAAATACATTTGGACTCCTATAGCTACCAACCTGATATTGATATTAAGCCTGCTTTGGCTAAAATTTTGAACTTTAACATGAAAACAGTTTGCTATCGTCGACCAAAAGTCGGAAACAATGGTTACCCAAATAAAAAGTTCGCAGCGATAATTTGAGGAAAAAAAAAAAAAAAAAAAAAAAAAAGGTTCAGTTTGTGCCAACTGATAGAAAAATAAGAAAGCTTGAATGACTGCTAGTTCTTTAAATTGTCTGATTGTTTTGTGTGTTTTGTAGGTCTCACTAAAAGCTAATATTCCGAGTAATGGAGTTTGTAGCAGCAATCATTGGTCCTGTTGTTGAATCTTTGATGAAGCCTGTCAAGAAACATTTGGGCTATATCTTTTCCTCAACAAACAACGTCAGGAACATGAATTCTAGATTGAAGCAATTGGATGGTACAAGCGTTGATGTCAAAAAGCACATGGAAACAAACAATACAAGTCAACTGGAGATACCTACTCGGGTACCGGGTTGGTTGGAAGATGTCGAAAAGATTAAGGAAAAGGCTGAAAGAATTTCAAGTAACTACAATGGCTGAAAGAAATGCATTCAAGACCACTGAGGAGATCGATGGTCTTATTAAGGAAAATACTGAAATAATTTGGAGCGATACCCAAAAACCTCTTGGAAAAGTGAGTTATAAAAAAGGACCCACTTCTGTACCGTCAAATGGGTGATGCCAAAATTACTTCAAATCAGCGAGAAGATTTTTGAGGATGCACTCAGGTTCCTTCAACAAGATCACAAGATGCAAGTGATAGCGCTATCGGAATGGGCGTGTTGGAAAAACCACGATGATGGAACAACTGGTAAAGACTATCGAAGATAAGAATATGTTTGGTTGGATTGTGAAGGTGGTTATTGGGCAGAAGATTAACACGTTTTCAATTCAGAAAACGTGCAGAATATATAGGACTAAATTTAACTGAAATGAATGAAACAGCAAGGGCAGATCGTAGCCATTACATTTGAAAAGATGTCCCAAGAAGGTAAAAAGGTTCTAGTAATACTGGATGATGTGTGGGAGATGGTCGAACTCAATGATATTGGATTAAGCCCTTTGCCAACCGGCTTCAAATTGTTGCTAACGTCACGAAATGAAACTGTTTGCAAACAAATTAAAGTAGAGGCTAATTCGGATGTTAAAATAGTTAAAGTGGATGTCATGGAGGAGTCCGAAGCAAATAATTTCTTTTGTGAAATCACAGGAGTTTCAAATCCGGGGCTCAATGAGATAGGAATCAAATTGTGAAAAGATGTGGATTTTTGCCCCTAGCCATCAAACTCATTGCAACAACACTTCAATCTCAAGAAAAGTTTGTATGGGAAGATACACTTAACCGTTTGAAGAAAAGTGATTTTAATGAAAAAGTGCAAGAAATTATTGAAATTAGCTACACTTATATACGAGAAAAGGAAGTTAAAATATTTCTGCTTTGTGGCTTGTTTCCTGATGACTTTAATATTCCAATTGAGGATCTCACAAGATATGCATGGGGGCTTAAATTGTTGAAGGGTGTTCCTACTTTGGGTGATGCTAGAGACAGGACAAACACATGTGTAAGCAAACTCAAAAATGCAAATTTATTGATTGATAGTGATTACCTCGAGTGTGTCAAAATGCACGATCTTGTTCTTGCTTTTGTGCAAGGAGAAGTTTCTAAAGGTGACCATCCATGGATCACTAACCATGGTGATATTTCGAGGTGGAGTAGAGATGAGATGAGCAGGTCTTGCCAAAGATTTCCTTGACATGGGTATGACCGAGTTTCCAAAAAATTTAAATACCGAACCTAACTCTTTTGAGACTTATGGGTGGAGATAGAACACTTAAGTTTCCTGAAGATTTTTATGAAGAAATGGAAAATCTTGAAGTTATAGCGTATGAGAAAATGGAGTACCCTTGCTTAGTTTCCAAGATCACTTCAATGCTCCACCAATCTTCGAACGCTCATTCTCCATCAATGCTTGTTGATGTTCGATTGCTCTTCTATCGGAGATCTTTTGAATTTGGAAGTGTTGAGCTTTGCAAATTGTGGCATTCGAAAATTACCATCCACAATTGGGAATTTGAAGAAGCTAAAGCAATTGGATTTGACAGGTTGTGTTGATCTTTATATTGAGGATGGTGTTTTTACAGGTTTGGTGAAGCTTGAGGATTTGTATATGAGGTCTCGATGGAAAGCATTAGGTTCACGGATGCAAACTTTAATGAATTGGCACAGTGCTCAAGGAATCTTTCTGCATTAGAGATTGAATTCTTTAAGAACAAGGATCAGCCGAAGAATATGTCGTTTAAGAAACTCGAAAGATTCAGGATCTGTAGGATTACTTGGTGAGATGAGGTATTCAAAGAAACAGTAAAGGATGCACTCATTCGAAAACACGTTGAATTTGGTCACTACTAAAGATGAACTGGTGGAATCTAGATTGAATGAGTTGTTTCCAAAAACAGAGGTGCTTTTGTTAGAAGTGAATGGTATGAATGATCTTGTCGAACTTTCAGTGGCATCGTTTAATAATTTAAGAGAGCTTCAAATTTCCAATTGTGCCGACTTGAGATACCTTTTCACAGTCCCAGTAGCTAATGGTTTGGTGAAGCTTGGCGACTCTCTAATTAGGAAGTGCCCTGTTATGGAAGTAGTAGCGGATAGTGTAAATGGTGAACAAGGGGTAATCAAGTTTCAACAGCTGAAGTTTTTGGATTTGTCTGATCTACCAATGTTGGTAGGTTTCTGCAAAATATTAGTTCAGTTGAGCTACCTCAATTAGTAGAGTTGAGACTTGACGGCCTTCCAAATTTCACGAGCATTTATCCCGAGAATAAGTCATCAACATCTTCTTCGTCTAGTTCTGCAATTCAACCTTTCTTAAACAAAGAGGTAATATGTGTGATATATTAATTAAAAGTCACACATATAAGTGTCAATATATATATCTTACTATCTTAGTTGCACGGATGTATTAACAAGCTAGGCCTATATGTTGTGCAGGTTGTGATCCCTAAGTTGGAGACATTGAAAGTTTCTAAGATGGAGGCATTGCAAAATATATGGCCTTATCAATTTTGGCAGATGGGGAAGTTAACAGTTGCATACTGAGAGAAATTGAAGTGACAGAATGTGATAATCTTGTGAATATTTTTCCGAGCAATCCGATGCCATTGTTGCATCATCTTATTATCTCGTATTGAAGATTGTGGTTCTATTGAATTTTTATTCAATATTGGCGTGGGATGTGTTGATGAGATTGAGGAGGGTTGTAGCAGCTTGAGAAGCATTACAATAAGTAGCTGTAAAAGTTTTAGAAATTTGTTTACACCTACCTTCGCTAGGTTTGATTTGGGCGCACTTGAGTACCTTGAGATTGATGGTGTGGGTTATAAGATCAATGATTTGGGCGCACTTGAGTACCTTCAAATTAATGGTGGGCAATCTAACTTCAATGAATCAGATGAAAGGAGCCACGAGGTATGTAATGTCATTCTTATTCCTACTTTCAGTTTCAACTTATAGAAGGAATTCTACATCTCAACTGAATTAGATATTCACATTTGTTTTATGTATTGACAGCTGCAGATGAATGATATAAACAGGGGAGATATTATTCCGGATGTGAATGTTGCAATTCCATTTCATGTCTTATCTACGTTTCATCACCTCAGAAGCCTTTATATAAGCCGTCTTTGATGTTGAGGTGGCGTTTGAGATAGAGAGTGCAACCATAAAATTTAGCAACAAGTCAAAGGGATAATCAACAATCACCGCTCCTTCCCTACTTGGAGTACTTAATGTTATGGAGATGGAGAATATGAATTATGTGTGGAAGTGTAATGGAATAAATTTTATGTTCTCTGACACCATGAAATCCTCTTTCCACAACCTGAAAACCATACATCTTGTAGTGTGCAAAAACATAAAGTATTTGCTCTCACCTTGCATGATTAAACTTCTTTCCAGCTTAGAGATACTTTACATAAATAGTTGTGATGCTATTGAAGAAGTTGTTTCAAATAGAGATGATGAATATGAAGAAATAGCTATATCTTCCCAAACAAACACTACTTTCTTACCCCGTTTCAACTATCTGGGTCTTATAAATCTACCACACCTAAAGCTTATGGTAATGCTGACTCCAATATTACTTCAAGTACGAATTCTATTCATGATCACTTTAAGGTATGTTTTTCTTTTAATATATCCTAATCCTATGCATAGTCAACTATACTTTTAATTTCTTTTAATATCCATTCTTCATTACGTATGACGTCTATTGAAAAGATTGCGTAAAAAAAACATAAAAAAATGATAGAGAAAAGTTAATTAGAACACATTTTTTCATAAAAAAAAACATACTTTCGTCTTTTTCTTTTTAAATTAAATATCATAAATAGCGTTAATAGTTCGCGAAATTAATTTTATCATAGCGACGAAATTAAACTATCTTTCTATATATATGCACTTCTATTTTACTTCGACGAACATTTTTATTCAAAATTTTTGCCCAAAAATATATGATTTATTACTTTAATAATCACATGTGATTTTATTATTATACATTTTCATAACTTGGGTTCGAACTTGACATTCTGAGCCATAAAATCATGTGATTTATGATATACTTGATTTTTAAAATAACAAATAACAAAATGATTTACAAATCCGTGTGATTTTTTGGTAGAAACTTTTTAACACTAAAAAATAGTCGAAAGTATATCAAAGTGCTCGTTCTTGAAAGATAAAAATATTTTCGTCGCGATTGTGTATTTTTCGTAGCTTAAAGATTTACGGTTGGTAAAATTCTCCCATTTATTCTTTAGAAAAAAGTGTTATTTATTGATCTCACCTCTAAAAATGATATATATGCTAATTTTTGTTATTTGTGTTATTTCTAATTGTATGTAAAATCAATCATACCATCACGCTGATAGTTAAATTATCTTTTTATAGAGGTCACTTTTATATACTTTCAAAGAACTCTTTTTTGACTGATTTTTGTGAGTGTTGAAATTTACGCTTGAAAAAAATCACATGTGATTTGTTATTTTAAAATAATAAATCACACGTGATTCCTAACATATAAATCGCATGTGATTTTCCACATGCAAATTTTAACACTAAAACAAAACTCGAAAAAAGGTCCGTCGAAATTATATCAAAGTGCCCGTCTACTGAAAGATAAAAAATTTCTTTTCGCGATGGTATTTTTTTTTTTAATTTCGATGAAAAAATGAGTAAACAAGATTTGTGTATTGGATCTTTAGAAAATATGAGGTATATATTGAACTTAACTCATATAATAAAGTTTAACAAATATAATCACTTGTATGATTGTAAAAATATATGAGCGTGTTTAGGATTGCTTAACTATTGGGCTCTTTTTAACGTAGATAAACATCGGAAAAAATAATATGAACAAATTATATGCTTATGCTTATCTACTTATAACAAGTCAATATACGAATACGTATGTTAGGATACGTTTATTTCAAATTGCTAATTTGGGATTACAATATAATAACCTTTAAACATATGAAAATAGGCTTCCTCATGTTTATTTCTTAAAACTTTTTACAGCTTTGACAAATTAATTCAAATTGCTAATTTGGTATTGATGACATGTTCAACTAAACTTCCAAAATTATCAAATGAGTGTTACATGTATACATATCAGTTCCATTATTTATTATGTGTACACTAATTTTTCATATCACAGTGTTCTCAGGTGGGTTTTGCTTTTCCATCATTATGCCAATATTCCAGAAAGATAGAGATCCTTGGATGTACGACGTTAGCAACTCTTATTCCATTCAGCACAGTGGGAAAATTACGAAAGCTTGAAGAGCTGGAAATATCCTATTGCTGGTCACTAAGGGAGATATTTGAGATTAAAAGGGTCAACAAGAATGGTAGTGATAGTTCTAATGTTGGTGATGGAATTGGTGATATACTTCCTAGAGTGACGATTCCAAGGTCTGCAAATATGACTTTGCTTGAATTGCCCAACTTAAAGATATTGCGGATTTTCAACTGTAACCTTTTGGAACATGTATTTACAAGTTCCACACTTGATAGCCTCAGGCAGCTTGTAGAGTTGACCATAGAAGAGTGTAATGCAATGCAAGTGATTGTGAAGGAAGATGGACAGCACACCTCTAAAAGTGTTCTCTTTCCCCGTCTAAAGTTTCTTACACTAACCGACTTACCAAATGTTGAAGGTTTCTTCTAGGGGATGAATGAGTTCAAATGGTCAATATTGGATGAGGTTAAGATATATGGTTGCCCAAAAATGAAGACTTTCACATCTGGTCGCTCGATTACTCCAAAGCTCCTCTACATACAAACAGGCATTGGCAAGCATAGTCTTGTATGTGGTCTCAACTTTCCATTGTCCAATGCATCACATGAGGTATGTTATTACCATAATTGCATCAACAAATCAATTATTCTCTGTTTCCTTTATTATTTGGCAATTAATTTAGTTTCTGGTCGTGTGTCTACCTGATGATGAATTACGTTTGTGTTTCTTCACTAGGAGATTCAATTCCATAGCTCAAGTATGTGTTCTAATCCAAATATAAGAAAGCTACTTCATTCCTTGGTCTTTCAAATCTAGAAAAGCTTCATATCGGGAGAAAGCGTTCTGCATCATCGAGGTAGGAGATATTTGAAGTAGTAGATTTGGAAAATGATGATGTGAATGAAAAGAAATCTGTTGTGGTATTTCAAAACTAAAAGTGACTCTGAGTATGGCTAGTCGAGGTATATATGGAAGAGTAGTAGGTGGATAAAACTGAACTTTCCAAACCTTACAAAAGTGTTAATTGATGAATGTGCGCTTCTTGAACATGTTTTCACATGTTGCATGGTTCGCAGTCTATTACATCTACAAGAGCTTGAAATTAGTAGGTGCGATAATATGGAGGTAATTGTCAAGAAAGTAGAAGATTCGACACTAGACTCTGATGTTGTTGTGTTTCGTTCTCTGAAATCCATAAAACTTGGTTTCCTTCCAAAACTCAAGGGATTTTGCTTGGGGATGGAGGATTTTCTATGGCAATCATTAGATACTTTGGAAATCAAAGAGTGTCCACAGATAACGGTTTTCACGTGTGGACAATCAACTACTCCACAGTTAAAGGTAATAGACACATCTTTTGGATTGTGTTACGCAACAGAAGACCCAACCTCCTTTATAAAGACCAAACAACAAGAGGTACATGATCTCTGTCTGATATTTACATGTTTATCATATTCGGGTGTTTGAATCACTCTATTAATTAATGCTTCTATTCTCCTAGGGGATTGAAGTTCGAGGAAACAACTAGTTTATACCTGATATTTAGTGATGCATTATTTCAGTATGTAATTTGACGACAAGAATATTGAATAAGTAATATTGCATCATGTATGCAGGGGTCCATGCCTCAACCTTGCTTGCAGTTTTCATTTATTCCCTTTTCAATAAGCCGAAACTTGTTTTTCAACCTTATGTGAATGAATTGACTTGTTCAATATCGATAAACTAATAAAAATAGGCTTTAATGAGCTCCAGCATTTGTTATTTGTGATGAATGAATTTCCGTAGCCTATATCATAAAACAACCCGTAATGAATTCATCTTGAATGCACATGTACAACCTGCAACATAATCAGCTGAAATAATTAGAATTAATAAATTACTGTTAGACCTATTCGACTTTTAATATCATGTGCTTGTTTCTTAGCTTCACCTGAACATTTTTTGTTGGTTTATATGTGAATATTTCTTTCTGTCTGAACAATATGATAATGTGGTTGTTTGTTCTACTAGTTTATCTTGCTATATTGATTACATTACTTTACTCCATCCAAATACTTAAAGCTGCTTTCTTGATTAGTTTACTATTTTGATATTATATCTCTATGTAATTTAATTTTAATTTTAATTTTAAATAATAACAATTCCTTAATTACTATATATACTAAAAGGTGGGGAAGAAAAGAGTAACAAGCCAACACATTAAATGCTATCTTTAGCATCTTGGCAAAAATAGCCCTTGAGGTTTAAGTGTCGTTGCAAAGTAAGTCCTTTAGCATTAATTGCTATCTATAGCAATTTGGCAAAAATAGTCCATAAGGTTTAAGTGTCGTTTTACAAAAGTAAGTCTGTAGAATTAATAACTATCTATAGCAATTTGGCAAGAATAGTCCCTAAGGTTTAAGTAATCGTTACAAAGTAAGTCCTTTGTAGCCACGAAAATAGTCCTTAAGGTTTGAATTGTATTTGCAAAGTAGGCCCTTCAGGACTAACCAAATAAATATCCAAACAAATTTTCGGTCATTCATCGGTTCCAAATTCCGTCTACAAAAAGCAATCCATTTTGCATCGCGGGTTTCCTACTAGTTGTTACTATAGAGGTGCATACATCTTTGTATTATATATTTACTTTTGTAATATAAAACACAAGTCAAAGCCTAGCACAATGGCAAATCGAGCCAGCATTCAATCCTTGCACTTACCTTTATTTTTTTTCTTTGTATTTCAAAAGGTTTACAAACTGACTAAGTGGGTCTTTCATAAAACTAGGCGATTACCCGCGCCTAGCGGCAGCGGTTTCTAGCGTCAGATAATTAATGATTTGTGATATTGTGATGTAAAGTCTAGACAAAATTCTCAACATTTATCAAACAACATATAAAAACATTTAATGAAAATGAAAGTAAACATTACATCTGTTATGAGATAAAAACAAACAACACACGTTACTTGTCGCGTAAAAACTAACAAGGATGGGATTAATGGTGTCGTTGTTAAAAAGAACGCAAGTACCAAGATTAGCATGAACGTGATTAGCCCAAAATAAAAAAATGGGCTAATTTTGGCTATTTTGTAAAAGATTTGGGCACATTTAGCCTCAATTTTTTTTTGAAATGGGCGTATTTAGCCTATTGAAAATTTTAAATGTGCACTAACGGGCACATATTTTCTCTTAATTGTAAAACATTATAATCGTTTTTGAAGAAAAACTTATATATATATAATATATTTATATAGCGACAGATCGTTTTGTGTTAAAAAAGTTTATGGGTTCTAAACGAAAAATAATAAAAGTTTGAAGATTTGGGGATTAAACATAATGTTTTGAAACCGGTTGACCGGGTGGTTCAACCAGGTTGAACCGTTCCCGAAAATCAGCGGGTCAAATTAAACAGTCAACCACCGGGTTTGAAGCGTCGGGTCAACCCATTTCAATATGTATTAATAGTTTCAACTTTTACTTTTTTACTTTTGGTTTTTCCTTTATATATAGTATAGTAGGGTACCCGCAGCGTTCTTGTGGCGGGTACCACAATGACGATAACGAATAGATCTCGATGAGACTGATTCACCAGTTGTATCGGTTTCAATGGGTCATCTCTAGTTCGTTTTAGGATGGCATTATTGGTTAGCCGAGCGGTGGCGTACCAGGTTCCGGTTAACCCGTTGGTCAGTCCGATTTTTCAAAACTATATGTACTATCAACTTGTTAGCTTGTATTAAGCTTTGTGTGTTTTATTAATTTGTATAATGTGTATAATAACATGTACTTTTCGTTTTAGGGTGTTTTAAAAATAACATTAATTAGTGTGTTTAATTATTTTATATCTAGGATTATGTTGTAACTTGTTTAATAAATTGTACATTGTGAAAATTTTATTTTACTTTTTAGTAAGAGATGTTTTAATTGGTTGTTTTTAATTTGGTAGATATGCTTTTAATTGGTTGTACAATGTGACAAATTAATGTACTTTTAAGTAATGGAGTGTTTTAATAAGAGTATTAATTACACAATACATTTCTCTCACTTTTGACTTTCAACTTTTCACTTTTCAAGGTTTGACCGTTTTTTCTATTATATGTAGTATAGATTAGTAGGGTACCCGCGCGTTGTAGCGACGGATACCCTAAAATAAAAATTTTCGATGAATAATGTATTTTAGTTTATTATGTTCTTTTTAATAATAAATTTACAGATATCAAGAATTTCGTTATAGCCGTCTTGCGTTAGGGCTCGAACCGTTGGCCGATGTCTGCTTTCGGGCTTGAGCCCGTTTGGTCGCGCCGTTGAATTTGGGCACAAGCCCATTGTTAGCGTTGCCCTTGGGCTTGAATATTTCTATAATGTGCTTTATAATTTGTAGTAGTGAAATTTAATGCAGGAATTGTGTTTAATTTGGTTGTACAATATGCTTGATAATTTGTATTTCTTATGTAAGGGTGTTTTAATAATTGTATTAATTGTATTTATTGACCAGTTAAATAATTGACTACATTAAATAGCATTAATGTGGTGTTTTGTTGTACACTATGCTTCTTGTCTTGTACGTCTGAAAATTATGTGCATTAATGGGTTGTACACTATGTTTCTTTTCTTGTAAATAGTAGTCATTATAGTCATTAATAACATTGACCACTTTAATAGCATTAATGTTGTAAGTCTGAAAATAAGTCTGAAAATTATATCATGCTTATTTTGTTGTACATTATGCTTATTTTGTTGTAAATTTGAAAATTGGTTGCAGCTATTGTACATTGTGCTTAAATGGTTGTAATTTTTGGTGAAGGGGTGTTTTTAATAGCATTAATGTTGTTTGATAGAATTTTGGTCTTAAATGACATCACGCTTTATTTTGTTGTACAATATGCTTACTTTGTTGTAATTTGGTGCATTAAAGTGTTGTAAACCATGCTTAATTTCTTGTACGTCTTAAAATTAAGAGTGAGGTGCCTTCGTGCATTATATGTAGTATAGATATAGATGACATCATGTTTGTTAAGTTCGCATATCAAACATCTTTTTATATAATAAAAGAAAACTCTAACTGGGGTTTTGACATTTTGAAAACCTAAATCATTCCAAGTAATATTTTTTCTATTATTTTTCATTTTAAAAGATGTATAATTAAAAAATCATAAATAAAAATTATAAATTCGTTTTAGAAATATTGAGTACAAAATAAAATGTGTCAAAAGTGTAAACAATAAAACTTTACAAAAGCGGGGTTGATTTACAAAACCTTCGGGGTAAAAACAAAAATTTAAGAAAAACCACACTACAATTCGACTATTGATCCACAGTTGCAAGTTTCAACCCACTATTCCAATTAGAACCGTAAATTAAAATTTGGGCATTTTGAAAACAAATTGAAGAAAATATGTTGCAATTTAGTTGTTGTGGTCACTCCGAAGATAACTTATTCATGGAAGAAAATAACTCTTTTAGTTACGGATAATTTTTAATGTCTATAATTTATTGATTTTGTTAAAAAGTGATATAGGGCTTTTAGTTATATTTTAGAGTAAATGTCTAAAATGGTCTTTGTGGTTTGTCGTAAATTTCATCTATCGTCCTTCAAAATTTAAAGTTGCATGGACAGTCTTTATCTTTGCAAAGAAAACCACTCGTGGTCCTCTTTTTAACTGATGTTAAGTGAATTCTGCTATCATTTACACGTTGCCCTTTTAGCTAACGACCGTATGCATCGTCTATCCTTTATAACAATGGCCATTTATAATTTAAAGTTTTTCATCCGTTTTATACGTTTTCATCTGTTTTTATACATTTTCATTCGTTTTTATACGTTTTCACCCGTTTTCTAACGTTTTCATATGTTTTTGTCCGTTTTTATACGTTTTTTTTCGTTTTTATATGTTTCATATGTTTTCTTATATATTCATAAGTTTTTACCCATTTTTATATGTTTTTCTTTCATTTTTATACGTTTTCATCCGTTTTTATACTTTTTCGTTCGTTTTTCTTATGTTTTTGTCTTTCTTGCATTTTCATCTGTTTTTATATGTTGTCTTATGTTTTCATCTATTTTTATATGTTTTCGTCCGATATTACATGTTTTCTTACATATTCATACATTTTTATAGGAAAACGTATAAAAACGGACGAGAACGTATAAAAATGAATAAAAACGGACAAAAACATATATAAACAGACGAAAACATATAAAAACGTATGAAAACAGATAAAAAAGTTTGAAACGTATAAAAACGAAAGAAAATGTATAAAAATGGACGAAAACAATTAAAAACGTAAGAAAACATATAAAAACGTATAAAGACGGACGAAAACGTATAAGAACGGATAAAAAAGTAAGAGTACATATAAAAACGGACAAAAACGTATAAAATGGATACAAACTTACGAAAAAGTAAGAAAACGTATAAAACAGATAAAACGTAAGAAAGCGTAAGAAAAGGTATAAAAACGGATGAAAACGTATAAAAATGGACAAACAAATAAAAACTTAAGAAAACATATAAAAACATATGGAAACGTATAAAAATGGATAAAAAGGTGTGAAAACATAAGAAAGCAGATAAAAATGTAAGAAAAACGTATATAAAGTGACGAAAACGTATAAAAACGGACAAAAACGTATGAAGATGTAAGAAAACAGGCGAAAACATATAAAACCGGATAAAAACGTACGAAAACATAAGAAAACGGATAAAAACGTAAGAAAACGAATAAAAACGTAAGGAAACGTATAAAAACAAACAAAAACGTATGAAAACGGGCGAAAACATATAAAAAGAACGAAAACGTATAAAAACATATGAAAACGTATAAAAACAGCTGAAGACGTATAAAAACGGATGAAAACATATAAAAATGGATGAAAACATATAAAACAGACGAAAAACTTTAAATTTTGAACGGCCGTTATTATATAGAATAGACGATGCAAACGGTAGTTAGCCAAAAGGGCTAATGTGTAAATGATAACAAAATCTACTTAACACTAGTTAAAAAAAAGGACTTGGTCAGATGGGTGACCAAGTCTGTTGTGCCAGAGTGTGTTTGAATGACAAATCATGTTATTACACTTGATAAAATGTTTAGTATTATTGAAATTAAAGAAGTACAAACCTCCTTATTGACTACCAGTCCCCATTGTTTTCTTTAGGTGTAAGTCATGTATGTAACAATTATACTCATCAAACCCTATGAATAACTTGCTATCTCTAGCCATTTTGTGAACTAATAAAAGGTTGACCGTGTATTCTCGTACAGACAACACATCATAAAGAGTGATTTTGTCACTAAGTTTTTAGATTTCCAACCTTTTTTATGTAAGCAATTGTGCCATTAGGATGATCAATTTGAAGGTTTAAATAAAAAATAACAACATTTTCAAGTTTATCAAGAGATGTAACCATGTGTTGATTTGCACCAGAATCGATGATCCACCCTTTATCAATTTTGTAAACTTTATAAAAGGTTTTAGAGTTGGAACAGAAGAATGTACCTGCCATATTGGCTTGCACATTCTTAGCAGGCTTGCTATTGAGAAAGTTGATCAGCTGTTGGATCTGCTCAGGAGTGATTTGAGTGTTGGAAGAGGTAGGAACCTCTGTGGATGATGAAGTGCTATTGTTGCTATTAAAATTATTTGAGGTTCTTTGGGTATTATTGTTGTTTGCCCATTTATTTTTTATATGATTAGGATACCCAACAATCTTGTAACATTTTTCTATTGGGTGACTAGGAAGGCCACAATTAGGATTTTTACATATCACATTTGGATTCTTGTTTTAATTTTTCTTGTTATATGTATTATTTTTGGGTCTTTTTGCAGCAAAGACTGAAACTTTTGTTCCAGCATAGCCAAAGGAGGAGCCTCTGTGAGATTCTTCTCTAGAAATGAGAGAAAATGCGGTTTTAACATCTGGGAGAGGTTCTCTGGTCAAAAGGTTGCTTTTGATGGGCTGGTAGATATCATCCAGCCTTAAGAGGAATTGCATAAATTTGATAAGATATGTGTAGATTTTAAAAGCTTTTTGAGCATCACAAGAACACACAGGCAGTTTGATGATGGCATCAAACTGTCTCCGTAGACCATTGAGAGTGTGATAATAATCAGAGACAGGAGTCCCATTTTGCTTTAGAGATTTAATTTGATGATGAAGATTGAGAGTTTCAGATCCATTTACTTTATCGTATGTTTCTTTTAATTCATCCCAAACTTCCTTGGGGCTAGTGGAAAAACATTGACCAGGATAGAGATCTTGGGAGACGGATCCAAGGATCCAGGAAAGAACGACATAGTTGCACAAGTCCCATTGATTTGATAATGATTTATGAGTTGGATTTTTGCATTTACCATTTATAAAACCAATTTTATTTTTTATTGAAAGAGCAAGAGTCATTGCACAACTCCAAACATTATAATTTTCTATCCCTTTTAGCTTTATGTTTACAAAGTTTGTAATGCTAGAATCATATGGATGCAAATAAAGTTCATCACCATATATCAATTTGCTTCCCTCACTGGCACTAGAGCCACCAGCACCATCGGGTGGAGTGGAATCATCATCTCCTGGCATGATCACAAACTACAAATGCAGGACTAAACTAACAACAACAAATAGCTGAAATAGTTATAGAGAACTGATAGGCACAGCCTTAAGTCAAGATCCCTTGCCACTAATGCGGTTGTAGTTCAAGACAACCAATTTTTACTTCAAGAAACTACCAAGTATTTAGTCAAGCAAGAGCTTACAATACTAATGCCAAACACTGAATAATTAGACACACAAACTCCACATAGGTGATGCAAGAATGCTTGTAAGATTTTTTTTTATTTAATATATGATGCAAGAACAGATTAAATAATAATAACAATAAACAACAAAATATAGATATAAAAAAACGCAGAACGAACAGGTAGCAGATAATGATAGGTAACTAATAAAAAGTTTGTCCTGATGTTACCAAGACCAGGTTGGTGAGAGATTAGACCTCAACGCATCAGAAATAAAGAAGAGGTGAGAACAGAAAGCCCCAAAAATTAGGGTTTAGATATGAACCCTAATTTTCAGTCACCAACTACCAGATCCCAATTAAACCGAACACGCCTGATTGATTTAGACTTAAATCAATCAATTTAAACCGTTAACAAAAGGAACCCAATTCTTCGAACCCTAATTTCAATTGTGAAACCGTGAATCTCGAATCACCGGTGATTAAATAATAGTAATCAAAGCGTACGCTCTGGTACCATGTAGAATAACATGAACATAACAATCTTAACCAGATCAGTTAATCCAGAAGACAAAGAACAAACACAAGGAAATGAATCCTTGTAACTGAATGATTAATGATGGTCAAATGTTTGCAATACACAATGATTGTCAACAATACAATCAATGTGCCAATACAAGAATGATTATGACAAAAGGAATGGATTCTTTCTCTGAAAGACAAAGAGGGTATATTGTTTCTTGTTTCTGTCGTGTATTCCATAGAGGAAAAAGAGATGGTATAAATAGCCATAGAGATGTTGTCTTCATAGCTCCACCAGTCCCCTCAAGTTTGAACAAGCTCATGTCCAGTCTCTGTGCTTTATTCCAGCCTTTATTCATCTTTTTATTTTGTCCACAATCAGCCCCTAAAACAACTAATCATGCCATGAGAATATAGAAACCCTAAACTGTAAAGACATAAAATTTAATAAAACCATAATTATGGATGTTAGCTGATGAAAATTGTCAATTAGGTTAATTGTGTATGGGTGAATTATGGATGTTAGGTGATGAAATTTGGGTGAAAATTATTACATAGGTTTTGTTTGTGAAGTGTAAACTGCAAAAAAATGTCCTTGTAAAAAATATCCACGTAGTAGGCGAGGGTAAGTTAGTCATTTCACATAGCTTTTGACCATGACTAATGGGGATTTTTAACGAGCGTTAGCCAAAAGAGATTATCTAAGTAACAAAGTAGAAACTACAAGGACATTTTTCACAGTTTTAAGTTTTGAGGGACATTTTACTTAAAAATGACAAACCACGGAACATTTGTTTTGTAGTTAACCCATATTTTTAAGGAGGAGATTATTTTGAGACAAAGCAAAGGAATGAGCTTATTTTCTTATGGTAATGCAGTTTTTTCTTAGTGTGCTATATTGTTGTGTTTTGCTTTTACTTTTTTACCTTATGTGCTCTTGGTTCAACTATGCTCCTATTTCGTTTGATAAACCTTCTAGTACATTCGTTTTAAGCTTAATTGGATGAGTACCTCCCTTATGTGATCATTTAAACATATTTGATGTTCTCATGTAAAATTTAATGCACCTTCATAAATTTATTTGTAATCGAGAAAAGTACTTGTTTAAGAGTTCAAAAGTTTTCTAAGTGTTGATTTTTCGAATTCATTTCAAGGATTTTTGGATACAAAGAGTACAATGAGATTTCGTAATAAACTTTAAATGATTTAGTTTTTGAAAAAAATTCTTTGTTGTTTCAAAAACAAATCAAGAAATTAAAATAAAAAAAATGTTTATGTTGGAATCATAATCATAATCAATGCTAATTGCTTGTGGTGGTATTTGTTTATGTTGGAATCACTCCTAAACATTAATTCAAGTGTTAGTGATTCATATGTAATAGTTAGCTTAATATGGCATTTATGTTTGTTATTAAGCTAAGGTTTATGTAGAAGGCCCATAAGAAGGGAAGGAGTCTAGAAGTTTGCCCTAGCTCCTTGCCCTATAAATACCTCTTGTAAACCTTCTATTGAAGGTTGGTTGTTCATCTTATTCATTGCACCCTACGCATAACTATTCTCATTTAATTCGTGTGTGTGTATAACTTGTTCAACCGATCTATCTCTTCTCTATTTCTTCTATTAATGCTTGTGTTACTAATATGGGAACCTAACAGTGGTATCATTCGCCAAATAGTTGGGTGAACATCTTTTGTTTTTGAATTTAGTTTTGTGGTCTTACGCGTAAAACCGTTTCTTACTTTGGCACGCTTAAAAACTTATTTTTTACACTTTTTAATCAAAGATTCTTGTACTTTCAATGTTTTTAGGTGTTAAAATATCTGTTTTGGCAAAAAGTTTCAAACTTTACGCGTGGATCATTGTTTTTAAGCTTGGTTTTAAGCGTGGGTTTATTTCTCATAAGGTGTTTAGAAGTTTGGATCATCAAGTTACACACTTTTGTGTTATTTTGGTGATATTGAAGCTGTTTCATCACAAAAATCTTGTTTAGAAACATCATTGGGCGAAAATCATTTTGGCCAATTTTTCGCGTAACTTTTCCTTGGATCGATCTTCGGAGTTTTCGTGGTTTTTTCTCAGTGTTTTCTTACTTGGATAAGCCTGAAAACACTTCGACTTTGGATATCCTTTGCACTGTGATAGTGTAAAAGATCTTTTGGGCAAAACCCTAATCTTACGCATAAGCTCAAACTTATGCGTAGAACTCATAAGCATAAGATTTTTCTTACACCTAGTCTTCAAGTACAACCTTACGCATAAGCTAATCCTACTCCTAAGTTTTCTAAGCTTAACTTTCAGTTTACGCATAACTTTAGTGTTTCTCAATTCTTACTCGTAAGCTACTCCTACGCGTAAATATCACCTTTACGCGTAAGTTTGGTGTTTTACGCAAGTGTTACTTTGCCTACACTTGGTTTCTACGCCTAAGGATACTTCATCAACAACGTTTCATTCGACTACAAAGATCCATTTAACAACACAAGTTTTCAACATATCACAACCACCATACTCTAACTACTTTCCTTACATGTATAATCAAGTACAACAACAACAACTAAGTCCACAACATCAACAATTTAATCAACAACAACAAATTTATCAACAACAATTTAATCAACAACATACTCCACAACTTGGAGCAGTTCCACCACAATTGGTTCAACCACCACCTAGTCTTCAAGTACAACCTTACACAAACTTCTACAATCAACATCCATCCAGGAGTACTATGAAGGAACCGACATGGTTTGGCAAGATGTGTGAAGCCTTGAGTAGCCAACAATCAATTCATGAAGCTGGCTCACTTGATAGTCCTCCAATGCTCACTCGGAAATTATGATCAATGGGTGATAAGGTTCTTTAGGTTTTGTGATCTAAAAAAGCCACATGGAAAGTTCTTAAAGAAGGTCATTATGGAAGGTCCATTTCAGATGCCTATTGTTGTACGGAATCCATGCCGATCCACACCAAGAGATGCATCACCAACATTGCAACTATCTCGGACCTCACTGTGATGAACTTCTACATTTTGAAGCAGATGAACTAGCAATGCAATACATACTTTTGGGATTACCCAATCCAATCCTTCGAAGTGTTGATGCTCAAAAGACAGCTAAAGCAATGTGGGAACATATTCATCTTCTAATGGAAGGCACAACACTCAATCAGGAAGACATGGAATCCAAAATCTACTTGGCTTATGAACACTTCATGATTGAACTAGGAGAGACATTAGAGTCATATCATCATCGCTTTTCAGACATCATTAATGATTTGGACAAACACAACATCATCATGCCACGAATTGCTGTCAACACTAAGTTCCTAAGTAGTCTTGGTCCGGAATGGGAGAAGTATGTCATTTTTCTCCGTCAAGCTAAGAATCTTCATCATGCTACATACGGATTGTTATACGACTATTTGAAGCCTCACCAAAAAGAAGTTGAAAAAGAAAGGGCTATCCGGTGGACTCCGGCTTCACAATCACTCGGACAATCAACAACTTGCTTTGTGGGCTCAAACTAGTTTTCCTCCTCAACCCAGCTCCTCAACCAAGCTGCAACCATTACACCATATGATCCGTCACAACAACAACCTCAACAAACTCAATTGGTTCCATACAACAACAACAATGATCAAGCACTTTACAAGTGAAGCGATGAGGACTCGATGCTTTCGATGAATTGCAACAAGGATTTGTTATGATTGCTAAAGCCTCCGGCCGGTATACAAACAAATCCAACAATCGCATTCGTTCCTCATCAAACACAAGGAATCAAGCTGTTGTGAACAATGGACCCGTTGAAGTTCAGAATCGTGGTTATGGTCGTCAGATGGGAGGTGGTCAAGGGTTTAATGCTATGGGAAGGAATAACATGGGTGCTTCGCAACAACAAAGGGCTCAAGTGGTTGAACAGGGGAATGCTCATAATGGGGTTAATGGTCTTCGTTGTTATAACTGTAATGAGAAGGGTCATCTAGCTAATGCATGTCCTAAGCCGAGGACAAGAGGCAGTGCTTATCACAAAGAGGCTTTGCTCTTGGTTCTCAAGGATGAAGCTGGTGGCACTCTTACCAACAAGAACGAGCTTTATGGCGGTCTGCAGATTCGATGATGATATGGAGGACTTGCAGGCTAATGCGGCAGTGATGTTGATGGCACAAATGCAAGCTCTACACATGAGTGACCGCAGGCCAGTGTATGACACGGCGGCTTGTCTCAGTACCGGAACAAAATACACTCATTCACGATCGATATCTCCGCCACTTTCATCCGCCATTTCTCCATCCGACAAGGATCAAAGTGTTCAACATGAGCCATCACATCTCATTCGATGATTATCAAATAGATCCCGTAGTTATATTTGACGATCAAGATAACCTTATGGTTAATATTGATAATCAAGTTGACTCCGTGGTTATATTTGAGGATCTAAATAATGATCATGTTGAGACTCACGTTGAACAAGATGAGCTTTGTCTAATAGAGAAATTGAGCTCCTGGCCTTAATTAAAGACCAAGAATCTAGTTTGGAAATTTGAAATTAAAAGATAAAATGCACTGTAGGGATAATGAATGCTTAATTCGACAAATCAACGTTTTTAAAACTCAAGAAACACGTGAAAAAGGTTTTGAAGTCGCTTTTGCTAAATCTCATCAAAATGAAAAATCATTAGAATGCAATCGTTGATCTAGCGCATCCAAGAATGCTTTGTTGTCTCAAATAGAACAGCTGAAACATGAACATAAACAACAACTTAACGCTCTTACTTTGGAAACTCAAAAGCCAAGGCTGAGTTGTTAACTTGTCAAAAACAGTTCTCTGAGTACAAAAGCATTCCACGAAACGAATAGATAACTATCTTGAAGAAATTGTCGACTTACAATACAAAATCAAAGAGTTTTGAAATGTTGTTTATAAACATGGTGAGTCGATCACAACTATTCAAAAGTTTACTTTTAAACCAAATCCAAATGGATATGGACCGATTCTTGTTGATTACAAACCTAAGTTTTCAAATAGAGCATTCAAACCAAATCCGAAGTTTATCAGGCGAGAACATAGAATTGATGATTCAATTATGACTATTTTTGAATATAATCGCATGGAGGAATTAGATGCAGATGACGAGAGTCGGTCAAAATGGAAAATGTCGTTTATAACAAACCATTTAACTATTCAAAAGCCGTAACTTTTGTCACACAACAAGATACTTCTAACAAACCTTTGGTTATCTCACCAGTTTCTGAACTTAGTCCCCAACACAATGGTGCACAAATTAATGGTCCTTTACCTTCACTTAGTGAAGTTAAAACAAAAGCCGAAAGTTGTCGCGTTATCAAATATTTTGACACTTTCTTATCTGACCTCAAAATTTTGTAGCGTGAGATTGAATTTCATTCTAAAATAAAAGTTGAACATTTTCAATCGCCATTGGCGCGAGAACAAAGAGACATTCTTCAAAAACTGTGCACTATATTGGGAAAGGGATTTTCATAAGGAACTTGGTCTCATGAAAACAGTTTTCGAGAAAACGCAAAACATCAATTTCAAATACTAAGCGTAAAAGAAATTGTTAAGAAAAGATGTTGATCGACTCTTGGAAATGTTATCTCTGTCTGATATCCAATAATCTTGTGTTATTACAATCTGTTGCATATGCATCTGATCATATCTCTGTGATCTGTTGATTCTGTTGAAATTGTTGTGAATACGATAATGTGCATCGAGTCTTTAAAATTTGAAAATGAGCGATTGTTAAATGAGCTTTCAAATTCAAAAGCGTCGTCTTCAATGGTGTCAAAAGATTGTAAAATCGTGAACTTGCTTTGCAAAACAAAATCAACTAGTTGCAATCCAAAACGTTTAATCCAAAATTTGAGCAACTGGATGATCAAAACGCGTCTTTGAAATGTCAAATCTCAAAATATGAACAAGAACTTGCAAAAGTTAAAAAGGAATATGGTGTCATATTTGATTTACTTAAACAGACTCGTGATGAAGCATCAAACGAACTTGATCATTTTCTTGCACACACTAAGGAAGTCATGAATTTTTCTGGAAATCTTCGTTCTGAAAATCAAGAATTGGTGCACACTATCTTTAAGTTAAGAGAAATGTTAGGAAAGTATGAACAAGTTCATCCTAGCATCATTAAGAGAATTGCACCTGTAACACTTAGCAAACGTGAACCCAGGAATGCCTCTTGACAAAACACAAGTTACTAATGTGCTTCCTCTCTGAACGGAATAGTTGCCTCTTTTCCAAGCGTCCGCACTTCGGCCTAGGAGCAATACAAGGAAGAATAGGAAGTTGCGACCTAAGAAAAGAACAATAAAGAATGCTTGAAGTAGAAGAACACCCTAGGACTTTGAATAAGACTCACGTTGCACCCACTTTAGATATTGCGTCTGACAAATGTAATGGAAAAAGTGTTGTAACGAATGCTAAACCTTTAAGTACTTTTGATATTGATCGATGCTTCTTGTGTTATTTGTAGGTAAAGTATGCTTTGATTGTCATGAAAAATGTGTTGCTAGAGCTATCTTGTCTCGTTCGGAATCCTAAGACGGAATACCTCTAGGCCCACTAATGCTTCTAAGTGTGTGCTTGGTAAACCGCCCTCTTTAGATTCTAAGAAACGCATTGATGTCCTTGTAGCTCCAGTATCACCTCCAAGAATGTGTACCACCTAGTGCATTCACTAAGACTAAAGCTAAGACTAGTTGGAGATGGCAAAAATGGATACATAATACACTAGGATTTAAATGGATGCCTAAAATCATTGATGTTTGTATTTCTACTATAAGCTGCCGGAACCCTCTAACTCTTCGGGTTCCACATCTACTTCTATTCCATCTTATCGATGCATTGTTATGCAGGTGTCTGAGATCATCCTTTGGATTGTTGATAGCGGATGTTCCGACACATGACATGCAACCTTAAAGCTGTTATCAAACTTTGTTGCAAAGTTCATTGGCTGTCGGATTCGGAATGATCATTTCGCAGCTATCATGGGCTACGGAGATTATATCAATGGCAATATCGAAATTAGGAGGGTTTATTATGTGGAAGGCCTCGGTCACAATCTCTTTTCAGTCGGTCAATTCTATGATGGAGACTTGGAAGTTGATTTTCGGGAGAAAACTTGTTTCATTCGTGATCTACAAGGAAACGATCTTATGTATGGTTCTCGCAATTCTAGTCTGTACACAATCTCAATGCAAGACATGGTTGCTTCATCTCCCATCTGTTTACTCTCAAAGGCTACATCTACAAAATCTTGGCTATGGCACCGTCGTCTTTCACATCTAAACTTTCAAACCATCACCAACCTTGCTCGACACAAACTTGTTGAAGGTCTCCCGAGATTCTGGTATTCTAAAGATCACCTATGCTCAGCTTGTGAACAAGGGAAAAGCACTCGTGCTCATTTTCCTTCAAAGGTGGAACACAGCTCTCGGCATGTGCTTCATCTTCTTCACATGGATTTGTGTGGCCGATCGCGGCGTGCAAACGATTAATGGCAAACGCTACATCTTGGTAATTGTTGATGACTACTCAAGATGGACTTGGGTTTATTTTCTTGAAGTAAAGATCAAGCTCCACAGATGATCATCACCTTTCTCCACGATTCAAATTCACTCCGGAACACCGTCAGACCAATTGAACAGACAAAGGAACTGAATTTGTGAATCAAACTCTTTGGGAATATTATGAGAAAGTGGGAATTGTGCATCAAACATCCATTGCGTACCCGAGAACAAAGCGGAGTTGTTGAAGACGAAACCGTACGTTAGTGAAAGCTGCTAGAATGATGTTAATCAATGCTAAACTTCCATATTACTTATGGGCTGAAGCTATCTCAACTGCATGCTACACTCAAAACCGTTCAATGATTACAAAACATCACAACAAAACACCTTTTGAACTTATCCACAACCGAAAACCGACTCTTAAACACTTTCATGTATTTGGATCTCTTTGCTATCCGAATAATGACCGTGATGACTTTGGTAAGCTCAAAGCTAAAGCATGTATTTTTATCTCTTTGCTATCCGAATAATGACCGTGATGACTTTGGTAAGCTCAAAGCCAAAGCTGACATTGGAGTCTTTATTGGATACTATGAGAATTCTAAAGGTTACCAGATCTGGAATCGTCGTTAAGCGAGGTTATGGAAACGATTCATGCAAATTTCGATGAGCTTCTGAAATGGCTTCGAGCATAACACTTGGAACCCGTCACAACCGTTTAAACTTCCCTCAAACCCCATCATCGGTGAACCAAGCCCCGGCTTTTCGTCAACAAATGGAAAAGCTTTGCTCATTTGTTTAGTGATGACATTGATGAGCGTGCTCGGGTGTATCCGATGTTTCCGTGCTCAACGATCATATTCCATACGATACACCTGCTACAATAACTACGGTTGAAGAAGCACCACCAGTTGACTCTACAACAACAGTTGAATAAACTGCATCCAACGGCCGAACCGGTGATGATGTTCTTAATGAAGTACCCCCATTTGCAGATTTTGATCCAAATGCGTTCTTTAACCCGTTTGCTAATGAAAGCTGGCACGATGTTGCGGAAATCATCTACAAGCCATTTGAATCCTCAAAATTTGCACAATGTATACCAACATCAACCCTCTACACATCGTTGGACAAACGACCATCCTCTTGAAAACATAATTGGCAACCCGAATCAACCAGTCGTAACAAGACAACGTCTTCACACAGGCGGTGAACATTGCATTTATGCACTCACTGTCTGCCAATATGAGCCTAAAAACATTAAAGACGCAATGACAAAGGACAATTGGATTGAATCCATGCAAGAAGAACTCAACCAATTCAAACGTCTTGAAGTATGGGACCTAGTTGAAAGACCAACGGTCGTCATTGGTCTCAAATGGATTTGGAAGAACAAATTGGATCTTTGAAGGAACGTTATCAGAAACAAGTCACGTCTCGTGGCTAAGGGTTATAGACAGGAAGAGGGTATTGATTTTGAAGAATCATTTGCTCCGGTTGCTCGTCTTGAGGCTGTTCGGATCTTTCTCGCGTTTGCGGCTCATATGAATATAACGGTCTTTTAGATGGACGTCAAAACTGCTTTTCTGAATGGTCAACTAAAAAGCGGTTTATGTCGGCCAGCCGAAGGGTTTGTTGATCGCGTTCGAACCATGTCTACAAATTGAACAAAGCTCTGTCGGACTCAAACAAGCTCCTCGAGGTGGTGCGATAAGTTATCATCCTTCCTCATTGCCAATAATTTTTCCAAAGGTTTGGTCGACCCAACTCTTTTCATACAATATCACGGGGACATATCTTAATTGTTCAAATTTACGTGGATGACATCATTTTTGGGTCAACACATAAAAAGTATTCAATCACTTTTGCAAAACTAATGAAGAAACATTTTGAAATGTCCATGATGGGTGAACTTACGTTCTTTCTAGGTGCAGTTCATCAATCACCCCGTGGTATTTTCTTGAGTCGGTCCAAATATGCCCTTGAAATTCTTAACAAATTTGGAATGCAAACTGTGACACCTATGCCACACCAATGGCTCATACCAAGAAGCTAGACGCTGATTTACATGGGAAATTGGTGGACCCTATCAAATACCGTAGTATCATTGGGTCTCTCATGTATCTAACAGCTAGCAGACCTGATATTGTTTTTGCCATATATCTCTGCTCCCGTTATCAATCGAGACCAACTGAAACCCACCTCTCACGAGGCTAAAAAGAATCCTCCGATACATCAAAGGAACCATTAACTTGGGGATCTGGTATCCGAAGAATTCTGGTTTTAAACTAATAGCTTTTTCAGCCCTGACCATGCGCGGATGCTTAGATTCACGGAAAAGTACTTCAGGAGCATTACACCATTTCTTGGTGATAAAGCTGGTGTCATGGCAATCGAAGCAGGATTGTACATCACGTCCTCAACGAAGCAGAATATGTAGCCATGTTGGCGTGTTGTGCTCAAGTCATTTGGATGAGAACACAACTCAAAGACTATGGTTATGTATTTGAAAAAATCCCGATGTATTGCGACAATCCGAGTGCTATTGCGATCTCGTGCAACTCTGTTCAACATTCGAAATCAAAGCACATCGATCTTAGATATCATTTCATCAAGGACCACGTGGGCACGTGGTTGTTGAATTATACTTTGTGGAGTCTTGAATACCAATTGGCGGATCTCCTCACCAAAGCCTTAGCTTCTGTTAGGTTTAATGAGTTGGTCCACCGGATTGGTATGCGGTGTTTGACTCAAGAGGAACTGGATGAACTTTTAAAACATTCTTAAAACCAATCAAACACCAAAACCTCTTTTGTAAATATTTTTCAAAAACAAAATACAAAAATATAAAATCTGGTAAAACAACAAAAATATTCTTCTATCTATATTTCTTTTCAAACATGGCAAGTACAAATCTTCCGTCAACACTCAAATCTTTCAAAATTCAGTATTTTTTCAATCACGTGTTGAGGGGGAGAAAGAAAATAATTTTCGGTTTCATAAAACCTTATACTTGCATGTTACTTTATCCCGGTTGTTTCTTTATTAATGGTGGTCACATTTCTGGTTTACCGACACTCCTCAGACTAAAATTATTAAAACTTCATTATTTCTTAAGTCGAGGGGGAGTGTTGTCAAGTTTCTTTCCAAAAATCTTTCGTTTGGTAACCAAAATGGAAGTTATGGACATGAGATGTAAATAGTTAAGGTGGAGGGACTAAAGATGTCAAATGTTCAAATAAATTTTAAACAAAAACACCTCCACCAACAACTCATTCACATGAACTCTTCACATTTATTATCCACCAACTCATATCCTACGCGTAATAATCAACCCTCAAATCCGTTTGTTTGATCATCAATTTGTAAGTGGAAAATCATTCCTTGTAACTTTCTAAGCAATGGTTTTAAATTCTTTGAAATCTAACGGCTAGCTTTTTATCTACGATTGATTTTGTGTTCTACGCATAAGCGTATGAACACACAATCAAGTTTGTGTGTTTATGGTTAAAATGAGTGTGTCAAAACGTTTATCTAACATCATTGAAACCATTTTTATCATTAAACATCACCCAGATACACGAATTGATTGATTTTGAAAACTAGGGTTTATGCGTAAGTTTGGGTACTTTCATATGTGAGTGTTTCTGGTTAAAAAGATTGTTGTGTGATGTTGTTTACAAGATGAATTGACCATATCCATGTTTAGAATCAACCCATAAACACTAATTGCTAGTTAATTAAGATTTAGGGTTTATGTTCTTAATATTTGGGTATTTTTGACTCGTTTGGAGTTTGATGTTAAAACTTGGATAGAACATCTCACTAGGCTTCCTAGACATCCCAGAATCATTTTGGTGCAAATCCTATGGCTAATTAGAAAGCACACGTAAAATTTAAGCCTTAGGGTTTAGGTATTACGTGTAACTCGTTTATCTGGGCATAATGTCATATTAGAATTCATGATTTGGGCGAAAAGTATTGAATGTATGTGTTAATATTGGTGCAATGATGAACTTATTTCAGGTTTTCTATGCGTGAAAATTCAAAATCAGGTTACTTGCCATCTACGTAAGGATACCTTACGCGTGATGTTATCGCGTAAGAGAAATCTTACGCTACGTTTACGCGTAAGGTTCTACATTGGGGACTACGGCGTATCTGTGAAGGATATGCGTGCATGACCTCTATGCATAAGGTTGACTCTTACGAGTAAGCCTTACGCTTAAGGTTCCATATACGCTTACGCGTAAGCTCTACGCATAAGGACCTCTTTTCCTACGCGTAATATTTCTTACGCGTAAGTTAAGTACCTACGCATAAGCTTACGATTACGCGTATAATCACTTCTGTTTATGCATAAGCTTGGCATTTCTACGCCTAAGCCTAGTTTTAACCTTAATTATAAATTGTTACGCGTGCAAACTTGTAAATAAATAAATCATAACGTCACGAAACCAATAATGTCACTAATAAGCTTAAACGTTTAATATGTTGTGAAAAAAAAATAAGTGAAAACATGGACTTTAAAACTTAAAGTTAATCAACTCACGAAACTTATCACGACGTCATTGGACTATTGGACAAACAAGTGACATTGGACTTGTAACAATCATCGACATATCACATTCAATAATTAGACAATAAAACCATCTGTTGACTAACATAATGTCTTTCGATATGTTGGTTCTTTTGGCTAAATATCTTTCAGATCACGATATGGACGCTCAAATGCGAATGTGGAAGCACCAAACGTTCTCACATTGCGATATCTTCCCTCATGGTTATCCAATGAAGATTGGAAAGAATAACCTTCGTGTTAATTTTGATACTCTCACACCTTTCGAGTCTTCTTGTTTAATTGCTATGGATATTCGAAGAATCATCCTTATCGAGAACATGCTCACCAATTACGCTCAGATGGGCCTAAGATCTACATTCACCAATTCGGAATACAATGCGAAAGATCAAAGGACAAAATCTTTGTGGCGGTGGCTCATGACAAACAAGTCACCATCACACCTGCAGACTTAAGAGCTATTCTTCTCATCCATGTCATCGAACCAACTGAATACAATGCCGCACCAAGCGAAGTGACGTTCGCAATTCATGATCGACATTGGTTATGACGAAGCCGAGGAGTAATCACAAAGCATTCATACGTGGATCTTAGAATATTCCTCACCATGGAGAACTCTCTACATCATCATCACCAAATCTGTTTACGGAGTGACGGTGGCTATGAGCATCCCAAGCTCATGGAACTGTAGATCTTTTGGGCTTTGGTCAACATGAAACACATTGAAGTTGAAGCTCTAATATGGGACGACATGATGTCTTTCCTCAAAAAGCTTGGTTCCAAGATCCCATATATAAGATGTACCAAATTGTTGATCCAAAGAGCTCTAGGGTATAATCCTGATATCCCCATGAGACTCAATGACCCCAACAATCACTCCATGTTGTATGAGCCTACACTCACAGTCATATTTGGGACTCTACAACAAAGAAACAAGGTGCTTGTCTTGCCGGATCACCTTATAATTGATGATATCAAACAATTGTATTAGTACAAACGATATCTGTAGCAGTTGAAGAAGGCAAAGTAGGCTTTCTCGATGAAAAGTTTGCTGGTACACCTACAAGGAAAACCGAGAAGAGGCAGTCGCAGGAAGTGTTACAAGCATGAGAGTCAAAGTTCCCTAAGAGGAAACCTCCACTCAAAAGGACAATTCCCTCTAAGGAAGTTGTTCCCATTCCCAAGTCTGAACTGCAAAGAAAGCTAGTGGATGAAAGCTCGAGGACACCGAATCGGACGAGAGGTCACCTACTCTGAAACCGCAAGATGTCACTCCAATAGTAGCTAGACCTCCCGGTCCAAAAGCGACCAAGGCAAAGGGAAGACTCAGGTACTTGAGCATGAAGAAGAAAGCTTAGATGAAGAGCCACTGGATACTGACTACAGGAAGAAGTTCAAAATCATTAGACTCCAACAAGTGGCAAAAGAGTTTGAGCGACAAAAATGCGTGCATGGCCCGGAGGGTCAAGTGGTGGTTTGCAATCAACACCAATTCCTGATGCGGTTAATCAACCCGATAAGGGATCTGGTGCCACCACTCTTGAGCAACAACAAAAGCGCGTGGAGGATTCTATTGATTATGACTTTGAGGAACCCGAAAAGGAAAAGTTGAGAAAGAAAATACGATGAAGATGCTGCGGCAAAGTCAAAAGCGAAATGGAAGCTAAAGCTAAAGCCGATGAAGAAGCAGGATTGAGGATGAAGAAAAGGCTAATCGGACAAGGATGACAAGGTTGAATATGATGACTTTCTTCTAGATAGTCGGCAATTACGTTTCAAAGAACAAACCTCTGAACCTCCAAAGGATCGAGTCACCTCCACGACTCCTCATGTCTCATCGGACTCGTCTTCTCACTCTTCACCTCCACCATCCAAAGATCAACCAGATCCACATCCAAATTGTGAAGAAGACAACGGACTCTTGGATATCTGAGGCGGAAAAGACAAGGATTGTTAAAGCTGTCAAGCGGGTCAGAAGAAAGATGTGACCAATAAAAGTTAGATATACTCGTGACAACATCAAACATCTTCATGGCGAGATAGAAAAGATGTCTAATGAAAGGGAATACGTCAAGAAGTTCATGAAACGTGATCTTCAAGGAAATGAACAATATGATCAAGGAATACACTCATAAATTCCTTCCGATATTGTTCTAGAGTTACAAAGGAGATGTTCACCAGACAACTATATCCGAATCTCATGCAGATAGCCAAGCAAACTATAAGATCAACACCTCTAACCGTAACAATCAATCCAACTGATCCTGTAGTCTTCTCCGATCTTTGAATTGGTCTCCAAGGCGGTAACTCAAATGTCAAAGCGATGCGCAACATTTACTTCTACGAAGGTAAATTGTTTGAAGCGTTGCTAGAATACCAACTCAAAACAGCATGCAGATTCGAATCTGAAAGGCCTAAACGTCCAAGAGACGATGATGATAAGGATAAAGATAACGAGCCTAAACGTCCAAAGAAGTCTCATGGCTAGACGAAGACGAGCCTAAACGTCCAAAGACGATCTCCTCCACGCTCTTCTGCTGACAAACCACAGGACTCTGAGTTACCACCCTAGACAGAGAAAACCGGTGATCACTTTGAGTATACTGGTGGTGACAATGAGGAAGTCCTTAAGCCCCAACAACAACCCACCTCTCCCGCTTCAACAAAGAAACCATCATCCTCATCAAGGCCAAAGAAAAAGAAGAACACGCCTAAGGCTAATGTCGTCTCATGGCTAGACGAAGACGACACCGAGTATGATTGGTTTTCCACACTTGTTGATGCAACTCCCGCTCTAACTGATGATCTAGACATGGTAGAAGGTCGTACGTTGGAGCATGCTAAGTTACTGCAAGAAAAGTTCCGTGTGAAGAAGATGACGAAATTAGAGTTGAAACGAATCAAGAATGAAGCATTTCAACTACTCAAAGACAGCTCGGAAAGTGCTATTGAAGTTGAATATCACCTTGAAAATATAGCACGAGCCATGTCCAACAACATTGATTGGCTCAACCCTGAAGCTAACATCGACTACACCAGAAGAGACAAGGCTCCATACTACACCGACTGGTCTAGACCTCTACCAACGATTGGCAAACCAGATCAACCTAAGATTCCATTCCGCTACTTCTTCAACAATGATTTGGAATTTCTTCTACACGGTAGTGATGGTTCAAAGAAATACGCTACCTCACTTACACTTCCGTTCGGCTGACCATATACTCCAATTGCATAGCCATCGAAGAAAAGGCTACCCACATGTTTTCCAACAACGTGGAACGATATGACATTGATGCAATGTACGGGATTCACCATTGGCAGGAACACCGACGAATCTACTACAAAAGCTACCAGGTTCGAAAGTCTCAACATGAAGTGTACAGTGATAAAGGGATCGTTGCTGTTAAGAATGTCATTCTTTCGTCTAAATGGGATTACACCTTCCTCAAGACTGTCGTGGTCAAAAGACAAGATGAAAGGGACTATGAATTCTGTGAAGCGGACTTTCAGAACTTGTCTCTCAACGACATTGAAGATCTGTATCTTGCCAAAGTACAGGAAAGAATGAGACAATTCTCGCCCGAAATTCAACGTGAATACATCAAGTCCTTCCTCATCTTCATCGAAGCATAGTGATCGAAAGGCGTGTAGAAGATTTACAACTTGCTGTTGAATCGTATAGGACTCGTTTCAACCTCACCAGACCTCGGCTAGAACTTCACGACATCAACCAGCTTCAACAATACACTCGTCGACAAACCATTCGGAGTAGTTTACCGCAGCGAACTACAACGCAACCGCTTGATGGCGTGTAGAGATCTTCACAAATTTGGGGATCACACATTGAAGAAGGTCAGGAATGGCTTGGCTTATAGGTTGAAGGCGATACATGAAGGCATTGGGTCTCAGCGATGGAATTTCGGGAAAAATGGGATGTTAAGAGGATCATTACTAGCATCGATGAAAGGTTATGCAGAAGGGACCAGTTCGAACTCTAGAGAGCTTCGTAGGTGGTCGATCCCAGGATTACTCTCACAAGGCTATCAGCCATACTGTTGCGTTCCGGAAAGATTGATGGACTACACGGTACCCCTTAAATGTTTCAATTTCATATTAATTTGGATGTGTGATTCTATAATGACTATGGTTTGTGCACACATAACTGTGTACAACCCGTACTTGTAATGAAAGGACCGTAGTGCGGCTTGATGCCACAATCCTTATAAAAGGAGCGAAAGCTTCTTACTTTTGAGTAAAACCTATCAAATCTTTCAATTTTAAAAGGTTTTGCTCAAAAGAACAAGTACTTCCCTTTATGATTTTCAAAACCTCAAAAGTTTACATCACTTGTTGAGGGGGAGTATTTGATCAAAAACTTTGTTCACAAATTGTTCTTCGTGTAATCTTCCCACAAAACTCAAAATGGTCATATTTATTCTCAACGATTCTTCAAAAATAACATATTTTATATGCCATTTTTTAGGAGGAGAAAAATTATGTGATAAGAAATATGTTGTGTTTTGCTATTGAATCCTCGTGTGAAAAGACTTCAACCCATGAATTGACGGGATCTGAACAGTCATACATTGAAAATATTTGTCTTCCAAGACTTATCCAAGTAAATTGTACCCATTCGAGAAGCTCTTGATAGACATGAACTTTGACGGGTTTGACAACCTTTCTGGGTTGTCCACATCTTCAAGGTAGTTATTAGAGCTAGTTGTCACCTAAAAGCTGACAATGCAATTCTTTAACTATGCAAGCGTAATCGTGTCTAAAGGAATTGTCTATCTTGAGTTGATCAATTCAAAAGTGTGCGCTCTTTCCTACTGCGAATTTCTATCAAAATTCTTAAGCACATGTAGAGGGGGAGTATTTATGAAAATCCAAAACTCTTGAAGTGTTCAAACATGGTTTTCATTTACAAACACTTCTAGAGATTTTCATGAAAATGGTTTTATGGCAACGGAGTTATAAAGTGACTAAGGTTAGGAATACCCGTCCTGTGATCCGCCAGAGCCGGAGGGATCTACCCAAGGACATCACAAATAGTTAGAAATTAGAAGTCCTTAGGTATGATTATAAAAAGGAGAAAATGAGAATAGAAGAAAGAAGGAGTTGAAGAATTAAAAAGAAATGCAAAGAAAACGGTGAAAAGAAATAGCCCTCCAGATTATTCAACTTAGGGCAGACACCGGGTTCAATTCATATGCTATTGGTTGTCACATGATGACACCGGTATTGAAGATCAAAGTCGTCATGGACCCAGTGACGCATGCACTAAACCTTCTTAGCCACTCAAGTTTCTCTCAACAGAAGCTTGTTTCATTCTCACAGGGAACCCTACGTAAACTATCGGCCTTCTCTTAGAGATTGTTGGTATTGAAGAAGGAGACCCTCTCCCTAGTCTCCGCTCGGGAAAACCAAAGCGCACTATTGAGTCTAGAGCCACGAGATTCATCAAAAGATCTCTTAGGTACACATGACATTTTATCACTTTTGTCGTTCAACATTAAGAACGCAAGTGATTCTTTATCGTGTCCTTTATAGATCTTAGCAATCTGTCGAGAACATTTATGAGAGGTTCACAATTGTGATCCTTAATGATTGAATGGAAACTCTGCCGGGTCAATATCAAATAGCCACGGCGGCATGTCACTTCGGTAACTCCCGTGGATTACGCTTAGTGGTCTCAAGCGATCTACGATCGTGAGGTGATGCTTGTGTACCTCGGCGACTCATCTGAATGTAGATGTACTTCGGTACATCGTGTTATCTCACTTGTGGGACTCCAGGTCAGGAACGGCCTTTGTGAGAATTAGAGTTGTGTTTTCACACTATGTTGTTAACACACTCGAAGTTCAAACTTGTAAGTGTCGGAATCCACTTATTACTAACCTTTCTTATGTTTTCTTCTTATGGAAGCTCTGGAGCGGACTGATCGTGCAGATTCTTCACATGCTCATACCAACAAACATCACTAATGGAAGTTCTCTCAAAAGGCAACACAAAGTGAGAATGATTCTTCGTCAAAGTCAAAGAATCTACAAAGTTTAAAGACTAAGAGAATTTTATCGAAGAAATCCAACGTTAAAAGCGTGTGAGCATGTTGAAGAAAGACGTGGAGACATGGAGCAACGGCGGAACTGAAGCGACAACAACAACATACTATCACTACCATCACAAAGAACAAAGATCAAAGAACAAAGAAAATGATGACGTCAAAGCAGAATACTTCAAAGGAAACAATTTCTCTACACAGGGGAGATTGTTCGAATCAAGACACTTCTTCTCACAAGAAAGAAGAATGTCGGAAGACGTCAAAGCTACTATTACATCAGCACCTACAGCGTTTATCACTCTTTCATTCATCACCAACACTTAGGGGGAGATTGTTGGAATCACTCCTAAACATTAATTCAAGTGTTAGTGATTCATATGTAATAGTTAGCTTAATATGGCCTTTATGTTTGTTATTAAGCTAAGGCTTATGTAGAAGGCCCATAAGCCTTAGCCCAAGCCCATAAGATAGGAAGGAGTCTAGAAGTGTTGCCCTAGATCCTTGCCCTATAAATACTCTTGTATAACCCTCACTTGATGGTTGGTTGTTCAATTCCTTTCACTTCATACGCATAACTCTTCTTATATTCATACGCATAAGTGTTTGTCTTGTTCATCCGATCATCTTGTCTTCTATTTCTTATATTGATGCTTGTGTTACTAAAATGGGAACCTAACAAAGACCATTCTCTTTGCCCAAGCAATACAACCTGATTCTCTGTGCCCAAAAGTCATAATCAGTTCTA